>JAQNBH010000007.1:35976928-36321928 GCA_028752905.1 Cladorhizidae sp. MBARI D1340-BT2 | reverse complement strand
GGTATGTTATGTATGCTGATTGATTAATAAATAAATAAATAAATAATAAATAAATAAATAAATAAATAAAAATAAAGAAAGAAAGAAAGAAAGAAATGCAGCAAGTGTCGTCCAGGTAGCTACCAAGGATGTGAATGTAAACCAGACTTTGTGGAAATTGATGGAAATTGTGAAAATATGTTAGCTACACTCTGATACCCATACAATAATATAAGCCACTATAGATGTTCGTGATGAGAGCTCAGTTTAAGTTGATATTGCTTTTACATGAGCTAGAAAGTATGCAGTAACAATTATTACCAGACAACTGAAGTATAAAATAGAGAGAAAAAGGTTTTCAGGAACTAAATAGAAGAGCGTGACCAGTCCTATATGTACATATTTCTTTATGATTGAAGACTAGAAACCCTAGAAAACATGTAAAGCTAGAGTGGTATGAATAAGTATAATATTAATATATGCCATAGCACTTAACAAGAATACACTTGCCATATATACACACACATATATAATTATGATAATTAAAAAAATTGCAATAGTAGAATATTCATACATGGCATTCATTTGCAAGTATTTGCACACTTTATAAGCTTAAGCTTAAATGTGTACAGACACCTTGCTCATGCATGCCTGGTTATACTCCTCCTGAAGGCCGTGAATCCATATTCATTTGTGTTTTGTATTAATAGAAATTTGTAGTCAACAGTGTGAGATTCTCACAGCCAATGGTGGATGCAGCAAGTGTCGTCCAGGTTACCAAGAACCAACTTGCTGTGGATGCATCTTTCAAGAAGGGGATGATCGTGAAGCATTTTTTAACAACGTTGAAGAATGTGATAGTAAGTATGACTACAAGTCTGCAGTTTACTAAAGCATATATCTATTACATATATATCTGCACTGATACTTGTCACTGATGTTTGTTAAAATAAGTGTATGTTATAATCTTTGACCGAAATAAATGATGGTTGCGCTTTGGTGAGTGACAGTCAGGGAGGTTCATTGAGTTACATTTGGTGACCCTGGCAGGAGAGAAAGTAAGCAGAACTCTTGTGGAGATGTCCTAGTTCATGTCGACCAGATAGCAAAAGGCTTTGCAGTCAGATTGTACTGGATTTATTTATACATTATAATCAATGTTTAGAGTCAGCAATTTGATAGAAGCAATGATATGCTTGGCGGCAACCAAGATGGTCTGCACTTCAAGGAGTGGATGACTCATTATGGGTGTAAGCTAGCTGAATCTGAGAAGAATGAAAAGCTCTTAACAATGGAAATGGAAGGAAAGATGGAATTGGCCCCAATAGAGCACAAACTAGAGTGTATGAAGGAGTTGAATACCCAGTGGAAGTAACAGCTTGAAGAACAAAGATAAGAAACTCAAGCCGGGAGAAATTGTGCCGACACATGGATGAATGGGGTGACTGTGTCTGTGAGTGAAAAGTTATTTTATATCTTAAGATCAGGACTTTGGAGGATGAGTTGAGCAGTTTGAGGCAGGAGTGGGAGCATTGTGGTCCCATTCCTTGGATGTTGAGTTGAAATATTTCTGTGTAATGGTTATTTTGTCAGGAAGTGGTGTACATCATGAGGATAAGTGCAATATGTCCAGTCCGGATAGTATGTCTGAAAGCCTGGATGGTGGTCATAGTAGGTCAGGTTAAGATGAATGATGTGTTTCTGCCAACAAGTTGGGTAGATCTGTCAGGAAGAATGTTTTTGATGCCGAGATGTATGGGTAGATAAGTCATGGTTGTGGGTGTTCTGCATGGCAAGGATGAGTAATCAAGGTATTGTGTTGTGTCTACAGTGGGTGGACGAATTAGCATTAGTGCTCCCAAAGACCAGGTTTTGGCTTTGGCATGGGAAGACACAAGAGCCGTATCCCCTATTGGACATAGTTGTCTTCTTCAGGTTGTTGACTTGGAGCGTAACACTACTTTACTAGAATCAGCTGATTCTATGGTTTACCACAATGTGGATGCAGATGACTACCTCCCAAATCAAGGAGAGCCCATGTTGCATTCCATTCTCATGAAGGGAAGCAGTGTCAAACTTATCGAAGATATGATGAAGAAAGAGGTGGTTCAACCGTGAACTAGTGCGAGGACAAGTCCTATAGATCAGGTACAAAAATGTAACCAGACTCTAAGGTTTTGTGTGGATTATGGGATGGTTAATGCTAGACAAAAATATGTATACTGTCTGCCCTACATTGATGATTTATTAGACCATAATTATTGAAAAGAGGATATTTCAGAATACTTGGCTTAGCATCTGCTATTATTTCTCAGTGTAGGTTGCATCAATTTGTTTGCATGCCTTTTGGGACACATTACAAAGGATAATGCTTGGCAGGAATTGATTAGAAGTTTTGTTTTGTGAATCTAGATGACATCTCGGTATGTTCTGTGACTTTTGAGGACCACTTAGAGCATCTGAAGACCATGTTTATTTGGTCATCATGTGGTAGTGTTCTCTGAATATTTCCCAAAGTAGTTGGAAGCATTTCTTATCCCTGATCAGTCTACCTATAGCCAACAAGATCTTTTGTACACACGGTGCCTCTGAGGAACTGTTATACATCCGAGGTGCGGATTTCCTAAGTGACCTGGTATATTGGAGGTTCGCAAATTCCTGCAGATCAATAAAGTGAACACATCAGGATATCACTCCAAAAGTAATAGGTTGTTGGAGAACTTCAAAAGTGCATTGGCTGGAATGATTTCCAAGGTTGCGGAGGGATCTGGAAATATTGGATTCATCACCTACCCTTTATTATCATACCTCAGTTCATGACTCAACTCTTGAAAATACGTAATATTTGCTTTATCGGAAGGATGCCCACATACCCTCCAAAGCTGTATTGACCCAGAAAGCTTCACCAATTGATGATGTTACTGATATGAGTTCACTGTTATCCTTACAGCAGCATGGGCATTGGCAATGAAATTTAAATGTGGTGCACGAGAATGACAAAAAGCAACCATTTGACTAGAACGTAAAAGGTCATCACTTTCAGGTGGTAGACAGAGTCTGGATTCACATGCTTGCAGCTGCTTCAGGGACCCCTTGGAAGCTTTCCCATCCTTATCACGGTATGTTGAGCATATTCCCACCTAATATCGAAGCAAGGCTAGTTAGTCGACAATGTCAATCTTTGCAGCAGTGAACCATGTCCAACCATGTGGTATTGATATAACTGAGTATATAGCCCTGATGGGACCAAGGAAAAGGTATTATCGAAAGAAAAAGAATACTTTGCACTAATGACAATATGATTCAGAGGAATGATCCTGTCATATGCTCTATGAATGCAAATTATTCTTGCTGTTTGGTTTCATCCTGTTCTTTGTGAGCATACATATTTCTACTATTGCCAATAATGTGTATTCAGCAGGAGAAATTATAATTGTTTGTCACTGATAATTGTTGAAATAAGTGTATTGTGTGATGATAATTATAAATTTTGATCTCTTTTCTATTGAAATAAAATGCGGTTATGCTTAGTGAAATACAGTCAGGGAGGTTCATTGCATTACATATTCATTATTCATATGGTCCCCAATGTAACTTGCCACCCATTTCACAGAGATATGCAAGGAACATGCCAATAAAGGGAACTGTAGTTCCTCCCATGGCTGTTCTCAGTGCGAGGATGGCTTTGCTCCCCCTGACTGCTGCAACTGTCCTGAGGGTCAAATGATTGTGGGTGGCATATGTAAAGGTAAATATATTTTGTATAATGTGGATGTCGTGTGTAATTACCATACCTAAATAACTTCCTATAGTAAAAGCCCATAGAGCTATTGGTGTGATATTTTAATTATCAGCCAAGCAATTACACTTTTTTCACCAATAGCAGTGAAAAAAGAAGATTTGCACTCTAAGTTCACACTAAGAAGCATTTTAAACCACATTGATATGGTGATCAATAATTATAATATATTTGGCAAAGTATAGAAACCGATCCAGAAGTATAGCTCTGAATGAGCCATTATTTTATTTAGTTATTTAACTACTTCAAGAGTTAGTTTATTCAACCTGTTTGACCTTGGTCTAAACAATAAAGTGAGCCACATCTACTTCAAGAGCTGTTATTATATGTTATTAACATGTGATAGCATATAGCTAGTTTGTAATGAGATTTGGTATTAGATACTATGAGTGAGTAATGTAGTGGGAATGGCAAAACAATTGAATCAGGCGAAGCTGAGTGCAGTTACTGCCCACTCTACCTTATTAGTGGTGTATCTACCATATGTCAATACAGACCATACTATTTACATATACTTACAGTGGTTATTAAATCGGAAATTAAAGGAAAGTCAATGGGCAGAGGGTGGGGTGGGGTCGGATGGGATGGGGAAACAGCAAATAAAAGATCAATGACTGATGTACAATATTAATTAAGACATTTCATACGATTTTTTGTAGAATGGTGTTGTTGATGTTGCAAATTAAAATTGTCATGGTAGTTTTGCCTGATAACATTTCACACATAATGAAGATATACCATTATAGTTGTTATTTTTGAGAGGACAATACCTTGAAACTTTGTTAAGTCTAATCCATATTTATGACTGCAAACATGAAACACATGCATACTATTAACTTTCGCAGAAGGAGGCCCATTATAAACGTAGCAACTAACTTGTGAGAGTCTTTCGTTCTGTGGACTTGGGATCAAGCCTAGACAAGTGGCAGCTAGATTTCCTTAGGTAAGATGATCATTTTATCAGGCCCTGATACAGTCTGCCCCCCCCCCCCCACCCACCCACTGGAGTCCAACAACTTGTATAAAATAAGGTAAAATGATTGCATATTGTAGATGGTTCTATTTTTGGCATTTTAATAGTAGCAAACATTTAACAATCTTACACTCAGAGTACATACCTTACTTCAGCAATGAACTAAAAATCAAGTAAAACAATATAGCAACTCCCACTTAGTGAATCTGTAAGTCTTACCTGCTTCATTTAATGAATATTATGATTTACCTCACTTCACTTCTGTGTAGTATCTTCAATTTTCAGAGGTTGTTTAGAAACATGTACACTTAAAACAGCTGCCACACACATATTACTTAACAAAATGATCTACACAACTACCTCACACATCCAGAAATCTCACTGAACCAAATAATATTGCATCCCACATCATTTTGATATGTGAGGGTCTACTGAAAGTGCTATTTTCAATTTATGACTATTCTTTCTCTTCCAGTGGTTGAATGCATTGATGGACAGGATGTAATCTTTTTGCTCGATTATTCAGATGCAAGTGATAATGATCAACTTTGGGAAGCAAGTTATATGCTGGAGTTCATAATAGGTGCTCTTCTTGAGGAAACAACAGACCTCAAGATCTCGGTCACACTATTTGCATCCAATAGGCATAAAAAACAACTGTTTAATTACACAAATTTATTGTCTTTAAAGATCAATGCCTGGACATTGCTCAAAACATTGAGAACATGGTCTATTTAAATCAGCCTAGAAGCACGTTCTCATATGTAACTTTGAACAGGATTAACGAAGCACAACTTGTGAGTAGTGCTGCAAGCTCTACCACCATTATTTCACTGATTTCAACCACATCTGGAGACGATATTTCGTATGTTTTTCAGAAGGAAAAAAAAATAATCTCAGCAATAGCAGATCGCAGAATAAGGCCAGTGAGATACTTTTCTGTTGTTATTCCTAATCCAAGTACTAGAGCTTTAAGCACACAGGGTTGGAAGGAGAAATCATTGATAACAAGAGGAATCAGGTTAGTTTTGCATCCAACTGGAAGAAAACATTTACTAATCTGACTATATAACAACCTTCATGACCAAGGAATTTTGTGTGATCGTCAAGGTAAGTAAAATACATGCCCTCCACGATACATTAGTTATTTCACAATCATTATAATTATTTCTATTGTTATATAGCTGATTGTCCAATAACTTATTACACCACTAACCTCAGCTACCAAATACAATACCACCTGCATACATTTCTCTGTTTAAATTCAAACATGTACAGATAATAAAGCTGAATGCAGTGTAGTTTGTTAAGTTTTGTTATGTGTACTATATATGACATACAGCTATTATTTATAAATAGCCAAGGCCTGTTCACAATTATTTGCTGAACCTAGGACTTGCACATATTGTGTCATTGTGTTTAGTTGGTCATTTATACATTACAACTACATTTTATAGAACACTGTGAAAGAGTGCCATATTGTTCTGTCACACACCTTCATCTAAAACACACTACTTCTCTTCTAAAGTATATTGCTCTAATTCTATTGCAGAGATTTCCATCCTCAAATTTTTAAACAAAGAAACAACAAAAGTATTACTTGCTACTTGTGTAAATTTTAGAAACATACACAAGGGTAAAAACAATGTATGTGTGCGGAAGACAAATCAGAATGTGGTGAAGGACTTCACTGTTATATGTGACATTCCTAGTAAGTGAATTTATGGTTAACCTCTAATAGTTACATTTTTTATCTTTAGAATATGTTATAATTATATGAACATGAAATTGTTACAACTCAATTCCTAGCAATGATGCATTTCAAAACAATGTAGAATCAGCGACGAGCTCTAATGATAAGCAATAATCATAAGATAGATCATGTTGGCCTCTTACTAGGCCTGTGCAGATGATGCTAGCAAAATTGAGCAGGATGGATGTGGGGTGTTTCTCTTACCATTCCCAATTAAAGAGTCAGCATTATTTAGAGAGGTATATTGTTTTGCGCATTTGTATGTAATGCGTATATATGGAAACATACATACATACATAAGCCATGCACAGCAATATCAAGTTTTCTATTAAAATCCCTTATGAGGGGTCACTTCACTCGCCAATGTATGTATGTATGTATTAACGTATACATGTATATATTTATGGCTATAAACTTAAACTAGCAGGGGTTACTAACACATGCCGCACATTCCCCTTTTAATCCCAAAAGGCTAGTTGCATACTGCATTGTTATCAAGACTGAAGATAAGCCTAGATGTCATTGAGCTACCAATTTAAATTAATCAGGAACATCATACCCATTCTATATTGTTGTGTACACATTTTTGTAGAGAAGTCATTGGATGCATATGTGTTTAGTCCATGCAGTGCAATTGATTACATCTATTTTAAAGGTACTCTGTGTATGATAACGAAACACAGTGAAGCAAGAAAATTCCTTTTGGACAATGGCTGCTATGTCAGACTAGTTAGGATGCTTCAGCACAGTGAACAAGCCTGCAGTGCCTACAGATACTATATGCTTCAAATCTATGTATTTGATGTTTATATAATACAGCAGGTAATACATTTCTCTCAATACAATTCCACTTACTATGGGAAATCTTTTTCTGCCTTTATCTAGAGACAGTCATAAAAAAATCTGGAAACGTCATGTTTAAAAGAATCCATTCCTTTTTTGTAAAACTCTTGATAGAAATAATTTTTTTACTGACATGATTGACTGTGAAACAATATGGAACAGACTTCTGAAGAGACTTGTTGAAAAGTTATGATGAGATTACTAGCCAATCTTTATAACAACTGTTTAGGGATTGTGAGAGAGAGCCATTAAAAAAAAAGATCCCTATGCAGCATAGTGTTCTAGTGGGTTCTCTTTCACTAGCAACAGTCGAGGTTTATCCTTTTGCACTTGAGAAAGTGAAAGAGTGTTCTTCCTCAACCTGAAGATGTTCCTGCCATTGCAGCTTCTACTGATATGCAGCTATCAATTTGCATCCCTCACTATAGAGCTATATAGAATCACTACAGCTACTAAACTAAATTGGACATTGGCACGTATGCTGCAAATTCAGCAGCTGTAAACTTTTTACCATTATTTTAACAAAGAGAGGAAAGAGCTGTAGGAGACTGCGAGCATTAAAGTGGAATATCTTTAGGTCATTAGATGTTGATTGGAGAAGTGAGGGTGAGCGGGTGAGTATGGAAGAGGTGGCGTTAGAAGGGATGAAAGTAGACCCAGAAGTGAGAGAGTAAGATTTGGGTGAAAGGGTAAGATTTGGGTGAGATGAGAGATGCTGAGTGCTGGTGGGAGTAAAAGGATGTGGATGGTGGAGAAGGGTGGAGGACAAATGTTTTGAGGGAAGTATCTCAGATGAGCTGTGCCTGAGGAAAGATGGTGAAAGGGAGAGAGAACTTGGGGTGATAGGGGAATGATAGGAGTAGGAAGCAGAGGAGGTTTGGTTGGAGGGAAGTGTGGAAGGTGGGGTATAGGTGGAGGGTGATTGAGGTAGATATGGTGGGTAGTGAGGTAGATATGGAGGGTGAAGTAGATATGGAAGTTTGAGAGAAGGATGGCTCCGAGATAAAAAATTGTTTGAGTCAGGACAGGGGCTTAGGCTGTGGCAGGTAGAAGATATAGGGTTGATGACATTAGGCTCTGCATCCCGAGAGCCGTCGCCTGCAGTGGTGCTAGTTGGAATTAGTGACTCAGGATGCATAGGCTTTGGAGATGTGGGGGTTACAGAGATGGAGGATGAAAATGAGCTAACTCAATGTGTCCAGATCGGCCTGAGCTGGAGTAGGCAGCAGAGGATAGATGTTCTTGAGTGATGCCGCAAGAGACTTTAAGTTACATTCCAGTCTGAGCACTTTCTCTGTTAGGATGGTGTAGTTCAAAGGTGATGTTTTTAGGAAGTGAGGGCAGACGAATGGATATGTCTTAGCAAGGGGGATAGGAATGCTGACACATGTGCAGTGACTCCAACTGGAGCATATGTCGCACTGGATCGTGTCACCCACGTCAGCATTGTTGCTCCTAACCATGTCAGTTCCGGGCCCAGGGTTTGATTCTACATACCTGGAAAGTGCTAGAAGAAGGCAGGATAATGTAGCAAGAGAAGGAGAAGATGATTGAGCAGAACAGAAATGAGTACGACGGGAGAAGAAACGGGAGGAGTGGATGAGAAGGCTGCAGGGGCGGTAGAAGTGGACAAGCATTGTTGAGGGATTAGGCTGGAGAGTAGGCTCTGAGAAGAGCCGGAAAGAAACTCTCAGTCTTAGAGACAGATTGCAAGTAGAAGTAGAGGTAGAACAAAGTGCAACCGCCTCCTCGAAGTAACAGCCATTTTGTAAGGCGTTGGAAAACGCTTGCCCGTCCTATCTTGTATAGTTAATTAAAGAGTGAGTTCTAAAAGTATTTCTGGTGGATTCGATGGAGATCTTTTAATTAAGGAACCAATCGCTGCACATGCAAGGAAGCGATAACGTAGTCGAACTTGGTACGTTGAGTACTGTTTCTGCGTGTGGTAAACTGCATCCACCTGAGCAAACCACACTTCTGGGTCTGCTGGCCAAAATGGTGGCAGCTTAGCGGCGACAGTAGCTAAGTCGGGTGCTCTTGCTACTGCTGGTTCTAAAGCCACGTCGAGATCCCGTCGGGATCACCAATGTTGTAGTAATTACGAGAGATTATTATACAACTAATCACAACTAACAATAAAACAAAGAGAAAGAACAATTAGCAACTGCTGACAAATACCCCATACCAATATCTCACAAAATCTATCGGTAAAGGATCTCTAGGTTAAAGGTCACTAGGTAAAGGGTGGACACAGTAATTTACAGATAACCTATAAAACGATTGTGAGGTTTATGATAAAGACGAGCTACTGGCAGTAGTAATATTTTCCGACCGAGCTGACAAAGTAAGTCCTGGAGCGATAATTTATATGTTTTGAGTGATCATACTAGAAAAATTGGCACGTGGATTCATTATGACCTTGCCTCCACTTTTTGGTTATACTGAGGCATCTGCCTCCAATACTAGGTAGAGGTGAAGATGACTTGAGGAGGCTAAGGATACCAATTGTGCTAAACTATAAGCCTACTCCATCCCTTGATATTATTTCAGATTTATCTACACCGGCCTTGTGTTGTAGATGGTGATCATATTTACAAGGACAACAGAAAGGAAGTCTGGGACATTGAGCACTAAAAGGGGGGAAAAGGCAAGTGTTAATGTGGTAATGTATTGTAGCGGCTACGCCTCTAGGCTAACTACATCATCCATGATTATTGTAACAAGCCTACCTGATGTGTAGTTGAATAAACGTTTGGCTAATGATAGTTATGAGTCTCTGCTTTAGGTCAAACCACAAAAAAGATGCTACGAAGTAAAAACCGTCATAACTTTTAGGTTTCTAGGCTACAAATATAATTTTTGTGTCAAAAGATAGCCCTTTCTATGTGCTTTCAAGTGATATGTATAATAATATATTTACAGGTGTTTTCCTATCTAGGTACCTGCAGCCATCAGACCTCCTCAAAATTACCATTCACAGCTTCCCATCTTGAATATTGGTCAAATGACTTCTTCAAATTAGTCGTTTGTTTAGATAATGCATTACCTTTGTTATCGACGATCAGAATTAAAAAAAAAAATATTCCCACTGTTTGCTGGGTTCATATAGATGCCACACCCCACTAAGCAACATAACTTTTTATTATTATGAAGTTAAAAAAAATTGATCGCTGAGCAAAGAAAGAGTTCAAAATGATATACAAGGTTTGGGCAAATTTTTTTTTTTAACCTAGTTATGCTGTGAATGGCGATTGGAAACCAGAATTTGACAAAAAGCTGTTACAGCCGTCTAAAGGAGGACTGAGGGTATTTTTTCCTTTTTAAAATATTACTTGTGGTTACAACTTTAGAGCTCCGTAGATTCTGCAAACTTCATGGTATGGACTTGATATATAGCTCAAAAGATAGGTCTCTCTGTGTGCTCTCTTTTGATACTAAAATAGGTTTCATAGGAATAACTATAGCTAGACCCTAAAGTGGAGGGACCTCAAAAACTGCATCCCAAAGTCCCCATCCAGAATAACTCCAGATTGCCAAGTGCAAAAAATATGAAATTGGCCCCAATGACCTTTTTCATTAGGCGTTAAAAATGTATTACCTGGTCAAGCGGGGGTAGAAAATTGAGGGCGTTGCAATCAACGCCCTCAATTTTCCAATCAACGCCCTCAATTTTCCACCCCCGCTTGACCAGGTAATAAATTTTTAACGCCTAATGAAAAAGGTCATTAGGGCTTCCTCTAGCTACTTGTACCAATTTCATTTTTTTGCACTTGGCAATCTGGAGTTATTCTGGATGGGGACTTTGGGATGCAGGTTTTTGAGGTCCCTCCACTTTAGGGTCTAGTAACTTGCCTATAGTTATACCTATGAAACATATTTTAGTATCAAAAGAGAGCACACAGAGAGACCTATCTTTTGAGCTACATGTATATATCAAGTCCATACCATGAAGTTTGCAGAATCTACGGAGCTCTAAAGTTGTAACCACAAGTTAAAATAAAAAATACCATCGAAACTCGCCCTCCACGGACAGTCTTCTTTCCCAAGAATTGAATGGAGGTGTATGTACAAAAGTCACTATAAGTCCAGAATGGAGCATCCAAATCTTCTCAAATTTGGAATGCAGCATCTTACAGGTCCTGGCAACATATTTATGGGAAGGAAAAAACCCCCAAAAAACAAAAAACAAAAATATTGTTGGACCTGAAGCCCCCCTGGCTACCTGGATTTTGGTCCAAACTAGACTTTCTGCTTTTCAAACAGTTCTTTGGGACTTTCCAGTAAAGTTGAAGAATTTAAGGAATTTTCCTCCTATAATCTTCCTTTGCAAATAACTCACTCTCTTTAATATTGCCATCCAAATAGTGAAAGTACAAAAAGAATATTACTCACTCATTGTGGATCAGGACAACATTGTTATATACTCTGGTTGTTAAAATCTAACATTGGCACTTAGTATCATAATCTGGTTAGAATCAGGTTCGAATTGGGTTGGAATTACCTTAAAAGGAAATATTGCTCATTTTCTCACATTCACTGCCTGAGAGGGGGCTGTGGTCGGGCATTCCCCCCCCCACTTCTTCAGTTTTCTCCCCCTCCCCTTTGAAATCTAACCCCATAGGGGAATAAATAGTCCAAGCAGCACAAAGAAGACCTACTATCTAGAGAAACAGCTTATAGAACTCCAATGGAATGCTAGTAACAATGAACTACAATGTATGTATCTACAGTACAATAAACTTCTCAATGATCAACTTGAAATTGTACTCTCTCGACGTTTCGACTAGATGTTCTATATAGCATTCAAGAATAATATGATGCTAAGACTGGCAAGTGGCGGCTATATACTGGTAGCTAGCTAGCTATTCACCACATGCTACAAAACCACACCCCAACACATGTGTCCAGCACATGAAGGGGAAGTAATAAAAAAATAGAAATAATAATGGTAAATAATTTTTAAAAAATGCCTTGTTGGCTACATATAATTATTGGTACCTCCTTCAACATCTGTCTGTAGTGATATAGAGGAGAAATGCTGCAATTTTGGGTATACTGGGTCCATCTCTACCTCCATAACTTATATATTTTATGTTATTGTTATTATCGTTTTTAGATTAAAGTATTATATATATATATATATTTATGTATTTTTATGTATTATATTATACTTTTATGTATAATAATAAAGTAATAAATTAATATTAAAAAAAAAGTTTCTTTTATTGTAAATAAATATAAATAACAATAAAATAAATTAAATAAATGAATGATTAAACAATAGGCAATATATAAACAAATTAAATAAATAAACAATAATGGCGGTTGTGGCAGTCTGAGAGTGGCCAGGCAAATCCATTCCACAGTCTTCAAGTGCTGACACTTTGGTTGTGCAATGTCTCCTTCACTAGCAGTTCCTTCTGTCTTCCTGCCTGGTCTTAGATGGTGGCTTTCGCCCACAAAATATGGATGTTCATTATCCCATGTATGATCAGCAATTGCAGATTTCTCTTTAGCACATTTACTATAGGCATTATGTAATAGAATAAGCCCACTGGAAGTAGACCACTGATTTATGGGCTCACTAAGATACGTTAACCTGAGGTTCCCCTTAGGTCTATTGTGTCTTGTATACGTGTGTACCATCGTATAATCTTTCTCAATTCATAGCACATTTGTTATCAGCTCAAGCTGGAAATACAAGTACATATGTAAAGTGTATGTTGTTAAGGGAAACCACAAAGTGCTATAGCTTCTCTTCACTACTTTTACACACTGCCCATGTGCTAACCAGTGGGTGTGAAGGCGTAACTATCTTCACCTTAGGCAAATTAACTACTTGCTGAATCTATTTCAGAGACTCATTTCCTTTATGAGAATAGTGGAAACATTTATCTAGAGTTTCAATGTTGCTGTAGACACATTCTTAGTTCCTGGAATTGAGTTAGCAGCAAGCACTAGCATGCTAAAGCATGAGGCAGAGGGAGTGTGTGATTTTCCTTAGTTGACTGAACTCCACTTTTCTTTCCGGACAAAGTCGTGCTCCATCGACCCCAAGCTGAATGAGAGAGGAGTACTGATTTCATTGTATTCTCTCGATGTTTTGATTAGATACTCTAGCTTTCATCGGGAATATTCCTTTTGCAGGCTAAAGCATCTAATGGAATGTCAAGTGAGTAAAATTCAGGTTAATTATTAGGTCATTGTAAGGCATAAATTATTGGACTATGCTCCGTGAATACACTCAAGAAGGAATTCCTTAACCCATTGGCCATTTTTTTTACTGTAGATGTGTATGTAACAGTTCTTCCAGCATTCTCTAAATGGTTTCCAAACAAAAATTCATCAAAAGCGAATTGTCTCTGAGCTACGTACATGTAGTGGGTACACTGATGGAGTGCCTTAAATTTCCTTCCTATTTTTCAACTTTTATTCCTCTCCTATGGAGCTCTCCTCCTCAGTTCTGGCACCTACTGATGGTACTTCACAAAGCTAGACATGACCGTCGCTACGGGAGTGAGCTCATGTTTTTTCAATTACCTTTTGTCAGTTTTTGAAGGCTTCATCATCTATCTGGTTCTTTGAGTGATTTCCCCTTTTTCTTGCATCTTACAGAAAGCACCAGGTCATCTTCAATGGACTCAAGCAAGGGAAACAATTTCTTGTTGTACTTCCTGATACTCACAAGTGGCAGGGACTTAGAGCAGCACTTTGCAGAAGTAATTGAAGATTGAGAGATACATTTTTTTAACGAGTTGCTACTGAGCAATCGGTCTCCGAGTTCTCCAATTCGTCTTTGCGGTCACTACCACTAGCAGAAGGACGGAGAAATATGTGGCTCATTACAGTTCTCCACATCTATTTCCACAGGGACATCGCTGTTAAGGTGGTGCTGGGTTAGGAGGTACCCCTGTGTTAGGAGGTAGTCCTGGATTAGGAGGTGGCCCTGGAATAGAATTGGTCTGACCAAAATATCTTTGAATATCCATCCAAGTTATAACCAAAGAAAAAGATGTTTGAATAAATACCATCTACCCACTGAGCGAGCTGCTACTTCACAAGCAGAGAGTATCATTTAAAGCCAACTTATATATTTTAATAATTAAAAATCTACCCACTGAGCAAGCTGCTACTTCACAATCAGAGAATATCATTAAATATCCGCTTATATATTTGAATAATTAACCATCACAAGCAGAGAATATCATTTAATGCCCACTTATTTATTTGAATAATTAACCACCTACCTACTTCACAGGCAGAAAATGACATTTAATGCCCACTTGTATTGAAGGGTAGATGGATTGGAAATAAAGCCTTTCCTTTCCAGCTCTGCACAATCTGCTACTTGATCTCCTTGAGAAATATGTGGCTCAATACATCGTTGCAATAGTAATTCAACTCAGTACGAGAGGAACCGTTGATTCAGACATTTGGCATTTGCACTTGGCTGAACAGCCACAGTTCTCCACATCTATTTCCACAGGGACATCGCTATAGAGATATTGTCTCACCAACCGGAGGGATCCTTCATGGTCCGATCAAGTTCGAACAAACCTAGGGCCTTTGTCCTTAGTATGAAGGCACCCAGAAGCCAGATGCTACATTATCTCATAGAGTCTTACCTTGGAACTGTTGAGACAAGCAATTGGGTTTCATAATATGGGGTCCGGGGACGTGGGGGTTACCTGGCATTTAGTCAGGGGTTCACTGAAATGTTGGATCAGCTATGGCAGCCCTGGTTTTGACTGATAATACGCGCCAAAACAATGTTCCAATTACATTCCGTTAATTGGCATTTCTTACAACATTGAACCAATGCTGTTTAACAACCCTAGCAGAAAGATGGAGAAAAAACTCCACTAGAATGGTGAAGATTTTTTTTTGCATTTCAAACTCACTAGCAGTTCAACTTACTTATCCTCGCTTGCCACTGTCATTAGTGCTTCTACTTCCATCAATTTTGTGCTCCAGCTTCTTCCAGTTTCTTTGTCATTCAGTTGCCTCTCAGTTCTTATAATTTTCATAATGCCCGTCATTCTTCGAAGAAGGCTGTCGATATAAATTAAATCCTAGCCTCAGAAGAAATACAGAAACAGATGAAGCTGGGTGACGAAACAACTGTGGACTAGGTCCAGCATCTGCTTCAGACCAAGTTAGGGCTACAACATTTCACTGCGCTCCATTCTGCAGTGGAGGACTGCTCTAGGATCGACTTTCCAGGTAGTTCTATTGTCA
The DNA here is from genome assembly GCA_028752905.1 of Cladorhizidae sp. MBARI D1340-BT2. Taxonomy (NCBI): domain Eukaryota; kingdom Metazoa; phylum Porifera; class Demospongiae; order Poecilosclerida; family Cladorhizidae; species Cladorhizidae sp. MBARI D1340-BT2. The sequence continues at coordinate 36,306,343 of JAQNBH010000007.1, read as the reverse complement.
GCTCATCATACATGCAAACAAGGTAAGCTGTCGGGCATTTCAAAGCTTAATTTAGCTAATTTAAATGACAACTTGGTTTAAGCATAGAATTTAAAGCTGGTTTGGTTTTAAGGAAGCTTGAATGATTAGCTTATTCTAAATTTGAAAGGTAAGCCTTTAAGACTGGCTTGCAGTTTAGCTTGGGGGCTTTAAGGGACCAGCTAAACATAGGCTAAAACTTTTTAGATTATCTTAGCTTCTAAGCTTACTTCTTAGCAAGCTTAGCTTGAGTCAGTGAAACATTCGATTTCCAATCTAATGGCAAGGAAATCTTACAATAATATCTCCTCCCTTCTCTACCTTTCTTATATAAAAAAGTTTAGCTGGAGTTTTCTAAAGAGATGGTTGAGGTGAGGTCTAATATTAGAGAGGGCTTGTTACATATAAAAGCTTAGCTAGAAATTTCTAAAGGTTAAGCTTTTTAAAGCTAATCTACTAGATGTTCTGTGAAATCTTCAACCTTTCTAAGGCAAGGCCTGTTAAGCTACTCAGTGAAATCTAACATTTTCTAAGGCAAGGCTTGCTAGCTACTAGAGGTTCTGCGAGGGCTTTAAAAGGGGCACTATTTTATAGGTCATGTCTATGCCAGGTTTTGCCTGAGACTAACCTTAGTAAACGGTTAACCTAATCACTACAAGCATGTCTTGTCTAATGCAGTTTAGCTAAACTGAGTAGCAATGATCTAGAAGCAAAGAGCTAAACCTGAAGGACAGACACTAGTAGGCCAGTATAAGCCCAAAAGTAGGTTAGCACGAGAAATAAATAATCTGTCATTGGCATCTCGATTGCCAAAATGACTTCTTGGAAGAAACATAAAATGGTGGGTAACCCCCCAAAAACTCACTCGATTTAGCTTCCACTTGGGTGCCCACCCAATGTGTGCATGAATGCTGTGTGCACACATACCTTTTTCATCTAAAAATCCCCATTATGATTGAAACATAAACTTAGTGGCACTTGTTTGTTTATTCATCAGGTTTTTTGGGTCCGGTGAATGCATGTTACAAGTTCCCTCCCTCGAAGTTATAGCATTGCTGCTAGAATGGGTATGGAAACCGGCACCTTTTTTGACACCTACTGTAGCATATCAGCTACAACACCTCATCCCCACCCTAGACCTAGCATGAGGCTATGACACTTCATTCCCACCCTAGACCTAGCATATGTACCTTTCAGCTATAACACCTCATCCCCACCCTAGACCTAGCACGAGCATCTTTCAGCTATCACACTTCGTGGCCCACTCTTGACCTAGCATATGCACCTTTCTGCTCTGGCCACTCATTCCAGACATAGAATATGCATCTTTCATCTATGATACTTCATCTCCACTCTATATCTAGAACTAGCTGAACTAGCCAGTCAATAACATACTTCTAGACATTTTGATTTGCTATTAGTAAGTTTAGCTGTGGTCATATCCTAAGTTGTGTTCATGACCTATATCCAGTTTGCCATGGTTCAGCCAAAAAATTCTCTCTCCAAGGTGGTAACAAAAAGTTTGAGAACTTCTGCCACAAATCATGCAATATTGGTATAAAGTTTAGTTCGATGGTAATAGTATGTGTACAAATGTATATGAAACCTTTCATTGCAGTAATCAGTATTGCTGTTGTTGTAGTTTTTACTGTCCTAGCTATTAATAATGTAAAACTATCAATGAACTCTCAGTTGACATAATATACAATACCAATCTCAATAATCAACTTGAAATTGTTAACTCTCGATGTTTCTCTTAGTTGCTCTGCTCTAGCCTTCATCAGAGTGAATCATCTAATCAAAATGTGGAGAGAATACAATTTCAAATTGATTATTGAGAAAGTTACTGTAACTAATAATGTGTGCTACTGCTATACCACTCCCGAACACAACAGAAGCTAGAGAAAAAGGGCAGAGCACACAGGATTAAAGTGTGATGGAGGTAAGAGTTCCTAATTCTCTATTCTTAGACCTGATTTCAGGACTTGGATTTAATTAACTCTGTACGATAACTCCTTTTGTCAGATCAATTAGTCATATACAGACGTCTCCAGCAAGTTGATCCACTTTGGCCTGGTGAATAAGTATTAATAATAGCATAGTATATAGTATATTCTGCATTCATTATAACTACTTGCCTCTCCTCTCTCCCTCTTCTCTCTCTACGACTCCTTTCTCTCCCTCTCCCTCTACTCTATCCCTCCTTTCTTTCCCTTTCCTTTATCTCATTCTCATCTCTCTTCTTCTCATCTCTCCCTCTCATTTCTCTCTCCCTATCCCCTCTCCCTCTACACTACAAATGTAATTCACAACATCCAAAATTTGTAATTTTGGTATTGAAAGTCGCAATGGTGAAGATCATGAGGTACACTTGCACAAAATGATGAAAACAAAATACCAACTGAAAAAAAAATAGTATTAAAATATATATTATATGTGTGTTTTTATTTTTTATGAATTGAAGTGCTAGCAGAACTTAGCACGACTTGCATCCATATGCAATCTATTATGAGCAATGTATATATGCTATCCCTGGTTCAATTCCATATCCTGGCAGCAAACATCTCTTGCGTGGCATCATGAAATAAAAAATCCACAATGGCTTTCATGGAGTCGATGGGACTTGAGATTATTCTGTTCATTTACTCCCTTATGAGGCCTCGAGCATTGGTGACATTACCATCTTACCTTACTTTTTCTACCATTCCAATCACTCCAGGAAATAAAACAACCTTCTGAAGCAAATGTTGTGACAGTAGTCTTTAATTAATTTTGTCTTGTCAAGTATACTTGGGTTGAAGGAATCATCATTATCCAATGGGAAGATGTAATCATATGTACGTCTCTCTGAAATGATACATGCAATCCAAAAACTATAAAATGGTCCCGTGGACATAAAATTTTTTATCATCATTTATACCACTCGAGCCAAACAGTGATGGAGAGGTAACCTTCTTTTACCGCATTGAACTCATCTGACATGAGGTAATCTCGGAATCCACCATCCTTGATGAAAGTGTCTATCTGCAATATGTATGTGGTCCACACCAAGAGTCATCTGGTATCTGATGAACTCCGGTAGCCACGAAACACCTCTGTTGTGTACTTTCATACATGTCAATACCGATAGATTGTGCTCTCCGGATGGCTGGATTCTTGGAGGAGTCAAAGATTCATTGAACAACTCCTTAGTGGCATTATTTACCCCACTTTGATAAACCACAAATGCCCTGCTACCTTTCACTACAGGCAAGTTGTAGCAATCAAGTGCGACCTGTTCGATCAACTTCCGATCACCTAACCAACTGTACATCAAATTAGTTGCTTGGACAAATCGGATCTGAAAATAATTTGTCATGGCAGAACCAACTCCACATTGAGAGATCCACCTGTGGTCGAATAATTATGTGTCTATCAAGAATAATATGGTGACATTACTGTGTCCATCTCATGGTCTTTCAACAAAGTATGCACAAAAAATAATGCCGTCCTTAGAGAGGTGTCGCTGGCAAGTAAGAAAAAGGATAGTTTATATCGATCAACTTTTCTCGAGTTTTTGATTCTCGGATTGAATGAGGCAATTAAGCTTTTGTTGATCTGTTGACAATGAATCTAATTCATAATTAAATTTTAGTCAGTGTTTGCAAATCCTGGCTCCTCAATCTAGTTATAGAAACTTTGATTGAAAAACAGTTTTGGTTTAGCTTTTCAAACATTCAAATAAATATTGTTGCAATAACATTCATATTTGGTAAATAATCATTACCTTGTATCATTACCTTGTATCATTACCTTGTATGGCTTGTATGTAATCGTATGTCTCTCTGAAATGATAAGTTAAAGGACATCCAAAGTTCTTGTTTTAATTTAATCTCATGCCTAATAATAATAATGATTACCATCAAACCAACGTATTGAGAGGGTAGATTATATTGTAATTGTTACTATTGCTGCTTCTGCTGCTGTTGCTACTAATATTACTACTACTAGTACTACTACTACTACTACTACTACACTACTACTACTACTACTACTACTACTACTACTGTTGCTACTACTACTAATACTATTATAATTACTCTACTACTACTATACTACTACTACTACCACTACTACCACCACTACTACGACTACTACTGCTACTACTACTACTACTACTTTTAATTAATAAATAGTAAAGCCGAGATATCACTACATACCAACCTTTCGGAGCCTACCATTCTGTCGTGGGTGTTTACTGTAACTCTCTCTGCTATGAGTATATATTTATTATTATTATCACTGTGAATAAATAGTATAGGAGGAAGGAAACAAGGGGGGGGGGGGGGGCAGGGGCGTACCCAGGATTTTGAGGGGGGTGCTCTCTCCAAGGCCTTTGTAGTCAAAACCAAATAGAATAGGGTATATAGCTCAATTAAGTGTATTGCTGCATGCGGAAAACCAATTTGTGATCAGAATGGCTGGCACCAATTAAAAATATAATAATATCTTAGAAATATGTCCATATAGCTAACCGATCAAATCACCGGTATTACATTATATAAAGTACATCATACGACAAAAATAAATGATTAATGGGACTAGTTGAGAGGATTGAGTAGCAGCATTCTCCGTGGCTTAAATTTTGCAAATCGGTCTATGACGTTATCAAGGTTTATGCTGTCAGAAATGTCTCTATGACAGAAGAGCAGAAGAAGGGCATTAAGTCGGTTCTCTGTCATTGCATGAAGTCAAAAAGTGTAATTCTCTGCTTCTTTTTGGTGGCATTTCTGCTGAGATGTATATAGTTGGCAGTTCAAATCAAAAATCAACCACACAGTCACTGAGCTAGCTTGAGAACTGTCATGGAACACCACTTGAGGTGGCTCTCTAGTTACTGCATGCGCGCATGTGGATTACTCTTGGCCACACCTTTTTTCTTCTTTTTCCTTTTTTTGTTTTTTTGGCTTTCTGTACTCTAGGGGGGGGTGTGTGTGTGTGCGCTCCGAGCGCTCTATGCTGGGTACGCCCCTGGGGGGGATGGGCGGGGAAGGGAATATTTAGTACTCCTCCCCCCTCCACATACACACATCAATTTATAAGGTGCTTTATGAGCGGCTCAGTAGATTAATAAATCTGATGGAGAAATTATAATATATATGTATATCTGAAACCCCTTATATAGAGCTACATATTTATCTTAGTCACACTGTAGAATGTGCTGTTGAGTGCACTGACAGTAGATGATATAAGAGACAAACTGGCTGTACTGCCAGTAGAGGAGATAGAAATGGCTTGGCCAAATAAGGAAGAGAGAAATGGCTGGACTGTCAGTAGAGGAGAGTGAACTGGCTGCACTGTCAGTGGAGGAGAGAAAACTGGCTGCACTGTCAGTACAGAATTGAGAGAACTGGTTGCTCTGTCAGTAGTGGAGAGAGAACTGGGTGTATATATTATAAAGAAATAGAACTAACTATGCAGTCAACAAGGAGAAAGAACTGGTTGCATAATTATATGGGAGCATGAACTTCCAACACAGAGAGGAATCTGCTGATGATAATGGATGTGGAAACATCGTGAAGGAAGACTGTGGGTAATTTTTAAAGTTTTTTTAGCATCATTATTTTACCACTCCATTATTTATCTATAGCTGGAGATGGTTGATGCTAATGGCATGGTGCTTCAACTGAAACTCACACACGATGCTTTGCATTCATTTCTACTATATGTACAGAAGAAGTACATTATTTAGAATAGAGAGAGAGTGACATATTAAAGAGCTCAAACTCTATGTAGAGGATCTAGAATATCTTTCCCAAACTAATTCCTAAGGGATTTGACATTTACATGTGATATCAACACATTCTTCAATCTAATAGTATTAATAATCAGTAAGAAATCAGCCAGGGCTATATAGAACAAAACACGAAGGGAGTCCATCTACATACTAAATTGTACATGTATGTGTGTGTATGTTTGTTTGTATGTATGGGTGTATGTATGTGTGTAGGTACATACATAGCACACTGAAAACACAGTACCTTTCTAGAGTGGGCACTGCTACTATGCGACCTGCAAGCTGCGAGTGAAGACAAATAAAAAGTCTATAACAACAAAAACAACAATACTAACAACAACAAACCCAATCACATGTGACAATAACCACACTGATACAAAATGCACAATAAATAGGAAGAAATGCATGCATCCCCTCCTCTCCCCAACCCAACCCCAAATAAGAAGTGCATGAACTCAGTTGCACATTAAGAAGAGACTGCCTCATTTGCTTGCATGGCCAAGTCAAACAAAAAGTGACAGAAGAGAGAGAGAGAATGAAAGAGAGAATGGCAGTCGTACATGTACGTTTGAGGATGATTCTAGTGACGTAAGTGATCTGGTGAGAGAGAGACCACATTTGTGAAGGAATTTTTGGGCTGACAGGGAAAATGCAAGCCTGATGCTATACACACATGCCTGCACAGCAGAGCAAGTAGTGCAAGGCCACTTCAACTGCTGATAAGTGAACATTACTAAGGTTGTACTGACCAGGAAAAGACGTTCTAGCCACACGCTACAAAAAAACTTCCAAGACAAGGTGCATCACCTTTACTGCTGGACATGTGGTCCAACACAATTTCATCTTGCCCCGAAAAAAGAGAGAAGTGAATTTCCTGAAACTGGTCTTCAAAACAGACAAAAACTTGTATAAAATTGAAACCCATGAAGATTCACTTGTGGGCAAACAGAGGGGCTGAGGTGAAGTGGATCCTCATGTGCACACAGAGGAGGTGAGGTGAAGGGGATGACTCTTGGGCACACAGAAGGCCCGAGGTGAAACGGATGCCTTGTGGTTTATATCAAAGGTCAAAGTGCAATATAGAGATGACGCAACTTTGAACGACCATAAGAAACAATCTTCCAGCAGTGTTAAGGACGACAGTGCTCCTTACTGTACTTGGCAATACTGATATGCAAGACCACTCTGGCTCCATACTTGCCAGGATCGCCATGTGAGCCACACTTAGCTGGAAGGAAACCTGTAGCATCTTTCGGAGATGTGGAGGCATGAAAATGACATGGCTGAAAGGAGACCAAGGGAAAGCCACTGTACAAGCCACACCGGCAATTATAGAGCTAATTGAGATGCCGGTTGCAGTCTGGGTGCAACATTGTTTTTATTAAAGGAAATGATGTACGAGAGTGGCTTTATCATGGCAAAGTATTCTACACATTTTTCATTAAGCTTATGATTAGTGTCTACCGTGAAGTTCAGGAAGATCTACTGGGTTGTGGGGTGCCTGATCAAGTTCAGGAATATCTACAGGGCTGTGTGGGGAGGTTGTTGAAGTTCAGGATGATATACTGGGCTGTGAGGGGTGCCTGGTGAAGTTCAGGAAGATGTACAGGGTTATGTTTTGGGGGAAGGGGGGATGACTGATGAGAAGATCTACGGGGTTTTGCCGGGTTTCTGACTCAAAGGTAGAAACTTTGCTTCGAGTAATAGAGGACCTCATCTGATGTAACCTCCCCCTTGCTTTGTGTCGATGGCAGGCTGCATGACACTGTTAGCCAGATGGAATTGACAAGGCAAGGAGTATATGTTGTCCTCTACGATGTGACCATGAAAATTCAACTGATGAATATTCATCTGCAAGAGTTCCACCACTTCTATACTTACTACAAAGCTAGTGCTCACTTCTACGCTGAATTATTTGAGTAGCTGCACATTCCATCTCTGTTTAGTGATAGAGTATATAGACATTAGTGAAGGTAGCAAATGAATCAAAATAAAGAGCATTGTTGCCGCCAAGAGTCGAGCCATAAACAACTATATCAACTTTAGCAGACAAACGTTCCTTAAGGATAATCTTAAAGCAGAGAAACATTTAACATTTTCATTAAATGCCATTTACTATTTCAGGATTTCAGGTTCATCGTTAACCAAATTCCGTTTCAAAATTTTCACTCATGAAAAGAAGTTTAAAAATCAATGCATGCAGAAGGTACATAATGTAGTTGTACTTGAAATGCTTGGCACGTTTGTTCCTCTGCTCCTCTGCCGATACACAACTAACTGGTTCACCTTTCTGGACTTTTTTCGCTCTTGCAGAAACTGAACCTGCCATCTCTTGCTTCCACATAATACAGAGGCTTTAACCCTCTGATCCCCATATGCTTTAACCTTCTGAACACTGAATGTTTTAACCCTCTGAACGATGGATGCATTAACTCTCTGAATGCTGTATCCTTTTAACTCTCTAAATCTGGATGCTTTAGCACTCTGAATGCCGGATAATTAAACCCTCCGAATGCTAGATGCTTTAACTCTCTGCCGGCTGGATTTTTAACCCTCTAAATGCTAAAACCATCCCCCCACCACTACAGTCTCAACCAGAAGCAGTATCCGAGTTCTTTGGAGTTTCAGGGCTACTGGATGTCTTTAAGGCTGGAAGAAGGTATTTCAAGTAGGCTATTCAATTGGGTTGTCCTGAGAACACCTATTCAGAGTGAAGTGAGGTTTATTGTGCTCAAGGTGAAGCATCCTTCACTTTACTTCAGGATTGTCCATACCATACACCTAGTGTGGTTTCACTAATCTCCTCATCTATGAAACATTTATGTTTTATGAAATTGAGTCTTTCCCAAATGTGTGAATGGAAGTCATCAGATGGTTTGCGGCTTCCACATCTGAAAGACCTGACAAACTCCAGCAATGCCCACCCCTTGCCATCATAAATCATGCCAGTCATCTACTGGGATCCTGTAGAGCTTGGAATCATCTGGTCTCCACAGATCAGATGGCAAAAGGCCAAATCGGGTAACCTTAGAAACATGTCAAGCTAGCATAGGATGCAACGCCCTCCTTATATCGTGGTTTTTCAAAGTCCCAGCTGTGCAGGTGCAGTAGATGCAGCATATGAAAGCTGGCCAATTACATGTTAGGACCATAACCACTCCTTCACTGCAGTTACCATAGAGACCATGGTTGGTTATTTGACATAATTCAGTGGTTTACATCAAAGACTTTGTCACAACATCAGTAAGAGAACTAGTGAGGTGAAATCCCTTGCATACTTTGTGCAGCGACTATAAGTGTCAGTGCACTGGGGAAAATGTTTCTCTTTCGGACAGTCATTGGTTATTTTGTTTGTGTGTGTAGTTGTTTATTTAATATTTGTTTTTGCTCATATATTTTTAATAATATAATAACTGAAATGCACCAAATAAAAAGATTGTCGTATATACCAGTTTGTTCCTGTGGCAGTTGACACTTCAGGAGCTTTGGGCCACCAAACCCTTGCCTTTATCAAGGATCTAGAGAAGCCACTATTGTCCCAATTCCTCCTGCAGAGACTCTCTGTGCCCATTCAGAGGGAGAATACTGTTGATGATGGGGTAGACCAATAGTCAGATAGACTTTTGGACAATTTTTAATCCCTTCCTTCCCATCTTTTTCATTACTTTTTTTGATAACTTAATTATAATAATAATTATAAAAATAAAGATATAACTGTTTATTTATTAAAAACAACAACTGTATATATACTGCCTAGACAAGACAAGAAAATAAATAATAATAATAATAATAATAATAATAGTAATGACTGAACAAAAACAAGATATAGAAACAAGACATCAACAAATAATATTATTAACAACCAAAAATGTTCAACCAAGAGAAACTGTCAGAGTTATGCATGGGTGATTGCCTTCACACTTCCGTTCAACTCCTTCAGAAATTTTCAAGACCTCATTCTCATTGCCACCAGAATCTCATTAACAATTGGGGAGAAGAAGTAAGTAGGCCCAAAATTAATAAGATTTGGTTGACTTATCCTCCTCAGTGAAGTTCCCAGAGCTCCCATGCTACTGGTGACACACCAGTATAACAGAGCAAGTTATGTCCTAGTCAAGATGCTTGTCATGGCCACGAGATATTAGTGAGTGTGCCTCATGACTAGACCCTGCCGGATTATGCCCAAATTTTTTACCACAAGATATAATATTCAAAATGGTATCTACTGTCATTAGTGTCATACCCATTATTCCATAAAATTTTACTGCTGTTAATGAATCCCACACCAACACCAGTATCAATATTAAAAAAACTCATGAAAATGGGAGGGTAAAAACTAATTATAATTGTACTGCAACATAACAGAGGTTCCTATAATATAATTGAAGGAGTAATAACAATTTACATGCATTTGACTGAGTCTCTGTGCCTCTTCCACCACATATTTTTATCTAATGTTGGAGAAACATCTTCAGCAGCAGCAAAGTACTTTGGAAATTCGCCTTTTAGCCGATAAATTATGGTGTCTGAGTTTAAAAAAGGAAATATACGGAGCTCATCAATGTCATTTAATAGCAATTACACTTTCTTCTGCACCATATCCATGTGCTTTTCTTTTGATAACCCTTTACCCGTTCGGTAATTGGAGGGGGTTGCTGTTGCGATGTCAGATGTCGAAAACATCAGGTTCTGCATTTCATTGATAGAGATTGAGAACCCTGCAGCTCCACACCAGCCCTGGTCTTTGGTGTTCTCTTTTCCAAAGAGGTGTTTTGGCAAGAAAATTATCTTTGAGAGTCCCTTCTTGCTAGCTGGTTTGAGAAGATTTCCTCAAAGACTGGAAACACTCCTTTGTATATAGGTTATAGCTATTATTTTAGCCAGCGAAATATTGCTAGCTGATTTTTTCCTTTTGCTATTAATATATATTTATTGCTCTCCAGAGCTAGAGCCATGTGAACAGATATCACAGCACAGTTGATTTACATACCACTAAACAAGAACAAATATTCTCCAGAAAGTAGTTATTATTCTAGCAATTTTCTCAAAACCTCGAACACACTTATTATTCTCAAAATTATGCTAGCATAATCTGGCAGGGCCTATATACTCATGGGTGGAGGAATATGATTGGTCAGATTGGCTCAGGCAGAAAAAAAGCGGAAGGAGCAAGTGCACAAAACTCTTGATCTCAAAACCACTTGATTTTAACAGGCAATCTTTTGTGATCAGGCTAGATTCTGCACATCACTTCTGATTCCAAGACATCCTGATCTTAAAAGACAGTCTCTTGTGATAAGGCTGGATGCTGCACAACATTCTTGATACCAAGACTACCTGATCTTAACAAGTTGAGTCTCTTGTGATCAACCTGGATGCTGCACAAGATTCCTGATCCCATGTCTTCATGAACCTACTGAACTGCTTCAACATGCCCAAAGATTAATACCAGCTGATCATTATCAGATGAATCCACACATTGATTCACCATAATGGTATTGTATTCAGCACCTTGAATTTACTCAACTATCTCATGAACAGTGTGAGAATTAAGCCATAATATTTCATTCTGGACATCTGGACTTGTGTATTTGTCTCTTTCTCTACCTATTCAGTTATATCCTAAATATCCAATACATAATTTATGTTATATATAATGATTGACAGATTTATTAATCGATCAGGACTACTCAGCCGCAGTAGCTGAATAAAATTACTCTGATTATGATCATGTCCCCTTAATGCTAATTACTCTCTGCCAATAACCTGCATATTTTGAAGAATATTTTGAATACTCTTCGATTGAGCTTCCTTTCTTCTTTGTGTGCTTCACCCAATATCATCAAATATTTTTGCCATGTGAGCTGGATAAAGTCTAACATTATCAGCATGGATACTTCGATAGTTGACATCTCATGCATTGATTGGGTAATCATGGAAAATAGTTAAGTAACATATTACACTCATTGTCTATATAGCTGACTCAACGACCTAGTGTGTGTTGGCATGCGCGCCTGACTAGGTCGAGGTAAAAGGTCGTCGCGGCGCCGCTGCCATCACAACGTGGGAGTCTTGAGGCGGTGAGGTCAAGCAATGTTGTGCTGGACAAGTTTGTTAGATCTAAAATGAATCCTAATCAGGTGAGCGTTTCGGTATAATATGTAGTGTCTAGGTACTTGCTACAGCCTTTATGTTAAAGTGTGTGGGGTTGGGTGAATTTCTCACAGCCACCCCTCTCACACTGTTCAAAGTGGTTGTTATTGTTGTTTATTTTAATTTTACCTCGAGTACAATAATCGTGTAGCCCTATGATATATTTTGCCTTTTGAAATCATCAACCCTATCAAGAAGTTTTTCCTGTGGTACGAGCAATAATAAACATGTTTGTTTTAACTCTTTAGGGCCTGTGTAACGGTCTGAGATTGTACCCAGTCTCAAAATGTATTCGGAGTCTGGGCATGCGCCAAATCGAGGTTACGATTTCAGACTGCATGGGGCTGGTCTGAAGTTGTATCCAGTCTGAAATTGTATCGGACTGCTAATGTTCTAGTAGGATTATAGTGCTGTGGTTTACCAGAATCTCATAAAGAATCTCACAAAGACAAATATGTTTTCATGTAAACCCCCATCTCCCACCACCACCACCACAAACAACAAACATATTATAGCTAACTCACTCATTAAAAACAACCTAACATCAAAATTTTGTGCCCAGAATTGTAGAGAATCACTTTTAAGCACTTCAAACTGCATATTATTTGCAGAAAAATGGAATGTTATCTTCCACAACTTTCGGAACTTTCTCACAGTCACGGTGAAACCAGTCACGACACTGGTTATTTTCAATCATAAACCCCTTGTTAGTGTACGGCTGACAACAGTGACAGAACACCTCAACTACTTCCTGTTGACAGAATATATTGTGTGACCTTGGCTGTGCACTTCCTTGAAAGGGTGACAGCTCTCCCTGTTTGAAGCATTCAGACAAGTGACAATGCATGAGTTCCTGGTCCCACAAACAATCCTGTGGTGAAACAGAATGGCACAGAGGAGTTGCTGTAGATATTGCAAAGAGTCCACAGTCTGAGCTAGCCACTTGTCTCTGCATATCAGTGTCATCTTTCTGTTTGATGGGTACAGCATGAAAGTAAGTTGTCGAAGGAACTTATTTTTGTATTACATGATCTTTTTAATGGGTCATATATCACACTGGTTCTTCAAGTTTTTGGCCTCATTCTTTGGAAGATCATGTTGGGAATTCTTTAGTTTGAAGGTAAGTCGCAAGGATCTGGCATCTCTGTATGTACTTATACAATCTCTCCTCTCTACCGATGGGACCTTCACCTTTGGTGGAGCATTCAGCAGACATCCTTTAGACAGGCCCTATGAACAATCTCAGCAAACTTCAAGGTCGGTGTGGCAGTGCGCATGCACAGAATACCGAATTACATTTTGAGACTGTGTACAATCTCAGACCGTTACACCAGTGACTTTTCACGCTCACGCTTTAACACGGTAGCAACTTTTGTCCCAAGAGAAACAACACTAAGTACTTGAACTGGGTTTATTTACATGAGCATTGTGTAATCAAATATCTTGCAGCTGTTTTTACTTGTAGCCACAACTGATAATGGTAAAAAGATTTTCTCTAGAGAGTGTTGTGGACTTTTTTCATGGTTATGACAACAGCATCAGTGAATACATAGCAGAAGGAATTGATGATGACTTTGAAGTTATGGAAGAAAATGTTTTTGAATCTTATAGAGTAAGTTTGTAGTTTACATAACTATTCACAGATGAACCAGTATTCATAGATGAACCAGCTTCACCTCCTCCAGCACATGATTCAGAACTTCATCCCAACATCAATGGGTTTTTTATGATAAAATGTTCAATGATTATATTTACAAAAATAAATATTTTCAGAGGAGTCAGCTTCACCAACTATAGGTCAGAATGATACTGGTACACAGCTCAGTCCAGGATTTACATTTGCTACAGGTGGGTGAAACATTAACAACAAACATGTAACATAACCATGTCAATACATAACAATGTCAATACACTATAGATGTTCTTCAGCAGTGCAATATACAGTACTTACAGCACAGACTATACAACCGTCCCAGTCACTAACACTGTCATCAACCAACCCACCTCAACCACAACACATATCTCAACAAACCCTAACCTTGCCTACAAATCCACCACAACCACTCTCTCAGTCAACCAACCAGCCACTGCTCTCTACTCCAACCATCACCCACAACCACTCTCTCAGTCAACCAACCAGCCACTGCTCTCTACTCCAACCATCACCCACACCATGCCTATCTGCGGGATCTACTCAATTACCAGTTAAAACAACCCCAAATGAAATAATAATTTTTTATTGTCCTTTTTATCCTTTTTACTCGAGCAGTATGGGCATCAACAGTAACACAAATTACTGTTAATGACTCAACTGGAAATTTAGGCTCAAAAGTCCACATCCCCTGAGTACTTTTTTTTGCATACTTTTTACCCATAATCTTCTCCACCTAATTGTTACCGAGACCAACAGGTATGCAGTTGAAGTGTTCAGGAGTAAGGGTTAGGCCAAGCATTGGGAGACATGAATTGTGTGCCTATTTTGGATTCCTGATCTTGATGGGTCCCAATATAAAATTAGGGACTAATGGAATCATGATCCTCAGAAGCTCTACTCCCCAACAGAGAGAATATTTTGCAACAGATTTGAGGAGATTACATGCTACCTGCATTTTGTGGACAACTCGAACCTCCCTACGCGTGGTCACCCATCATTTAGCAGGCTCCAGAAGGTCCAACCTGTTCTCACATAAAGAAAAGTATGTCACAAGCTTACAATCCACACAGCCAAATAAGCATAGATGAAGCCATGGTAGCTACCTTTCAAGGGATTATCATCTGTGTAACAATACAGGCCCATCAAGCCAATCAAACGAGGCTTCAAAATATGGGTGGTTGCTGACGCCTTGAATGGTTACTTTTGCGACCTCATCTCTTATGTTGGTGCAACAGGTGGCAGTGCATGCCTAGGATTAGGTGAAAAAGTAGTGTTGGAACTCACCCAACCCCTATTCGGTAGGAATCACCAGGTCTTTTGTGACAATTACTTCACTACCATCCCTTTATTTCGTACCCTCCTCAACTACCATACCTATGCATGTGGTACAATCAGAATTAACCAAAAAAATTATCCAAAGGATCTACTTACTGATTCAAAAAAGATGAGTCGAGGTGAATACAGGCTCAGGCAAGAAGGGAATCTTGTGGCATCCATTTGGAAGGACAGCAAACTGGTTACTATGTTGTCCACACTTGCACATCCTGTTAAACACACCACTGTCATGAGAAAGCAGAAGGGTGGAAAGTCGATCAATATTACCAATGCCTTCAAGCAGTAAAAATTTACAACCAGTTTATGGGTTGTGTTGACAAGGGCGGCCAGCTTAGGTATTATTACAAAGTATCCCTGAAAAGTATCAAAAATTATAAGTAAATTTTTTGGTTTTTGTTTGATGTGTGCATCACAAATGCATACATATTATCACACTACAATGTCAACAGTCACCAACCAGTATCTAAAACATTCGGGCTGAAGCTTGCGACACAGCTTATTGGCAAATACAAGTCACGGAAGCGTGCCGGAAGGCCAAGTAGCTCTGCCACAGAACTACTTCCACCAACACTTCCTCGCCTAGATCACCTTCCAGCAAAAGGAGATATATCTAGGAGGTCTGTCTACTGCCAAAAAAATGTTTCCTCTCCCGATGGAGAAGTGGCATATGGATCTGTAATGCCTGTCCTGAGAAGCCACATCTGTGCCTAAAAGGGGACTGCTACAAGCTGTGGCACGAAAACAATTTCTCATAGTGACATTCGATAACTATAGCTAGCTAGCTATGTTTATCTATGTTTCATACTCAACTTACTTCTACCTAGCAAAACTATATATTATTGACATTCTATATCTCAGCAACTTATCAGTATATCCATGTCTTGTCCTGAAAATATTGTTAACTTCATGTCTTTGCCTTTGAATGTGAACAGCAGTACTGTCAACAACAAAAATGCCAATCGGAGGTAGGCTTAACGCTATAATTATAGTACTGCCTCTATAATCATAGTACTACCTCTATAATTATAGTACTGCGCTACACTATGTAGCTTACTTTTTTGAAATTATTTGCGTGGATGAAACTATGTAGCATAGCATCATGGCAGCTCTATAGTAAGAAGATGTCGAAGACTACAGAGATCGCTAAAGCAAAACAAAATTGACTTGGTGTGCTTTCTTTAGAAGTAGCCAGGTAAGCTAGCAACGTAACCTGGTTGAGCCCTGAAGCGTAGAAGCTGTCCTATGACTTCAAGGGCCCACAGTGTTTTTCTCTCACACGACTAAAATATATAATTACTACTAATTACTAAAATAATTCCGGCAGACGTGTGAACGGCATTATTTCAATTATCGGCCCTAAAGAATTAGGGAAACAAATTTTCCTTCCCAAAGAAAAAGAATTGTTGATGTAAAGATTTTTTAAAATAACTTCTGGCAGATTGAGCATGCCGAGTTGCAGCCTTGGATTGACTTCATGGTTAAATATTGCTTTTCCTGTAGGTGTAATTGGTTGTCACATATTCTCTTTCCATAGCAAATTTCCCTGCAACAGCTATTCATTACATAATTGGTAGTGTCATCACATTCTGTTCTGTACATCCTAGCAAATATCCCTGCAATACACATAATCATAAGGGTTTCCCTCTCATGGGTAAACCCTTATGATTATGTGTATGTGTATTATGTGCACCATGTGGATGCAGTCTTGTTTTTTAAAAATTATGCCAAGTCAATCAATTTGAGTCATTATTAAATACAATGTATTTGTTCCTCCTGCTTGTTGTAAAGTAGTATATGGAAGCCAAGCTTCTTGAGGTAGTGTGTACTCTTGTAACCTACAAAAGTGGTTATAGTTCCATGCCAAAATGGGAGGGGCTCCAATTTAGAGTTTAGTGTGAGGGAGGAGGATGGGGACTAATCCCCCCAAAATATCACCCCCACCCCACCCCAAACAAAAATCAACAACCCCCCCCCCAAAAAAAAAATTGACACTAGAGGTCCATAGATTCTGGGTACATGGTCTGTTATGATATATTTTCTTCACTTACATGGGTGTATTTGGGGCGGGGAAGGGGGCATTAGTCCCCCCCTTTTGGGGCGGGGAAGGGAGCATTAGTCCCCCCTTTTAAATTATGATACTGGGTCAGGCCCTACACCTGTTTTTTCCATCGCACACTCCTCCCCCCCTCCCATGGCAAAGTTTCTATATGCATCCCTGCATGTATAAATGTGTTGCAAGTAAATCAAAAAGACTCTCCCTTCCCCCTTCCACCCTAGTTGTTGTTACCAGATGAGGAATGTACACTTTGTAGTGTGCCTCACCATTTAAAGGCCCATACAATCCTTGCAATGATTGAGCATTTATACTTTTGTAGCCATTCCACCGCTAAGGATAAAATGTGATATTCGTCTCCAGACTCAGAACTGTTCAAGGTACTGTAAGTTCCAAATGTCTTATCTGCTATCTCACTGGATCAATAGTAAGTGAGCTTGATTGAGTGTTGTTACAAGCATGTGAAAAGTGGCGGGTTTTGAAGGCAAAATTTCTTGGCCCAAGCGCAGGGATTGAGTCTAACAATCGTCGTACGGTTAGAGGTAAAGGGGAGGTACTTGTATTTTGTTATATTCTGTCTGCATGTGAGCTTTGCTGACTCAGCGATCATTCCATGTTGTTCTAGAACTGTCTGTTCGATAAAGCTTTCTGTCCTGGTGCTCTAACACTGCACAAACCAATGCGCATTGGTCATGTCTATACTGAATTAGAATTAAATAGTGCACATTAATGTGCATTATTGTGGTCCAATTGATAAGTGGTTCGATGCAAAATCAGAGCAACAAATTCAAGCGTTCAAATAACTATGTGAGTTTGCATTCATTCACTCATGTCTTCGTGATGCTGCAATTTGGAACTTTGTAGCCAGCTGTATACTATCTGTGGCCAGTCACCAAACTAGCTAGCTAGACCAACTACATAGCTAGCTATGATTTTACACCCTCACACAGTTTCAACTTCCATTCGTTCTGCCTTTCCCTCCGCTCTCTCCTCTTCTCTGCAGCAAATGTTTCCTACACATCTGTAGGTTGCTGATCTGCAAGAAAGGGATGGGGGAACAATACATCTCAATTACAGCTACAGTTTATTGACTTTGGTACGCTGTTTATTTTAGCTTAGTACGGTTCTTTTCGGTGCTAGTAGACACGATGAATGCTCATCGATGCGCATCAGCATTTTCCTCTGACCCAACATGCAATAACACTTACACGGCGTCAATTGAAAACGTCACAACAATCGTACGTGCATTATACTCAAACCGGAAGTAATCGTCTGGGTGCGGCATTGTTTTTTTAAACCTTGGGCGATCGCATGGGGAAGAAACGGTCTGTTGTTAGTTGCTCATACGGCATATTTACTACTCCAAAATTGACCAAACAACAGAGACAGGTCCAGGGAACATTGGTTATCTCAGCAAACTGTAAGTATTCGATAGCCAGTTAAAAAAAACCTATCGTATTGACGCTATTGTTATACCTTTGTTTAGAAACTAGTCATGGTAGCTTCTACGCTATTTTGGTATGTTAGTCGGCTGCTTAGACTATGCTAGATTTGTCTGTATGCTGTGTGGTAGCTATAGGATTGGTAATTTAGGTTGGTGGGAGCTATTTTTGTTACATTGTGTACTAAAACTTACCTGGCTATCTAGCTATCTAGCTACAAGAACAAGATTGTCAGCAATAATAACAGCAAAAATCCATTTGAATACCTTGCTAGATCAAGTACAATGTTTTATAAGAAGATAATTGAATAACAATATAGTCATTGAATAACAATATAGTCATGAGTTCACTGTGTTGCTCTTGGTTTCTTCAGGATCTTGGCTGTGTGGTACTCTTTGAAGCACTCTTCTGGATGTAGAGGTGAGTGGTCAGAGCAAGTCTGACAGTAGTATACTGAGCCTGAGCGAACCGTAAGTGGCCTGTTTACGATCAGAATTTGTGCATAAATATTTGTTTCACTCACTACTAGGTAAAAAACCTCGTCTGCAAAGAACAGGTGAAGAAATATCCTTGGGCTCAACATCATCATCTGGCAAATTTGAACCAGGAGTTTCTACGCTCGGTTGGGCTCATAATGTTGTCAACTTCTTTGCACCTGACAAGCCCACTTGAATAATTGCCACTCATATGGCCAGTTTCCACATCCATTTCCCCATCAGTCTCATCTACACTACTGCTGCCATTAGCATCTTCCATTTCTTCAGGGGCCGCATCCTCCAGGCCATTCTTCCACATCATAATTATAGTTCATCTTCCAATATCATCTAGTTCATTTCTTCCACATCATCCAGTTCACTGTCACTTTCAAAGTCATTCTCAATATCAGAAAGAGCCTCCAATACTGTCTGCAGATCCATATTTGTGTTTGTTTTGGATAAAAATACACACCATTGCATCTGGCAATGAACCACGAAATAAAACGCCTTTTTTTAATTTTTATATTTTATTCATGGAGATGGTGATGCATTCCCAAGTTTGATTGTAAACCCATCAACCTTACCTAGTAAGTACAGACTATAAAACAGACAATCCACGGAGCTATGCAACAAGAAATATCATGTCACAGATGCTGTGACACACGCACTGCCAGCGGTAAATTGCTTGTCATGGATGCTGTGACACACGCATACGTGGGGTGGATTGTTGTGTCACAAACGCCGTGACAAACGCAGTGTAAGAGTTAATGCATATCTGTTCAGTGTGGACATGTCTTATGTTTGTGTTCACCTATGTGACAGGCTTGCTTGGCGTACCTTTATGTTCGGTTAGCATTCACTTGTGTTGCTCCTACCTGCCGATAGGCTTGCTTGGCGTTCCTTTATGTTCCTTTAGCATTCACTTGTGTTGCTCCTTACCTGCCGATGTGACAGGTTTGCTTGGCGTGCCTTTATGTTCCTTTAGCGTTCACTTGTGTTGCTCCTACCTGCCGATGTGACAGGCTTGCTTGGCATGCGTTTATGTTCCTTTAGCATTCACTTGTGTTGCTCCTAGCTATTATAGTTTTTATGTATAGAATGACAGAATAGCAACTGTGGTGAAGTTCCAATTCAGTTTAGTGATTGAAGGACTTCCATTTAAATTGCTGTAACCACTACCGATAACGTTTCGACCAGGACAACTGCCACCCATAATGTTCTGATTAGTGCAACTACCATCATCAACATCACTCCTGATGCTATACCCCCAATCAATGATGCTGCGATTGATGACAGTTCTACTGATTCCAATGATGTTCTCCCGATTGACACAAAAAGAAGAGAACGAATTTCCATGGATCACTAACGATGTCGAAAACTATTTAAACGAATGCATGTTTCAAGGGTATAGCAATGGGCATTGATGATGATACAGACTTTGACAATGATAATACAATATTCTTTAATACAATGATCCACGAGATGTTGCCATAGCAACCCAAATTTAAGCTCACGCAATTTAAGACACATTGTTCTTGTTTTCCCTGAAAATGGGCTAATTTTGTTGTAGTAACTAGTTAGTCACTAATGTAAGCAATACCAAAATCAAAGTTTATGGCTTGTTGCACTAATAAATAATACAATATCTCAAGATCTCTATGGGGCGAAGAATCAGCTAGGGGTTAATGACCTCACACTCCCTAAATGCAGCTCTGCCTGACCCCTGCCTGCTGCTCCTCATACGCTAACCCCTGCTCCTCCTCATATCCTGATCCCTACTGCCCCTCGGACTTCATCTACCCTTGCAAATCCTCCACCAAACTACCAGTTGGTGCTATTGCCCTCATGCGACATCAACAGGTAGAAGAGGTTATTGGTAAATATCCTAAGTGGCAAGGAGCATGTAGAGCCCAGACTCTTGCATGCAAACTTTCACGTGAGGCTATACTAGACAACGACATTGTCCTTCAGTGTACACCAAAAGGAAACTGGCACCTCCCAGGACTTCCCTCAAAGGAACTAACACAACTAAAAAGAGTTATGTTTGTCTAGTACCCACAATTTTGGAGAGCTGCTGTTGAGTTTGAGCCAGTGCAGTGAAGCATCGAAATGCTTACATGTAGAGGTAGTGTTTGGTACTGTCTGTTGTCTTTGTAATTCAATAACCTTCCTTGCAGACACGTATTTTAAGTCAGAAACAAATATTGCACAGAAAAAATAAAATACCCACTCTAAATATACCACAGTGCTATTTTGGTAATTTCTTTGTGTATATGTCCAAGTTTGCTGATATATCCTCTTTAAATAAGTTTTACTCGACCTATTTTAAAGTAAAAAAGGTACCAATATGATTTCATAGTGTCAAGATCATTTCTGTTTTTTTTTAAGCATGCCTCTTTTTGGTCAGAACAGAAAAACTGTTTGGAGAAGTCCATCTGGTTGTTCAGAACAGAAAACTGAGCTTTGGTGCCGAGATCATTTCTGTACTTTGAGGGGTCCCTCTGGTTGGTCAGAATAGAAAAACTGTTTTGAGAAGTCCCTCTGGTTGGTCAGAACAGAAAAACAGGAAAATAATTGCTATCTCAGATGCTGATGTACAAAAATAACACAATGTGCTAATTTTAAGTAGTGTGAAATAATTTTGATAAAACCTCTGTATAAAAATCGACACTAAAATTGCAAAGAAAGTACAAACAATCACAACAATCATGAGACTAAGTTTGCCAGTCGTAGGTGAAGATGTCACATGAAACCAATGAAAATCAAAACAACATTGCAAATGATAAATAAAAAGTGATTAAAAAGGAAGAATAGTTCGAACACGTTAGTCACAAGATATAACAAATGTGGCCGAAGGAGTTATGATAGCTGAGAATAAATTGGCTACTCTGTATGAATCTAGCCCTGATGATCTAACAACTCTACTAGATATGATATCAGATGGAGATTTCAATATTCCAAATGAAAAAATGATAAAGAGGAACCACAGACCAAGAAAAGAACCATTATCGAAGAAATATATAGCGACGAAATGGAAGAGCAAGAAGAAAAAACAGAAAAACAGAAGGAAACACATCTGACGAATCTGACTTCAAGCCCCCTTTCTTTATTCCTGAATTCGTAAACCAGGAAGAATGGCTGAGAAATCAATTCGATAACGATTTGGATATCATGGGCATGAGCAAGCACATGAGAAAGTATATGCAAGGAAGTTTATTCGTTTCTTTACTCTATCTTATGGGATTTCATCCAGCAGTCAGTCACCATTTTGCCTCTGAAAACTAGATTTAAGAATGATAGCTTCTTGTCCTCCGTTTTTTATCATCAGCTTCCATTTGAATTTCATTAAAGTGTCTGTCAGCGTGGTTAATTCAACCAGCTTTCCAAACATTTCCTCTGCTACTAATTCGTATATATGATTACCATCTTTGGGTAACAATCCTGTGTTAACCCATGCGTACAATCCTTCTATGCCAGCCGTGATTGTGTCGAACGATTCTTTGTATTGCCCTGGCAGGGGCAGATCTAGAGTATCAGTAAGGGGGGGTTTATTCTTGGACTATTGGGCTGGAGCGTTAGTGAAATTTGTCATTTACCTCATTTGTAGATAGATGAGTAATGGCTATATATATAGCATTTTTAAATATCAAAAGCATCAACTATGTTTTGTTATTGGACATTCTCTTTTTAAACATTTGTATATATACCATTTTCATTGTAATTAGTGTTTCAAGACATTTATTTTTCTCTAATTTTTCTGGAATCTATTTTTTCAAATATATGTATAAAATGAATCTAAAAATGATAGGCAACACTAGTTTTACCAGGTGCTCCCAACAAAAACACAAAGCCTGTTATTAAGTTGCCATAACAATGAACATAACCAAATTTGGATCTTCATTATAAGTTCAAAGTCTATGATAAAAAACCCACTTCTTCCTCCCTCCTGTTATGTCTTTAAAAGTCGATCTAGTATAGGATTATCATGTGACTGCTTATGTTTATGGTAATAGTATCACATGTATAGTTTCAGTGACAAGTTTTCATAACAATAATAATACATGTGGTAACTGACAGACTGCTTATGTTTATGGTAATAGTATCACATGTATAGTTTCAGTGACAAGTTTTCATAACAATAATAATACATGTGGTAACTGACAATATTATAGAAGTAACAATAGCAAGTCAAACAAGTGGAAAATTGTGATAAAAAAGAAAAAGAAAAAGCTGACATAGTTTCAGTGACAAACATTCATAGTATTAAAATAAGAACAATAATACAAGTGACAATTAGTCAAATAATATTGAGTTACAGAACATTCTTCGTGGATGAGCCTGAATAAAATGCTGAACAGTTTCTAATTGTTTACATGTATTATAATGCATAGCCATCAGTGCTATATAGGCTTGCAAGCCTTTCTTCACTCATAGTAGAATGTAAATGTGTCTTGAGGCGTCTTACTACTGAGAAAGATCTCTCTGCCTCACATGATCCGATTGGAGATGTACATCCAACAAGAACAAGCTCTCTCAAATTTGGAAATATATCAGGATTAGCATACATTAGTGCATAAATTAGATTGTCAGGTAAGTTATCTCTGTTCTTTTCCTCTTCCCAATATCTCTTCCAACGAACTAGATAATTCCTTAGTGAAATTGAAGAAGAAAAGTGTTTTCCCAGAAAAGTAGCTTTTCCACCTGCATATCCATACCATCATCATTGAGACTTAGATAAGATATCAACACTATTTATCTAACTGATCGACAAGGATTTAAAATAGATGTTCACAGAAAGACAATGCGTGCAACAATGATTAGTTACTTGTGAGCATGCGCATACATGTAGGTATTAGCGTGTGGGTAAAGGGTCGTTCTGCCCATTAGTTATTAGGTATTAGCTATCTCCCCCAGGCCGATTACTCCTTGTAGTTCGGCCGATGTTGAGTAACACACTGTCGCTTGGAGCGGCGAAGTGTTGGTTTGCGCACAGGTGCTGGCGAGGCGGGTCGGCTAAGATTATGGGTTGCCCGAGAGGGAGGAATATTGCTGAATGGCAACGGGGAACCGGTATTGTCCAATGCTCCACGATGGGTACTTGGATGGGTTCGGGGTGTCAGTGGAGTATGGGGGCAGTCTGGTGGTATGCGAAGTGTCCGTCGGAGGGGTGTCCTGAGTTGCTGTGTCCGCATTGATTTCGAATGGCGTAGTCATGGGCGCGTGGTCTGTAAGTGGAGTCGCTTCCAGCTGGTGTACAGGGGCGTCGGGGAAGTGTCCTCTGATAGCAGATGGTGAGGGGACGGCATATTTACGTAAGAACTTCCTGTTGCGCAAAGTGGCCCTGCCTGAGCCGGCCATGCGTACCCAGTATATTGATGGAACTGACAAACCTCAATCACTGTATCAGTCTTATCCCATCGTCGGGGGAAAGGGCCAGTTTGGTTCTGCACCCGTACGACATCGCCAGTCTTGAGCTGGGTGAGGGGACGGGTGTGTTCCGACCACTTGCTGAGTTCTGTCTTGCCTCTGGTAGCCATAGCGGCTTCCCGGTGGTCCAGCAGTCGATTCCAGTATGGATGGAGATGGAGCTTGCCCGGGAGGACAGGGATGAGATCCTTGATCTGTCTGGCGAATATGGCAGGGGATATCTTCGTGATGGGTTCTGGGGTTTTGCGATATGTGAGTATGGCTCGCTGGAAGCTGTCGCAATCAAGTTTGCCATTGTCCGGCGTGTTACCGGCAATGGCGCGCTTGATGGTCTTGACACCGATTTCCGCACGGGAATTGCCGTGTGGGTAGGTGACAGAGCATAGCCGGTGGTGGACACCCCAGTCAGCCAGGAACTTCTTCGTAGTCGATGCCGTAAATTCAGGGCCGCCATCTGTGGTGAGGTCGTCTGGGATGCCAAAAGTGACGAAGATGGACCTGAGGCTGGAGATGAGACCAGTGGCGCCGTTGGTCGAGCGTTCGACGATGGGCCATCCAGAAAAGCGGTCGACTATCACCACATACAGTAGACGCCAAAAAAAACTTTACGTACCGTTGCGTTGGGCTTCCGTTCAACGCAGAAACGTTTGATCAGGAACGGACAAGCAACGGTCAGGCAACGCACAGGGAACGCTCAACCAACGATCAAGCAACGCTCAAGCAAAACCCAACGCACGAACCGTTCTTTAATTATCCGAAACACGCAATCACATTTCCGGTAGTCTTCACCACGTGTACGAAAGGGCGCGTTCGATTACTTGCTAACTTCGAGGTTGAACAGTCTGCTGCTTCTAGTTGATATCGATTGTTTGCTCTATGGCTCTCAGAAGAACTCTAGCTGCTACCTTGGCTCATCGTAGTAAGTATACTTGCCCGAAGGGGATAAAAGCTAGCGCAGAGACCCAGTAACCAACCAAGATTTTAGCTACTTCTAGTAAAGATCTGTACATTAACCATAGCGTGTTCATCTTGAGAGCATTTAGATCAGAATTAATTTATCTTTGAACTCTTGATACTTTACAGATTATTGTTTGGTCTTCTGGCCCGAAGAAAATTCTGTCTCGGCTGTACCAAGCAGCAAAGTTTTAGGGGGCACCTTGGTTGGAGAGGACTGTGAGGTCAAAGCTGGGAGGCTGACTTTTAATGGGAGGATTTCAGCTGTTGGTAAGTTTGAAAAGTTTTAAAAAAATTTAAATGAGATTATTATGCTGAAATATAGGTACCCAAGCAGCCATGGAGGAGCTTGAGGAGGAGTTTGAGCCAGTGTTTGAAGACAAGGAAAATGTAGCTCCTTGCCCTCAACCAATGGCACAGTCTGGTGTAAGTTGTTTATTTAGATGATTTATTTTTCATTTGCTGAGCCTGTTAAGGCCTTCACATATATATTACAGCACAGTGTGGAACTATTTAGTAACTAACCTACTAAATGAATCCAATAGATTATAATATGAGTTAAATGTTGAATTAAATTCAGAATTCCAAGCGGAAGAGGGGGAATCAAGGTGAAGAACCTCGAGGAAAGAAACCTGATGGTGTGTTACAGTTCAATAATCAATTTATAATGTACTCTCAATGGTTCTACTAGATGCTCAAGCCTTCATCTGGAATGATGAATTTTTGTTAGTATGGTCATATGATGCTTCCCTCCTACACAGCTCGGGCACGTTCTCCAGTCCCAACTCGACGCTCTTCTGAATCTATTCCTGTAAGCTTTGTATGCATTTATTTTGGTGGTAATTAATTATAAAAATCTTCTAATTCAGGTGTCTAACAAAGTTCCCAAAAGAGGGAAAGTCCAGAAACCTGCTGAAGGTGAAGTAACTAAACTTCATAGGGTGTTCATCATAATTTGATTTCACCAAATAGGTTCCATAATACTGGTGACCTCGCCTAGTTCTGCTTCTGCTGAAATTGAAGTGCCAGGGAACGTTCACCAAGAGGATATTGGTGCGATTGTATTGGGTGATGCCAGGGCAACAACTACTACTCCAGAGTTTGGTAAGTGCAACCAAATTTATAATTGTTGGTCAAATGTTCATGTAAATTTATTATTGGTCAAATGTTCATGTTCATGTAAATTTATTATTGGTCAAATGTTCATGTAAATTTATTATTGGTCAAGGTTCATCATGTAAATTTATTATTGGTCAAATGTTCATGGTCAAATGTTCATGTAAATTTATTATTGGTCAATGTTCATCATGTAAATTTATTATTGGTCAAGGTTCATCATGTAAATTTATTATTGGTCAAATGTCCATAATGCCACAGCTCTGAACATGGAGATGGCAGTCTTAGAGCAATCCGAGAGGCTCGACATTATGGAGAAAGGCCAGAAAGAACTGGCGAGATCCATCAAAAAAATAGAAGCAACTTTGGAGGATATTCTGAAGAGGCTGGTTCCCCCGACTTCTCCTCCTCATTCCCTGCCATCTCCAACCCACACCGCAATTCCACCTCGTTCCCCTTCCCCGCCTTCCCCGCCTCCTCCAACCCACACCTCACTTCCACCTCCGTCACCTGTCACTTCTCCTGCTGCCTGTGATCGCCCTGCATACAGGCCAATTGGTGTAGTGAAGCGGGCACTGCCATCCCACATGATTGAAGAGGACCTTGACGATATCACTACAGTTTTGGCACGATATCCGAAGTTGCTACCTCTGTGCAAAGTTGGAGCCTTGGCATGCAAGCTAGCCAGAGAGGCAATATTTGGACCGAAAGTGATGAAGATGTGCACTCCCATGGGGAACCGAGATCTGCCTGGGCTTCCTATCAAAGAGCTGAAACTCCTGAAGAAAACTATTCATGAACAATACCCCCAATTTTGGAAGGCCCAGGCAGAATTTGAACCAGTATGGGTAAAATGTCTGGAAGCCATCCAGCAAGCTTCAAAACGTTTACGTTTATATAGTTAATAAAAACTTCCCTTGTATTTAATATATTATTGACATTTCTTCCCCCCGCCCCCCTCCCCCAAAATAAATTGTGTATATAGTGTAACTTTACTACCTAATAAATCTTGCTATATACAGTCGGTACCTAATAAATATTCTATGATCGTTTCTGCCGATTATGAACAAAGCTGGCAAACCAGAAGTAATTACTATCTGGCTAGTAGCTACTCACCACATCACACCTTTGTGGCTTGCATGTGTAAAACCAGAAGTAATTAGCATCTGGCAACCTTTAGTAGCCACTCCCAACCAAAAATTTCCAACTGACAATGACATGACAAAAAAATGTTTTACAAGATTTTATGTACATTATAACAAATGAATATGTTATGTGCAACACGAGTAACTAGAATGCATGAATGACAAGAATTACATATTAAATATTCAGTACCCTGTAGCTGCACCCTCCAGTTCTATTATTTTAGGAATTACTTTTCTAAGGTGTCTAATGTATTTCTGACATTTAGTAATATCTACAGTTAACCAAAATCGTCTTATTCCATCCACCAATTCAGCCTTTGTCCTGGGCTTTACTTCCCTCCTGATGTACTCCTTTAACTCGTGCCACAGGTTTTCAATTGGGTTGGCATCTGGAGACTCAGGAGGTGTCCTCCACCAATTGACATTGTTTGCTTTCAAGAATTCCTGAGCCAGCCTAGATGTATGCTTGGGGTCATTGTCCTGCATGTAGCGATGCCGGGGACAAATATCCTTCACAAAGGGTAAGAGGGTCTTCTTCAGAATTTCCACAAAAAGTGATGCTCGCATGATGCCATCAAATATGCATATTCCTGTTCTCCCTTTCATGCTGATTCCTGCCCACACATGCACCTTCACTGGATGTTTCGCCCTATAATCAAGTAAACAGATTGTATATCATAAATATTACACGCCCATAATACAGCATGTAACATACCTTGGCTTGTTCTTTGGTGCCCTTCCTACCTTTCGGCAACAAAACCGCCTGTGCGTTTCCAACTGAACCGTGCACTCATCTGTCCAAATAACGTTAAAAAACCCATCAGCTGCTTCGTCAATGTTCTGCCTGGCCCACTCCAATCTTTTGACCTAGGATAGGGATAAATAATACTGCCATTGATCACATGCTTATTACAAAAAGTCACTGTACAAATTCACTAGTGTTCAATATCAATATCTTACCGAGTCCTAAAGCATACCTAGTCCTAAAGCATAACAACAAGGTGCCCAATTTTTAAAATCAAATGGCTTATCCCGATCGTCATTGACTCTAGCCAAACTGCCCCCAAAACCAAGGCCTAGATTATCATTAACCACTAGCTTCAGCATAAGAGAAAGCTTCTACACTAGCATTAACTTTCACTAGCTTAGCTTGAACTATGTATGCAACACAACAAACCTTGTTGACATCTCTTATAAGTTGGCAGTACGCACTGCCTCGAAAAGTCCACCCAAGCAATGTCCTGCACCGCAACACTGTGCGCAGGGATAGTGGATATCCTTTGCTGTGAAGGAGGAGGTGTAATTGATATGCAGTTGTCTCGTCATCTTCCTCCATCTTTTCCTCTACAACTTTCTTGACAGCAGCTGTCACCAACGAAGGTCTCCCGCTCCCTGGCTGTCTGGCGATTGTACCAGTCTCACGGTACCGCTTAATAAAACTGTAGACGCCTTGCCTCGTTGCTGTCATGCCCTCCTCATTCAAAATGCGGACTATAGCTATAGCCTTGAATCCTCTTGATTCCAGAGTGAGAATGCTCTGTTTCTTAAATGTAGAATAAGGCATTTCCTCGGAGTACTGGGTGAGCGATAAACAGTCGAGTAGAAGTGAGCGATAAACAGTCGAGTAGAAGTGAGCTATAAGCAGTCGAGTAGAAGTGAGCGATAAACAGTCGAGTAGAAGTGAGCGATAAACAGCCGAGTTGAAGTGAGCGATAAAACACGTGTAACTAGCATTAGCCTTTCTCCCGCCTTCGTCGATCGCGGGAGAGCATGCGCAAGTGAATTCAATATTAGAACGCTTAACGATTCGTGGCTAACGTACCGTTCGTACATACTTACGTTGTTGGCAAACGTATGGGAAACGTTTGTCGAACGCTTGGCGAACGTATGGCGAACGGTAGAGGAACGCTGTGACTCAAGCGTCCCGCAAACGTACAACGCAAACGGTACGTAAATTTTTTTTGGCGTGTACTGTAGGTGTGGCCCTTGTGGTGGAAGTAGTCGGCATATAAGCTCTGGAATGGCCGTGTTGGAAGGTTGGGAGGCGTCAGAGGCAGAGATGCTTGAGAAGGTGACATAGTATTGCACATGGTGCATGATGCCCTGTGATGGGCTATGTCAGCCGCGATCCCCGGCCAGAAGATCGACGCGTCGGCTCTTGATTGCATCATGGTAGTACCCTGGTGGGCAGAATGGAGCGCTTGCAGGCATTCTGCTCTCAGGGAAGGTGGTATAATGACTCTGTCTTTGAATACAGCCACTCTGTCAACCGTGTAAAGGTGAGGGTGATGTATGAAAAACGGAGGTATGGTGAGTGGCACATCAGCCTGTTTCGATGGGAATCCGTCCTCTATTGTGGACAGCAAGAGCTGCATGGCGTCGTCCGAAGTGGTTTCCTCCTTGAGGCGCTGCCATGTGAGGGGCAGCTTGGACTCAAATGCGGAGCACATGGAGTGAGCAAGGTCGTTCTCGTCCATCTCGTCCGTGGTGGCATCCGTCTCGACTGAGAGCCCGGCCATCAGTACTAGGGGAATACGGGGAGGTTGCGCTGAAACAGCGTCCGGCAGTGACATCCCAGGGGGTTTGTGTGGACCGGAAGGGTGGCGAGACAAAGCATCCGACGTGCAGTTGCGCACGCCGGGGATGTACACCATCTTGAATGAATATGGAAGGGTCTTCTCCTTCAAGTTGCGCAACCTGGCGTTGCTGATGTCTGCCAGGGCGCGATCTCCAAAGATTCGGACCAGGGGATTGTGGTCTACCGCAATGAAGAGATCTGTACAGCCCAGGATGAAGTGGCGACAGCGCTGGAGGGCCTCGGTGACCGCGAGGGCTTCGCCCTCGATGGCCGCATATCTGGACTCGGCCGCATTAGTGAACCGAGATCCGACCAGAGTGATCCTCCAGCCCTCCTTGCAGCAAAATAGTCTCGTTGGGGGCATGAGCAGTGGCACTGAAACATCCAGAACCCGATCCCAGACTTGCTCCAGTCAGTAGCAATGCATGTGGTGCAATTCTTTTCAAAGATCTCCACTCCGGTCTGTATCTGCTCGATAATCTCCTGTTTGGAAGCCTCGAACGCCTCCTGATGCTCGTTGGTCCAGACGAACTTGTTGGATGGCTTAAGTAGGTCTCTGAATGGCGCCATGGTGTCTGCCCGGGAGAAGGTGTAGGCTACCTGATTCACCAGGCCGAACCATGAGCGGACATCAGTGGTGGAGGTGGGGATAGGGAATTCGGCTATGGCCTTTGTAAATTTCCGGGCAGGTTTGAAGGTGGTGGGGCCTATCTCGAAGCCGGCGAATTGGACTGTGTCTTTGGCAAACACGAACTTGTCTGGGTTCAGAGTGATGCCATTGGCACCGCAGAGGGTGAGCCAGTTGGCCGCGTCCGTGAACGCCTGAGCGAGGTTCTTGGACCAAATGAGGGTATCATCCACACATTTGGTCTTGTTGTTGATGCCCTCTATAATCGCGTCAAATCTGGCGGCGTATTCATCACCTGAGGCCTTGTAACCCTGGGGGGCCGTCAGGTAGCGGTATCGTCCCCAAGGCGTGATGAAGGTCGTAAAATAGTTATCATCTGGGTGAAGTGGAACGGAATGGTACCCATTCCACACGTCAAACACGGACTTCTTCATCATCTTGGGTACGCTGCGGGCTTGGTGGTAGGGAGACTTTGTGTGGTGCGTCTCTCGGGTTGTGTGAGCATTGAGGGGTTGGAAGTCCACAACTCGTCGTGGTTCTCCGTTAGCCTTCCCTACGATCACCATGCGGTGGCACCATGTGTCATGCGTGCCGGTGGGGACCTTCTCATGGACTCCGAGACGGACGTCGCTATCCAAGTTGGCTTTGACCTTCTCCTCCCAGTGAACGGGCACTGCGGCAGCCTTGTGTGCTGTGACGGGCTTCGCTGTCAGGTCGATATTCAGCCGTAGAGGCGGCCCCGCCATCATGGGAAGAGGTTGGTGGGTACATGTGTTGAATGTGGACCCTTTGAATATCTCCCGCAGGTGCTGCTCCAAGATGCCCCTGTTCTCCGCCGTGGCGGGGACGGGCAGGGGAATGGGACCAGGTGGTGGCAAGGAGCGAGTCGGGCATCCGCACTTACGTACCTCCACTGTATGAGCGAGTTCGGGCCGCTGTGGCAGTGGGATACTCGACACCGCTCCTGCTGAGGTAGATGGGAATCTTGGTGGGATGATGCCGAGGTCTGCACATGCTTCCCTACTCAAGAATAATCGGGTGACGTTTGGTGTCACATATATCATCTGTTTGGTCACGGCGTCGGAATCCGGCAACGATAGTTCTAGCAGGACGGCGCCCAGGATGTGTATGCCACTTTTGTTTGCCGCCTGCATCCGTTGGGATACCGGTATCAGGTTGTTTTGGACATCCCCAGTTTGTGAAGGATGTTTACTCCTGACAGGCAGCTTTGGCATCCAGTATCTGGCATGCCTTCGATCGCGCATTGTGCAGGCTTAGGGCGCCGAGCGATCTTGAGGCTGTCGTGGTCGCTGGGCAGTAGCTTGGCCACCAGACTCCTGGATGGCTGGGGAAGGGATTGTCTCTTTACCCATTGTTCGGTGGTATTGTCGAACACGTGATGGTCCAACACATGAGGTTTCGAGGCCTCACGGGTCGTGATGTCGCAGATGTTGTCGAAGATTGCATTCTCGATCATCTGCGCTGGTGGTGTTTTTGAAGGTGGTAGTTTTGACTTGCATACTTTGTCTGCGTGGTTGGCTTTGCCACATTTTCCACATGTATGGCCAAATGCTTTGCACTGGGCACTCCTCAGTGGGAGCGAGGGGTATTTGCCATGCCCGCAAAAGTAGCACTTGGACTCGTCGTCTTCTATTTCGTCTTCTATTCTGGGCTGTCGTAGTCCTTGTCGGGGCAACCTCTTATACTTGCTCGTACTCCTCATCGCTCCAACTAATATGCCTGAGTCCAGCTGGGACACCGAGGCTTTGGCTGCTTCCTTGGACTCTACATACAGCATTGCCCTTTCCATGCTGAGAGGTTGGTTGGGTTCCCCGAGCAGACCCTGCTTGATTTCAGGATCGGCCAACCCGTTGATGAGAGCGTCTGCCACGTTTTCCTCAGTGTAGTCGACAGTGAGCGTGCACGTGCA
This sequence comes from Cladorhizidae sp. MBARI D1340-BT2, assembly GCA_028752905.1. Lineage (NCBI taxonomy): Eukaryota > Metazoa > Porifera > Demospongiae > Poecilosclerida > Cladorhizidae > Cladorhizidae sp. MBARI D1340-BT2. Next base: position 36,273,658 of record JAQNBH010000007.1, on the reverse strand, counting down.
TGCCTTGGAGGTGTGTTGGTCTAACACTGACCTAAGACCACTACTTACTTGCACTGAAGGATGTGCAGGTGTGTTGGTCTAACACTGACCTAAGACCACTACTTACTTGTACTGAAGGATGTGGAGGTGTGTGTGTCTCCTATTGGTTGTGTGTGTGTCTCCTACGGGTTGTGTGTGTGTCTCCTACTGGTTGTGTGTGTGTCTCCTACTGGTTGTGTGTGTGTCTCCTACTGGTTGTGTGTGTGTCTCCTACTGGTTGTGTATGTGTCTCCTACTGGTTTGCTATATTGGCAGGTAGCTGCCTGGCTCCGAAGTTGCGCCCCAAAGGCTCTCACGCCCTCCTCCCGGTCCTGAGACATGTTGTGTAGCTTGTCCCTGGCCACGGTTGGATTTTCTATCCTGACTGCTAGTATCTTTATGGCCTTCATAATGTTGTCCAGCGGCAGTTCGGACAAGGCCACGCCCCCGTTGTTCCTTTGGAGGCCTCTTCTCAAGTCCTGGTCGCAGCACTCTAGGAGCTGGATGGCTTGGTCACTACCCCTCACCTTGGTAGCCTTGATATAATCCCTCCATCGAGACTGGAAGTACAGCCAGTCCTGGCTGGTTCCAGCTGCTGAAATAGTGGGTCTTTTCACAGCCTCGATTTTGGATCCATCCGTCTTTTTGTGGTTGATGAGGTGCCCTTGCAGATGGGCAGCAGCCAGAACAGGGTTGGCCATAGCTCCCTCAGGGATCAAGTAGTCGCAATCGTGTACAGGGCATCGTCTCTCATCCATGCCGCGTGTGGTGGGCGTAAATTGGAAAATGCTCGATCTGTTTCTGTTTGCAACTTCCTTCCCCAACCAGCAACTAGCTATCAGACTACAATGGTCCTAGCCAGCGATTGTTGCACGCATAGATAAGATATCAACACTATTTATCTAACTGATCGACAAGGATTTAAAATAGATGTTCACAGAAAAGACAATGCGTGCAACAATGATTAGTTACTTGTGAGCATGCGCATACATGTAGGTATTAGCGTGTGGGTAAAGGGTCGTTCTGCCCATTAGTTATTAGGTATTAGCTAAGACTGACCACTACTTTTGGAACAAGAGACAAAAGTGACTGTATAGTGCGATTGTCTGTTGAAAATCTTTCATCCAACTGCTGAGAAAAGTTGTCACAAAATGGGATACAAATAGTTCTTTTGAAGTATTGACTGGTGTTTTCAGAAGATGTATTAAGGCGGTGTTGCTGGTGTGTAGTTATTCTCTGTACTTTTAATTCACTCCCAACACTCCTCGCTATAACTTCTGCTTCCCTGTACCAATCATTCCAAATTCTGTCAAGGTTAGTTCTGAGATCATGAATCTCACTTCTAGCAAGATCAATGTACTTATATGCCATAACCACATCCGCATCACGTTTTGGAAGCTTTGCACTCAGTCCTTTAACTGAATCAAGAACATGATTTAGAATAACTAAGGTAATTATAGTTTTACCAGAAGTTAAGGAGTGTAAAAATCCTTGAGCTTTAGTCCAGATATTTGCATCTCAGTCCCAATTTTCTGAACCATGTGTTTACAATTGAGTGTACTCATCAAAATGTAACATGGCATCCATACATGTTACTATATATTGATAAAGAGAGATAAAGAGAGAGAAATAGTTCTAAATATTTAATGCCTTTCTGTCCACCTAGTTTTACATAGACCCTTCAGTTTATGCACTCTATTTTCTGGAGCAAAACTGTACAAAATTAACTCAAGAAATCGCAGTCTCTTTGGAGACGGATTAAAATAGATATACACTTCATTTATGACATCAATTGTATTTCGAATATCAGGCAAAGAGCATGATTTTGCTACAGCCAAATTTAAAACATGTGAGTATACAAAGCAAGTGCATTCTTCTTCTTGATAAAAGCCTGAGTCCCTCTTCTTGTGCCAGCCATTGCTGAAGCTCCTTCATATGACTGTCCTCTCATATCGTCAACTTCAATACCATTCTTATTGAGACGATCAATAATACCAGCAGCAATGTTTTCTCCAGTAGCCCTTTTGAGGTGGAGAAAGTCCAAAAATATTTCATGGATATGTGGGCGAGCTTGACCAAGATCAATAAATCGGATACATAAAGACAAAATTTCCTGATTTGCAATTTGCATGCTTCTCTGTGACCTCGTCAGCCATAACGCTGTAATAATTTGAGGTTTTTAATGGACTTAAAAGCTTTTCACGCAATAAATCTGCCATAATACTTATAATTTTACTTTAGATGTGTATTGCTGGTTCTTCTCTCCTAGTTCAAGATGATCCCGTATTATTGGATCTTACTTGGCACGAGCAAAGCTAAAAACTTACCTCTATTTCCAAAAGGATTTGATGTTGTGCTGTCTCTATGCCCCTGCATAGGAAGCTCCTGCATGCTGCAAAATTTAACAGCATCAACAATAGCTGAGAGGATGTGTTTATTTCGGTTGGAGGTTGTGTTAGATATTTTCTGGATTTGACAATCTATCCATTTTTGAATGTCGCCAGGAATAATTTTGCAGCATCTTGGTGATATTGAAAATCCCCACGATTGGTTAAATACCCATCTTTTTTACCCTTTGCTTTGCTGAAATTTTTGAAAGGTTTTTCCCCTAGAATTCCCAAATAACCCTTCGTAGTTTGTCCAAACAGTACACAATATTTACAGTAACCTCCTTCATGTGAGGGTGAATATGACACCATTCCAACTCTTTTAGCCACGACTTCTGAAATGTTAATGGTAGTTTTTTTCTCTTCTCTATCACTTCAAAGGTTGCAAACTTTGAATGTTTGCGTTCACTCTTCAAAAATTCATGTTTGTCACTATCTGACAAGGAACTGATGGGTATACTACCAGAAGCAACAAGTCCAATATCATTGATACCTGTACTTCTACTTCCCGTTTCCATGAAAGCTGTTTGCAAAGAACTAGCATCATTAGAATCTGAAGGAATGGACTGGCACACAATGTCGGTTACTTTAACACCTCATGATAACCTCACATCCCACTAAATCCAATTCAATATCTGAACTGTCATGAGCAGGACCAGAAATGCTACTTTTTTACCTCTTGATGTGATCCAGAAGTATCTCCAGAAGAAGAGAAAGAGCACTGATGTAGTCTCTTAGGGTCTGATAAATGTCACTTATGGAATGGTCATGTTCAGAGCCCAGAAATAACTCGAAAGGATGACAAGGAACACTGACGTAGTCTCTTCATTTTTAGCCTCTGTGTTCTGATCTAATATATGTAGCACATATTAAACCATGTGGTTGCCAATTGCCACAGGACATTCATTATGTGGTTGCCAATTGCCGTAGCACATTTCACATGGGTGCCAATTGTCATAGCACATTCATCATGTGGTTGCTAGCCTAAGACCACCAACCGCATTGCACTTTACCCAACTATAATATACAGGTGTGTTAGTCCTACATGCAAAAATGTTTTGTCCACTACACTCAATGGACCAAGCTTAAGCACATGTAATTGTTCATTAAAGAACATAATTAATTTTATACATTTATGGGGTTTAAACCCCCAACCTCCCCCACCCCTTGATCTGCCCCTGCCTGGGATATTATTTCGACTTCCAATGGATCTTCTGTGCAGTTTGTTACAAACCATTCAAAGGCTTCAAAGGCTAGATTTAGCATTTCTTCCTTGAAACCATTTTTGCGTTTTTTCCCGATTCTGATTTGGAGATAGTTGATGCTGGATGTTTCAGTGATATATATTTTTTTCTTCCTTCTTTCCAATCAATGTGTTTTTGGTTTATTTTACCTTTTTATAGAGGACAAATTCTTGGTGACAAATGTTTCTCGCTTGTTAATTTGTCTAATTGATTTCTAATTGATTGTAAGGCTATAAAAATGCCTTGCGTGTGATTATTCAGTTTTATTTCACCATGGATTATATTTATTCAAAAGAAATGGCACACGAGAAAATGAAGCGTTTATTGTTCTTTCTGAAAATGTTGGTTAGATGGATGCAGACTACTCTGGTCGGAATCTTGTCGTCTTCTATGTATCACTGTATATCTAAACACTTTTGACTGTCATGGAATCGTTTGAATGTACCATTTCCTATGAAAAAGGTAATGCCGGTTCAACTCTGCATCTAAACGTTGTACTTTCCTGCCAGCCTTGTTTCATTTTTATAAGTAAATCTACATAAACTCTTGAACAACAGTTTATGTGTACCTGGGGATCGTCTGAAAGTTTTCGAAGTTTTTGGTTACGAAAAATTGATTGACTACGTTGTAAAAGAAAATCTGAATGGCATAAGTGACAGAGCAAGTAAACCAGATGGGCCCACATCGACTGATCATCTTGATCTTAAATTGCGAACATAGAAAAATAATGACCCCGTTGCAAAAATCACACTTGTCGGGTGAAAAGCAAAAGTAAAAAAATTGATTTCTGATTCCTTTGAAGATTCTTTCTTTTTTAAAGCCAAAAAACTTCTTATTATTTTTGACACGTAGAATTTCAGCTCACCGAATTTACTATGACAAACCCTATGTTCTGTTTCAGTGAAGCAGTTCTCCATCTTTGATAGTATTTGTTTGAGGTTAGAAAACGCTGCATAATCTTTTTGTGCTCTTTGATGGTATTTGTTAGACAAGGCTGCATAATCTTTGTGTGCACATGGGTGTGCATTAGTAAAAGACTGGGATATTGTATTGGTGTACATAATTATGTAAAAGACTGGGATATAGTATGGGTGTAGTCAAAAGGGTGAAGAGATTCTACTCAGTTTTGATTTATCCAGAGTCAGTTGAGGTAATACATAACATGTTGAAGGATGAGACCCTAGAGGAAAGAAGAAAGAATTGTATTTCTTACTGATGGAATTGCTGAACTGTTAGAGATTTGTCCATCTACTTTAGCTTCAAGGTGAACTTCTACAAACAGAATAAAGATGCTGCTATGGGTTCTCCTCTCTCGGCTCTAGTGGCCAACTTACAGTATGCATGGAATTCTTTGCGGAGCTGGCCTTGGAGTCACCACAACAAAACTCGTCCTATGAAGAAAAAAATGATACTTTCTGCATAGTAATGAGAGCGACAGAAAAATGACTACTAAACCACCTGAACGGCCTCAGGTCTACAATCAAGTCGACCTGTAGTTGGAGAGGGATGACCAGTTTCCTTTCCTTGACTTCTTACTGCTTAGGAGAGGAGAGGTTGACATTCTAGACTCGGTAATAAAATTAAAAAGGACACATGGATAGATACTTTTCACAATGGTTTGCACCACCCACGTCACATGAGAAGAGGGTTTGTCAAGAGCCTCTATCCAGAAGAGTGACCACCATGCTTTGCCTAGTGTTTTCTAACAATGTCTAAACTTAGAAGAAGTTTTTTTTATGTCGGCTGAAAATCATCGAACAAGATTGAGTCGCCTGTACATTCTGTGAACTTAGCTGTGCAATTGAGGCCCGTGCACTTTGTAGGCTTGGTTGTTGTCATAACCCGCTGTGCACTTGATGGCAAGACATCCATTGGCACTAAACTCAACAACCAAAGGCAAGCCATGTATTGGTAGTAACCTCACCACCCAAAGGCATAATATCATGCGATGGCCCAATGTTCCTTTCTTTTCCATTGTATATTAAACTGCATAGTGTTTGGTTTGCTCACCTATAGCGCACTAAGTGATTATGGTAGCAATTTCCACGATGATTGTTTGTGTTTGGAGTTCCATTGAACGTGACGAAGAAAAGTGTAATTGTATAAAATGCTTACCGGCATGGTCCATGCTTCCAATCTCGCAATTTCTGAAGATAAAGCTCTGTAAATGTTTTTTTCTGTAATTGACGAGCTGCACATATAGTCCTCTGGTACCTTTGAGATGTGCTTGTGTGCTATCTGTAGCCCACATTCTACCACTTCTTCCAACTATACAGCCACTAGGTTGATGCAAGGAATCGAAAGTGCGAGGACTAGTACATGCGATCATAGCTGAATGCAACCCTTCTTTCAGAGTATTTAATCATCGATTGCAGTGGCAGCAGTGCAGTGTCAGCAGTGCTACAGGCATCATTGCCACTCATTGCTAGGTGCTGATATTGAGTTGTGGCCCCATTGAATTCAATGTCGTAAGAAGATGTATTTTTCACGATTTTTATGCATTTTGGCTTTAGTTAATGGTCTCCCAAAGGACAATTATACTACGCTTAGTGGGCATCTCAAAGGATGTGCTCTGCATCTAATGCTATGTAATTTTAAGGCTTCTGGGAATTGACTTGACCAGCATCCTGAATTCTCCCCAATATGTTGTCTGCACAGCATCCAGATGTTTGTGTGAGTTGCATGACATAATTGCATGAACATTATTGAGCTGGTCAATGGTGATTGTGTGAATGTAATAGTTGGTCTATGGTGTGCTATAGAAGATACAATGAGCTCAAACAAATCATTCCATCAATTCATTTCATTCATACCCTCCCTACCCCTCCTGAAATTAATTTTTTGTTTGTACACTGCTACATCCTGCCAAAAGTTATTCGACACTGCTACATCTTGCCTGAAGTTATTGTACGGTGTGACATCTTGCCCCAAGCTATCTATGTCAAGATAGAACAATTGTGCCTGGCTTTTATTAAGCAGCATTACTTGTAACTGTAGCCGTGTTTCTCAAATTTTTGGAAGTCAGGGATAAGGAGTTATTCAAATGCCAACTGAATATAACATTGGAGTGATAAAAAACACACAATAAAAATATATACAGTACATATGCAACATAACATAAGCTTGCTGCTGCAGCTGTCTTCTCTTTTTATTGCTGTTCTATCTCTTTCTCCCGTGTCGGGGATTTTTTTTTTGTTGAATCCGTCTATTTTCTTGTTTTTTTTCTTGTGTGTATATTTTTTCAGTATATTTCTCATGATGTATGTGAGCACTGTTATTGTATTTTATATTTTGTTATGCATTTTTATGCGTAGCAAGTAGTATTATTCATTTTTTAGTTGTAATTTTTTTGTTGTAAGATTTCTACATCATTTTCACCTCCCACAATGTCATTGTTACGTTCCGTCAAGAAAAAAAGAAAAGAAGATTAAATGCTTATTTACCAAGAACTATGTTTGGTATTAGAAAAATTAAGGAAAGTTGAAGTTCACTGGAATGATGCACAAGTCATCTTACATCAAGATGAGACGGTTTGCTTAATTAAGCAATTCATCAGCTTGTACTGAGATCAGGTGTCCAAGGACATTAAATGGATGTATAATAGCCTTCTCTCTGTGAAGCTATACCTGGTGACATAACAATGCCTTGAAGATACGTATCACTAGCCAATGAAGCAACTTGAACTATGAAGGATGAAAAGTACAGATAATATATCTTCCATCTACTATCCAGTGCAAGTTGTTTATACTTTTCACCTCTAACACCACCCATCATGTTGAAGAAGGAGGAGGACATGACTCTTGACAACTCCAACAATCATTAAGTCTGCATTAATGTCCTCATTTATTTCTACCTGTCCAAACTGAAGCCGTGCTGGATATATTTTCCCTGGGTTTCGTTTGTCCTTTTCTTATTTCAATACATTTCACTCAAAATGAAGAGATAATAATAAATACTAACTCATTATGTTAACATGATACACTTAACTTTCAGTTAACTTAATGCTTAATCCTTCATGTATTGTTTAGGGTGATGTTACTTTTTTTTGTTATCTTCTATATACCTGTCACTATTTGGAATTCTGTCACTGTTTTTCTGCTTGTGTGCATAAAAAAAAGAACAAGAAAAAAATAATGATTGTTCTCCATTTTTTTGTCATAGCAGTCACCCAGTTATTACTGGAATTGTCAGTACTTGGAATTGTCAATTTCATATGTAATACTGCACTTGATAATTTTAATACTTTGTGTTCTCTTATTTATGTTAGTTTTGTGCAGATGTATACTTTTTTTGATTACTTCATGTTGTGTTCCTTGCTGAAGAAGAAATGAACATAACTTTGGGCACATTTTATGGAATAAATATATTTTCTGGTGTTTGAGTTTAGCAGGAATTGATGAAGATGAAGACCAGCCTCTGATTGTCTGTTTTGCCACACAGCAATAGTTTAAAGCCAATGTAGTTTTTTCTGTGATCAAAGCCGAAGAAGTAAATGACAAACTATTCCTTTTCCAATGGATCACTCCACCAGACATATGGATCAAGTCAAACTTTAACAGTAAAGGAGTTCTCCCAAAAGATACCGAAGAAAATATGGGTATTCCTCGACATAATTGCTCGACATAATGGGCAATTTTTTTATAGCAGTTTTTCCCATTTAATAAAGTTCTTGTAATTTATTATTGATTCATCCTCTATATCACTCCATGTCTTCATTACTCATTGTATTGGAAATAGTTTCTCTGTAGATACTACTCATTTTCATAATTACCTTGATCAGTGAGATTACTTTATTGTGTTCTTCAACCTCTGTTTTACAAAACCCCAATGTGAGAGAGAGAGATTGGTGTTAGGACTTCAATTTCATACAAGCATCTTGAAAGTGATTCGTTCTGAGACGTCTTACTTCTATACATGGAATTATTGGCATATCGGGTTCTACTCTGCTCCATGATTTATGCTATTTGTGAAAGAAGCCCTGGTGCATCGGATGCTTGAAACCTGGACACAATTGCGGGATGCCAGCCGTAAAACCCATGGAGGTGTATTACGGTCTGAAAGCGAACGTTGATGCAATCTACGCGCACAACTGTCAGCAAGTTAGCTGCCCCAATATGTCGCAGGGCTGTTTGTTGACGGGAATGCTGGGTCTGCCCTATCTGCACCTCAAACATTTTGTGAGGAGAAGTAGGTTGGCACGTCCGTCTCTTACATTGCAATTGTCTCATCAACATTTACAGAGACACTCTGTTCGATTACAATGCTCTCCATCGTGAAAAACATGTCGTTGGCGACTGCGAAAACGCAAAATCGTCAAAGTTTTCTGCCAAACTGCACTTTATGGTTAACGTGGCAACGGAATACATATTGTGTCCTAGGCAGTTTTTCTAGAGTTGATGAGCGAGGAAGAGACGGAGAGCAGCAGTGACGTTCGCCTGTTGATTAAATCGGCGATTTTCGATACTTTCGCATTGCGCTGCGTGACAGGAAACATGAGTAAATTGAGGAACTTAAACCTGCAGCATGCGAGAGAACATCCCATTATGATGTGAGGGCCATAAGGTGCAGGGCCCTAATTTTTTTTACTAAATAAATATTCCACTGCTCAATGAATACAGAATCGGATGAAATGGCGACTCGGTTGGCCAAGATTTCGTGTCAGTGCGTAAGTCTAAGTTTCCGACAGTATCCTGTAGAAGAGATGTTCCTATGACCCTGAATATGTTGGAATTGAAACCCCCTGCTGTTCACTGTTAGCAGGTGTTGAAAAAGGTTGGTGGTGGTGGAGTCCTCACCCTCCTCAAAGGTGTCTCTGGGCGTAGCAAAGCTCAGATTAATCTGGCTTCTTGTCCGTCGGTCCTCTCCTGGGAGTGACATTTTTTTCTTCAGAAGGACGAGTTGAGAGACAAGAGTGAAGAAAAGAGATATTAGTGTTGCTTAAAACCACTACAATTATTTAAAAAAGAAATATACACAACACGAGGGATATTAGTGGCACATAGAACCACTAAAATAATAAGGAAAAGAAATATGCACCACTCCCGAAGGATAAAACAAGTATTATCCCACCGCTGCCACACCGCTGCCACCAATGTGATAAAATCAGTTCTCATCCAATTAGAAACTTTAACTAATTGGCACGAGACACTATTTTATATGACGGCTAGATCCTTGGTCACCAGTCTCTACTATTGGTCACTCCTCAATAGTAATCCTTAATCTAACCCAAAATCAGCCAACTCCAGTAGTCGCTGTATCCCTCTTATTAATAGAAGGGTATAAAGATAAGTGATATACTCAACAATCAGCAATCAAAGACAGAGATTACAACCATACAAGCCTAGCTTTACAATCTATAACCCCACCTTACAAAAGTTCAGTTCCAGTTCTTCTCTCCTAGTTTTTCTCTCCCTTTATTTAAATCACAATGTTCTTTTATAGCATTCTTAGTTACTCAGTTTGAGGTCACCAGTCTCCATGGTGTAATTGGTTGACGATCAATCGGATCCATGTATCTCCCAATCAGGTGAGCTACTATCAGGTGAGTTTGGCGTAGACACACAGCCGGGTATAGTTCGTACGGTGGTTTCCTTTATGTCCAAGGTGGTTTCCTTTATGTCCATGGTGGTTCCTTTTGTGTCCATGGTGGTTTCTTTGTTCATGGTGGTTCCTTTTGTGTCCATGGTGGTTTCTTTGTTCAAGGTGGTTCCTTTTGTGTCCATGGTGGTTTCTTTGTTTAGGTTAAGCACCAACTATAGGTCCTCTATCTTCCCATGGTTCATGGTTCATGGAAGGTTTCCTATCAACAGTCAGGGAAGGTTTCCCTGACACAAGTCCAAGCAACCCAAGAATCTGTCGACAGACAGACTCCAACAACCAAAATTGAAAATGAACGCGACCTTACATCCCCCACAAAGGCCTTGAAAGAGCAGTTCACTGCGAAAATCAGAAGCTGCAAGAAAAACAGGCACTGTCAGTACAACACTCGCAGAATCGTGAAGAGAACACAGTGGGAAGCAAATGAATCCGACAAAGATGACCAGCCCATGGACAATTTGCCACCCTCGGAAGAAGACGCAACCGACGAGTTGCCTCTGCATGTTGAGTCAGAAGATTACATGGAAAAATTCTATACTCCTAAAGGGGGCCACACTGAAGGTTTGCTGGCAGACTATCTGAAGGTAAAAGACAACTCGGGATCGCCTGAAAAGCGATTTCCACCTGCTGGACTCAAAGGCACAAGATGACTTTGAGGGAAAGGAAGACAGTAAAAGTCTGATGATTGCGTGTCAGGTCTTGACCCCCATCAATGCAGCCAACGGTACTGCTAGCGAGGAATTGAAGTGCAGCAAGCATCAAACTGGGAACGTCGGAAAGGTTTGCATCCCCCTGCAAATTGCAGGAGCGGCTCTGGGCACCATCACTTCCATTGTTTGCCAGGAAGCAAAGCAAACGGATGCATTGGATCTCGAAAAGGTCGAGGAGAGATTTAAAGTCGGAAAATACCAGATACCAGGCAATAAATATTACATTGCCTTGACTTATAAGCAGGAGACTACCAACTTCGAAAAGGTAAAGGAATAATTCGGATTGCATGCAAACGAGTAAAATTGAATTCATAAATTCATAATGTAGAATTGCATTCTGCAAAGGAAAAAAAACATGACCAAATTCATTCGTGGGAGGTTACCTTTTTCCAGTATAGATATCGAATTGAATAAAATATCCATTGCAGCTGTCTGCCAGTACCCAAACTTGTGATGCCTCTCTTGGTGGGTTTCATTGGTAGGTACTGTTTGAGGGAAGAATGTCCTTGAAATTTTATTATTGCCTCATCTACAGCAACTTCCTTACACTTCCCCAAACATTTTTGTATAGTTGGATATAATCGATCGAACTTTACCAAGCCTATCATAATGTGGGCTACTTCTTGAGGTTAGTTTCGTGTTGTCTACGAAATGGATATTGTGAAATTTCTCTGAATCGATCACGACTGATTCGGTCATCGATTGGTGAAAATCTCAAAGCATCCTACCTTCAATAGTCTGACTAATGGAAGTGGTTTAAAGGGTCTTTTAGTGTTGAGTGGACCCAAAAGTGGGTACCTGCTATCATCACATACTGCAAGGGGCTAAAGAGACGTGATACCAGAGAGATATTGACAGATATAGAAAAAGGTATCCTGTAATCAGTATAAAAATTAATAGTTTTGGTTTTAGAATGTGATCATTCATTCATGTGAATATGGAATCTACTATATGCTGAATAGTGTACATTCTTGAATACACATGCTATAGTTCAAAAAGCACTGTTCCCCTTATATTCAGAAATTATATCTTGCAATTGCAAATGGTTGTTGACTCACATCTGGTGACAGTATTTATGGAATATGTAATGTTCTTGTCAATTTTGTGGACAATACTTTCCAATACGATCATGAAATGATTTATCCCCCAAAAAATGTTACAGTGACAGTTCTGAACACAAAAGTCCTGGACCTCAACTAAAAATGTCCCCCTCATACATGCACTTGTTCATGGATATGGGGCAGTAATTTATGGTGCTACATATACATAATACATTTATGTTTATAATTTTATAACAGATGGTGAACTGCAAAACTGAGCTCTGAAATTGCTCTTTCAGCTGTAAATGAAAGCATTGACACACCACCAATCAGATACACGGGAAGGATCTCTGGACAGCAAGCAGATGACATTATGATTGATACCGGTGCGTCAAAGTCGGTTGTGCATAGTAGATTCATCCCAGAAGATGCATACACAGGATAATCACAGAGGGTCGAATCATTCTCAAGAGAGTCTAAAGTACTGAGATTGGCAAAGGTGAAGATAGAGATAGGTAGACGGAAAATGAGGATAACAGCAGGCGTATTCAATGGACTGAAACATGATGCTCAACTTGGAAGATACGTAAGCTTCTTGAAAGCACTAATAATCGAACACAAAGCAGATCTAGGGGAGGCATTGACTGTTACGACCAGGAGCAAAGCAAGAGAAACAGGAGTTGGAAGACGATCTGAAGGCAGATGCTCAGAGTGGAACAGAGATAACTGCCTGGGAAAAGAGTGCGGAGTCGGAGGGTGAGACGGAGAGACCAGAAGTCACCATGGACGACTTGCCCATGTTTGAAGAAGACATATTTTTATCTAAGAAGGAAAGCAAGAAAAGGCAAACCCGAAATGAAAGACGGGCCGAATGACACCAGCATGCATCGTCCTTGAATGCAGATCACCCTCTAGATGGAAGTGCAGATAAGCTGAGGAAGAGACAGGAAAATGATCATACCCTGCAGATACACCCCTGGGAGCAGACCAATGGTCAGCAAATACCAGACATCGACAACAGACTATCAGGACAGCAGAGAGAGGAGGTCGGGGAACTTGTGGAAGAATTCAGGAATGTATTTCAAACAAGGCCTGGGAAGACGAACTTGACAGAGATTAGAATTCGGACGGGTGATGCACCACCAGTGCACTTGCCACCCTACCGTCTACCCAAAGCAAGATATGCAATGGTTGAAGCAGAGATCAAACAGCTTTGTGACGAAGGAATAATCACACACTCAACCAGCCCATGGGCATCTCCAATTTTCCTTGTACCTAAGAAGGATGGCTCTCTGAGGCTCTGTATTGACTAAATAAATTGATGACAGCAGACCCATTTCCAATGCCACGCATAGAAGACCTGTTGGATGACCTTGGAAAAGCAATTTTCATAACCACACTGGACCTGTGTAAAGGATACTGGCAGGAACCAGTGGAGGAGAGCAGCCAAGAGAAGACAGCATTTATCACCCCTCTAGGCAAATACCAGTTTACAGTCTTGCCATTCGGACTTGTGGGAGCGCCGGCAGTCTTCCAGAGGCTGATGAACTCCATACTTGCAGACATTCGAGGATTTGCAGCAGCCTATCTTGATGATCTGGTAATCTACAGCGTGACATGGGAAGAGCACTTACGACATGTGAGAGAAGTTCTGCAACGACTCAGGGAAGCAGGACTGACGGCTAAGCCTGAAAAATGTCACATTTGAACAACTGAATGTCACTTCCTGGGACACGTAGTGGGTGAGGGAAGGATTCGACCAGAGCAGGCCAAGGTCAGGGCAGTGGCAGAGTTTCATGTACAAAAAAAAAAGAGAGATGTGCGGGCATTCTTGGGCCTAGCAGGCTACTACCGCCGTTTCATCCGGAATTTCTCCGAGATAGCAGCACCACTAACGGACCTGACGAAAAAGGATGCACCCGACAAGATAATCTGGAATCCAGAATCGGAGAAGGCATTTCAAACTTTAAAGGATGGACTGACTGGTGAAGTAATGTTGTTGGCACCAACAGCAGAGAGAACCATTATTTTATAAACAGATGCTTCCAACATTGGAATAAGTGCAGTGTTGAGCCAGAAGGACAACGATGGCAATGAACGACCAGTAGCTTTCCATTCCAGGAAGCTATTACCCCGTGAAAGGAATTACCCAGTCATCGAGAAGGAATGCCTGGCAGTCATAGGAGGAATCAGACACTTCCGGGTTTATCTCACGGGAGTTGCTTTTGAAGTTCAAACAGACCACAGATGTCTTATGTATTTTGACAAGTTCAAAGATGAGAATAGCAGGCTCACACAGTGGTCTCTGGCATTGCAGCCTTATGACTTCTCTGTGGTACACAAACCAGGATGACTAAACCTTAATGCAGATGGCTTGTCATGGCAAGCATGGATCGAAGGACTGGAGGACGACACTACCCCGAGCAGCTCTGAACCAGAGGAGAAGAAGGAGGGAGTGTTAGAGAGTTTCAGCCCGTCCTAGCTCCCTAACTAACAGTTGAACTATTGTTAATATAGTCATGCAATGCACAGACAGTATATAAAACAGTTACCTAAGAGTTGTAGTCATTTGATTGGTTGTAGTTACCTAACAGGTGTAGTCATCTGATTGGCTGTAATGTTATTCGCTATAGGGACCTGTCAGAGCTGAGTAGATAACCTATAAAAGGAACAGTCTGCTCAGCTAGGAGAGTCCCCTCTGTATTGTATGATATTGTGAGTCAAGATACATTCTCTAATTACTTTATCAGCAGTTATAGAATTAGCGCAGGGACAGAGTTCAGACCAGATATCAGACAGACAGGCAGAGGTTGCAGGTTAGCTATACAGTACAGGGCTAACCATAACATATAGCTAGATCATCCAAACAGAATGGGCAAATGCAATCCTTTCCATCTTCATCTGTTATGCAATCATCAACACAGTCTTCATGGAGCCAGTTCCCACATGCACATGCCAGCCAATCTGCACCATTCCTCTCAATGACATCTTGCTCATATGAGCCATGCACGTACAGCAGATATTTGTGTCAATTTGCCTTTGCTGACCTGCTTTACTCTCTGTGGTTTGTGTGAGGTGCACTTTGATGCACTGTCGCTTTCTCTCAACTTCTTTTCTCTTTCCTGTTCCTTCCTCACACTTCCTCTTGACTTCTCTTTTCTTCCTTTAATTCTGCTTTCTTTACTCGTTCTTGTTCCTCATCCCATAGTTTGTTTGTCTCTTCCCTTTCTTTCTTCCGTTTTGCCTTCATTTCCAATTCATCTTGCTTCTTCTTTTCTTTTTCTTCAAGTGTCTGCAGTGAATCTTCATTAGTTAAGAGTTTGGCACGTGGAAAACTGCTTCGGCACGTTTTGGAGTAGATTCTACAAGTATTTTGGCACTGCACTCTCTTCTCTTGAAGAGTCCTTTGCACTAGACATCTTGCCTGCACTGGTCGACTCTTTTGAAGCTGAACTAGGTTTTGGAGCAACCCCTGGAGTACTAGCAACAACAGGACATAATGGAGAGATGTTTGTAAAGGAACTTGCCATGGATAAGATATCTTCATCTGGGGTTACAGCAGGGATTAGGTTCTGACGACTCACTACAGATGAGACTGGATCTCTAGCAGGGGTAAAATCATGGAAATTGACAGGTAGTGCTTCAGGATGATGTATGTCAAGCCAATGGATGTAACATGGATCAATAGAGAGATTGTATCCCTCCTTGTACCGACACTGAAAGCGATCTAACTACTCGTCTGTGAAGGATCCAAACATTGATGTCCCCCCTCTTCCCACAGCACCCGATGTCCACTACTTCCAAAAGGAACTGCTGACCCACATGCTCCACCACATCCAGCTCTAGCATTTTCCTCAGCAGAACCTCCCCCCCCCCCCCCCAATCCCATTCCTCACCCATTCCTCACCAGGATGCTGTCCACTCCATTTCTCACCAGGCTGCAGTTCACTCCATCCCTCACCACATAGTTGTACATGCCCTTCCGCACCAGATGGCAGTTCATGCCTACTATCTCCACCACCTCCCCTATCTGGACTTCCTGCCTCATCTCCACTACTTCCCCCATCTCCGCTTGTTCCCTCATGTCTGCTCCCCCACTCATCAGATCTATCATGATTTTTCTCACTGCTAGTGTTGTCATCGTCTGGAACTGAAATGGCAGATGGATTGTATGGGTACACTCCAAGTCTTAAAACAGGCAATGATGTTTGAAGGAATAAGCGACTTCAACCATGCTTGCATATTGAAATTGAATCTTGTTATCACTTTCCCAGGGTACTTATGGAAATATTGATGACACACTTCAGTCCACTTGCTCTTGAGGGGCTTGAAAACACTGCAATCCAGTGGCTGAGATTTGTGGGTGGTATGGGGAGTTAAAGATAGCATGATAATATCATGTTCCCTTTCCCTTGCAAATCTAACTGCATCAGGCTGATAATGTGTGCTCTGCCCATCGAGAAGCAACAATAGCTGTAAACTGTAGGAAGTGTTCAACCAACCATCCT
Source organism: Cladorhizidae sp. MBARI D1340-BT2 (assembly GCA_028752905.1). Taxonomy (NCBI): domain Eukaryota; kingdom Metazoa; phylum Porifera; class Demospongiae; order Poecilosclerida; family Cladorhizidae; species Cladorhizidae sp. MBARI D1340-BT2. Next base: position 36,257,154 of record JAQNBH010000007.1, on the reverse strand, counting down.
TCGAATAAGTTCGTATTTATCCAGCCATTGTCACTTAACCCATACCGAGTTCCCGGAACCTCATCTTTGGTCCATGCATAGTTGAGATTTCGAGCATCAAAAATTATCATTGGCAGAATTGCTTGACCAACTGCACTAGCACAAGCTACCACTGTATCTTGCCTCTTCTTGCCAGACTGCCTATATTGAATTTTTTTGGACCCAGTGCAACAATATTAGGGACTTTGTAATCGAATGGTACACCACTCTCATCAACGTTATATATCTGAGCCGGTTTTCAATGCAGATTATGTTTATCAAGAACATCTTTGAGCAGGGAGAAGTATTGCTCCATGGTTTCCTTGTTAATGGCATTAATTCGAACATGAGCAGTGGTAACACTTTTTCTGAGTTAAAATCACCTTGACGATCAATAAATCTATTCCACCAACAATGAGTAATGCAATCTTTTTTCAGCAAACCCTTCTCTCTGGCAACATACTCTGCTATATGCATGACATCATTTCTTGTTTTACCGTAGGCTACAGTTGCACACTGCTTCAAAACGGAGCCAAGTTCATGTTCCTCCTGGCAACATAGGTATGGCCTAGGCCCCGGTTTGTCACCATGTTTTACTCTGCCACTTACTTGATTCTGCAAAGTGGATACAGGGACCCCATGATTTGCCAACTGCTTTATGTGTCCCTTGGCCTCCTTCAACTGCCTTCATTGCTGCTTCCATTTGCTGGTCAGTCCATTGTTTTCGCTTTACTAATGGCATAGGAGCTGTGTTGCTAGATGATGACAGCGATGGTTGAGATTTTTGCGTAGACAAGCGTTTTCTCACACCCTTCCCAGGCATAGCTATGAAATGAAAGGGTAGAAGAGCGAGAATATAGGTCCATAAATCACTGAAAAGACTTACCTCAGTGCAAACAGAGCCTAAAAACAAACTCTCTCACACTTCTTCACACCAACACTCCCGCTTTCCTCCGCGCACTTGCGGATATTTGACTTTCGGATATTTGACTGGGTGATAATTGATACACTATTGGTTGATAATTGATGCTAGTTGATAATTGGTTGTTTACGTTACATGTATCCTAGATGGAAGATTTGAGTTTGTTTTGTTGTGCTAAGCTTGCGCCTACTCGGGGGAGACAGCCACACATCCAGTGAAGTAGCTTGAAAACCCAGAACCTGAGTAGTCAAACCAAGTCAGATTTAAAAAATTTCCCCTTCGGGGTGAAGAGGTTTGTATTGTCCGAAAAGAAAGAGTGAAATTCTGGACTGCGGTACAAGGAGGATACTAAAAAGTTTACTTAGAAGTGCAGGTCTGACAGTAAAGGAATCCAAGTGAAAGTTTGCATGTAACCAGTGTAGTTACTTGGGACATACAGTGGAAAAGGGAAAAGTACACTCTTTGCAAGCAAAAGTCAGTGCCGTACAAGAGTTTACACAACCTTTAACAAAGAAAGACATAAGAGCATTTTTAGGCCTTTGCGGGTATTATCGAAGATTTGTGCCTAACTTTTCCACAATTGCCACATCCCTCACTGAAGATATGCCCAATGTTAATGTGTGGAATGACGCTTCCCAGAAAGCATTCCAACAATTAAAACATGCATTGACAAACTATCCCATTTTGTCCACACCTATCTAGGACAAACCCTTTTGCAAACTGATGCTTCAGATACAGGGATAGGTTTTGTATTATCCCAAAAGGATAAGAACATCCCATTACATTTGGCTCTAGAAAATTACTAGTCAGGGAGTACACCATGGAAAAGGAGACTTTGGCAATAGTTGAGGGCATAGAACATTTCAGAGTTTATTTAGAAAGCACCCAGTTTACCATTGAAACGGACCACAACCCCCTGATATACATGTTTAGCCTGAAAGATAGTCATGGTCGTGTTAGTAGGTGGGCATTGTCTTTACAACCGTATCAATATACTATTGTGCGAAGGAAGAATGGTAATGCAGATGGACTTTCGAGAGAACATGGTTCTCATCCAAAGGACAGGAACAGACCTGACAGGAGATTTGGGAACAACAAAACCACAAACAGAAGGCCCTTAGCATGACAGACTACTAACAAGCCACTTAAGTGAACCTGGTTTCCGATGACGACCAGCCGTACTACTGACCTCTCCCTGTCAGCAGTCTTGTCTGGACCAAGATAATAATCTACCTCCTGGTGCTATACCTCTAGCACTTAATGGCTGAGCTATCTATTTTAGCCACTTAAGTCACCTCAGTTGTGATACTCCCAGATCCAATTATTGGTATTCTTTCACCAATAATCTTATCTAAGCGAAGACTACTCCACCAGACTCTCCCTCAGCGTATTATATCCAATCTCAGTATATGTAGTAAAACTATAATTGACTGGCATATAACAACACAATCAATAATTAAGAGTCAAGTCAGTCTATCCTGTTTAAGCTCTAACCTCTCTCTGTCATTAACAAACATGATCTTATTTTATACACTGTTTGTTCTACATCACAACACTCTTCAAGATGTCCTTCTTTGGTCATTTGGAGTGGTGCTCTGATGTATGACTTGGCTGACTTGGCCAATCAGGTTGCATGGAAGCTTCTCGAAGCTTTCTACGTTGACAGACTTGTAGTCTTGTAAGAAGCTGTAATTGCCAGACTGGAGAGACCAGAATGAAAGAACATCAAGATGCCTGTAATAATGTGTGCTAAAGAGAAATCTGCAATTGCTGAACATGCATCGGACAATGGACATCGTATTTTGTGGGAGGAAGCCACCATCTTGGACTAGGCCAGAAGACAGAAGGAACTGCTAGTGAAGGAGGCATTGCACATCAGCCTAGCACCAAAGTGTGAACGGTTCAATCGTCATAAAAAATTAATATCAAATCAGATATTTAGCTGAACCATTTACCATTTGGTCATGTGATAGCATGATTGTTTTAGAAGTTGTGGTCAAAAGGTGTGACCACAAATTGACCACACACTATGAATATGGTTATGCAAACAATAGTCATGATTAGGAATGCCATAACTTCTCCTTAGCTCATGTTATGGACTCGATATAATTATAGCTCATAAGATAGCTTTATCCTTATCCTTTCTTTTGCTTCTAAGAACGTAGGAATATACATTACTATACAAAAGTTATGCCAACCCATAATAAGGTCTTCATAAATCGACCACAAAAATTTCCTTATTTATCAACATGAACTTTGTCAATACAACATTCAGTAAACATTTGATATAATTGTTTGACATAATGTAATCGAAAGACAATTTGGGTGGAGTTTGAGGTGAAATCAGTGTCTGTGGCAAAAGTCAACCAAGTTGTGGAAAGCATGGAAACAATTCCGATCCTCCATAATCCAAAGGTGAACATTGCAGTATTTGCATTGCACACGACTATCTCCGAGGTAGGAATGGATGCCTTCACATTCTTCGTCACTTGATTCATCACCAGAAATGTCCCAAGCTGCCCTAGTCACTTGGGAAATAATTTCAGCTATTGACAGTCTCGTTGATATCGTCCGACTGAAAATCGTTCGTGTTTTAAATATAATTTCATTAACTTTCCTTCGTCCAACCGCCGTAATTTTTTTGGTGTAAATAGAGTATGAATTCAGCTATCTTTTGAGATAAAAATTATTGCCTATTGACAAATGCTTATATTTTATTTTATCTTTCAAAGCCGTGGCGCGTATGGCGCCATTGACAGTGAGTGGGTTAAATGGTGCACAAGGGTTTCTGACACCATCCAAACAACTACATTTGGAGCTGCTTTTCTTGTGGCTGATGTCAGTTCCACAGAATGGTGCGCAAATTTGGGTACAAACCTTCGGTAATACCCTGTTGTTGTACCCAGAAAGGCATACACGTCTCGTTTAGTGACAGGTTTAATAAATTGTTTGATTGCTGCCACCCTGCAATCTCGTTTAGTGACAGGTTTAATAAATTGTTTGATTGCTGCCACCCTGCAGTCTGGTGCTGACACTGTTCCACGACCAATAGTGTATCCTAGGAATGTCTATGCTGACTTCTCCTGGTCAGGGAATCTGGTAAAACTCTTTATTCAGGTCGAACTTAGATAAATAACAAGCTACACCCAGTTGGGAAATCATGTCATCCACCCGGGGCATCAAGTAGGGGTCTGGTTGGATGATGTTATTAATATGCCTAAAGTCTATGCACAACCTAACACATTCACCAGGCTTCCTAGTTGGTACCATGAGAGAGGACCAAGGACTGAGAGAAGGTTTGAGAATGTCTGCCTCTGCAAGAGAACGGACCTCCTCCCACAGCTGGACCTTCCATGCTGGGTCCAACCTGTATGGACCAGTTCTTAAGGGCTGAGCCATGCCAGTGTTGATGGAGTGGCAAGTGTCCTTGGCTCTACCTAGTCCCACACACAACACATCCTTGTATTGGCCTATGACCTTGTCAAGTTGGGTTTTCTGGTCATGATCAAGGGTGAATGAGGTTAGCATAATCCCATCTTCCTGAGGTTCTTCTACCTCCTACCCAACAACCACCAAGTGTAACACTGAGGCATCTGGGCTGTTCAAATTATCTGCAAAATCAATTGGGCAAGCATTCGATTCTTCGCTTGGTGCTACGTCAGCTCTCTCTTCTGCTGCATCTTTAGCCGACTGCTCTCTGTTTGCAAGAACATGCCCTGCTGTTTTTCTGTCTGCCCCTTCCTCACTCATTCTTCTGTTCTTTCTCCAGCTGCATTAAATAGTCAAGGTACCCTGCATCTAACCCTAAGTGTACATCTTCAGGAGCCTCATCAACAACTGCTACCACATGATGGATTTGATAGCAATCCACACCCTAGCCAGGGGACTCAACACAATACTGTCATCAAATTTGGTCAAGGTTACATTTTTACCAATGTAATCACTGGGCTCTACTAGCTTTGCATCTACCACAGTTTTCCCAGCTTCCGTATCTATTCTCATCTGGCATTTTTCCTTACCAAGTTTTCCTGCTACACACAAACAGGGTTGTCTGATGGGCACAACCACCAACCCTATAGGGACATTGTCGGGTGTAACATTGTTCTGAACTAAGGAATCATGCTGACTTATTTCTGTGGCCAACCCAATGTTCTCTCTGGATGGGCAGTCTGGTCGTTTATGGCCCTTTTTCCAACATAGAAAACAGTTAGGAACGAAGACTTTTTCCCTAGCCAGCTGTTGTCTATGACCGACTTAACCTGCAAACTCCTGCTGTGTCTGTCTGGGTTCGGTCGCTGTATTGTCGCTACCATGATGAGAGGGTTTCTTTGACGATTCATCTCGTTTTTCATCTGCATAGGGTCCATGTCGTCATCATCATAATGTGTCCAAGGTCTTGAGTGGTAAGGCCTCCTCCTCATGTTAACCATCTCCAGTCAAGGCCTCCTCCTCATGTTAACCATCTCCAGTCTCCACCTGGTTTCCTTCTCCTCTTGCCATTGTTCTCTTCGTTCCTCCCGTTCAAGTTTTTCTTGTCTCCTGCTCTCCATGAGCTCCAGTATCATTTGCCATGATTCTGTCGGTCCCTTGCTTGACTTGGCTTGTGGTGATGTGCCTGTGACCTAATGCTCCAGACTCATGTCCCATTCCAAACTAATCAGCGCACAACTATCAATTCAGCACCAAAAGTATGCAACAATATAGCAATAATACAAAAATATATCAATATAACACACGCGGAATATATACGCGCTAGCAACTCAACAACCACAAGGACTTTGCCAACCACTAGCTGAAGCTCTTTCTGTGATGAGAGTTCTCTTATCAATAGTAGCGAATAATCGATGTCCAAGTCTAACACCGCTGCCACCAGATGTTAATGCCCCAACCACCGAGGCACAACAATGAGAACAGTGTACCCACCAGCAGGTATTGTTCTCCGGTAATGCTGCCACCAGAGTTCCCTCTCAATCTGGGCAGAAACTAAACAGTAAAGTTCTTAGGCCTTCAGTTAACTTTAATCAAGTCAAACTAAACACAATAGAAGTAGACTGAAATGCAGTAGAAGAAGGGAACTCTTGAGTTGGGATTGCAGAGGTTTAAATAACCTTCCTTTACAAGAAAGGTGATGAATGCAGACAATAATGTGAATCTCATAGGGATGAATAGGTGTTGATGAGTCTATTGTGAAGTGATTAGGAGATGAATAGGTGTTGATGACTTTATTGTGATGTGATGAACAAGTCATTGTAGCATGTTATTAATATTAGCCATTAGGGCATTCTTATTGTTTGATGTTCCCAGTTTTCCCAGGGTTGTCTTCAGTCTGTCAGGGCTGGCACCTGACAGCTAGTTGTACTAATTTAAAAAAAGGATGGTTGGCTCTAAGTCCTTTAATATAGAGTGTTTCCAATATTGTGCAACTTGACCCGAGTTCCAATATTGTGCACCTTGACCCCTGTCAATATTGTGCACCATGACCCAAGTACCAATATAGGGCACCTACACCCCAGTTCCAATAGTAGGCACCTCGATTCCAGTTCCAATATTGGGTAATCGACCACCCGCAAGGAGTAAATTAATCAAAAATGAGTCAGCTGGAATCGAGGTGCCTACTATTGGAATATTGAGCACCTTGACCCAAGTTCCAACATTGTGCACGATGGCCCCTGTTCCACTAATGTGCACCTTAACCCCAGTTGCAATATAGTGATCTAGTTCCAATATTTGGTACATCGACCCCAGTTCCAATATTCCAGTTCCAATATTTTGCACCTCGACTCCAGTTCCAATTCCAATTTGATCACCTTGACACCAGTTCCAATATTGTGCACCCAACAGTAGGCACAATTGGGGGGTGGCTGGAGCCATTTACAGAATTCTAAGGGGTTAACGCACAAATTTCTTCTAGCATGTGTCGAAGGTGAAGCTTGTCAACCATAACAAATTTTTAACTGGCACACTCAATATTCAAGGACTTAGAGCCAACCATCCTTTTTGACGCACAGTTTTGCCCCAAAAATTAATTGAAAGTGTACTTCTTTGATGGCAGATGGCTAGTTGTACTAATTTTTGGTGCAAAAAAAAGGATGGTTGGCTCTAAGTCCTTTAATATTGAATGTTTCCAATTTTGTGCACTTGACCCCAGTTCCAATGTTGTGCACCTTGACCCCAGTTCCAATATTGTGCACCTTGATCTCAGTTCCAATATTGTGCACCTTGACAGCAGTTCCAATATTGTGCACTTTGACCCCAGTTGCAATATAGGGACCTGTCGAGGCCTGTTCGACATGGCCAGCCAGGGCATTATCTTCGCTCCATTAATGATGATTAACCTAACAGTCATTTGAGTGCATGCATTACTTAAAGTGTTAATTGTGAACATGTTGTTAATTGTGAATGTGGTTTTGAGTGTAGTGATGTAATGTCAGGTGGACTCTCTGTGCATGTAATTGTGGTTACTTCCTGTATCCTGTATCCTGTCTGGCAGGACTTATAAAAGGTCCTGTCAGCCATTTGTGATTAGTCTTGTCTTCACCATAGTTTTCGTCAGTTCATAAGTTATACCTACACACCACAAATCTCTCTGGGTAGGTATTAACTAAGGCGATACTTAGAGATAGACTCTGGTGGCAGCACCCATTAACTGAAGGGAGAAGGTAGTCCTAAGCGAGGAACCACCTTCTTTAAAACACCAACTACCCCTTAACATCAGGTGGCAGAGGTTTTGCTTGGCAGAAGCATCGGCCAGCAACACAGCCATCGAAAGCTACTTATATCGACTTCATGTCGAAGGATTCAAGGGAGCTAAGGTCAAGGACAAAGCCGCAGTCTACGCTCTACGGAATAATGGAGGAGAATGATGCAGCAAATTTGACGAGCAGCTCAGAGTGCACGCTGATGAGTAGTCAAGGTCCCAGCGAACAGCTGACAGATTTCTTCATACAATTTATGAAAGAACAAACAATAAGGGAAGCAGATCGTCTCTTGCTCGAAAAAGAGAGGCAGGATGAGGACACGAAAGCCAGGGTCCTAATGGAGGAAGCCAGAACTAGGCTGGAGGAGAAAAGGCTAGAAGCAGAGGTCGAACTCCAACGTAGGCGGGAAGAGCAGTGCCACCGGGAGAAGCAAGGCAGGAAGCAAGCCAACATTCGTCAAACCCTCAAGTCCTGGGACAATACAACTGAAGCTGAAGCTTACCTGGAGACCTTTGAAGCTATCATGCGGGAGGCAGACATTCCTGAGATCGACTGGCTGTCCATCCTGCAGAAACAACTTGCAGGTAGGGCGTTGTCGGAATTGTCTCCTACAGAGGAGACGCCGTACCAGACCGTGAAGAATGATTTAATTGAACGTTTAGGAACAACTCTTCAACAAACCAGATGCGCCATATGGCTAGACAGATCCAAGCCAGACAAAGATTGTCGCAGTTTTCTACAGCAGACTTGTAAAGCTCTCAACAGGATGAAACCTATGCTGAACGAAGTCGAAGAAGTCTTTAACGAAATGTTTACGGGAGTGATACTCAATAATTACTCAAATGAAGCCCTTCTTCACATCCATCAGCACCCAAATACTTCACGTTATCACAAAGTGGAAGCCTTGCAGGAGCTGTGGGAAGCCAAAGGTTTCCATGAGAAGAAGAAGCTACTGAGACACAAGCCCAATGAGGGGCAGCAGTATCAACAACGTCGACGCCAGGATGCATGGAATGCACAGAGCCAAGTATCTGGAAGCAACTATCAGACTCCCAGGAGGGAAGGTGAGTACACCGGGGATGGCAAGCCTAACCAGACAAAAACTTTTAGCCAGAACTCTGATGTTGTTTGTTTTGGATGTAGAAAAACTGGTCACTTTAAACGGGACCGTCTTTCAAAGCAGTTGAATATGATTAGGTCACCAACTCCTAGTATACCAACAAGCTAAAGAAAATAGGCAGAGTTAATGGTATTCCTTGTGAATTTCACCTGGATACAGGGGCAGACATGTCGGCAGTGCCACCCTCCATGGTGGAAAAAGCACAGTATACTGGGGAGAAATGCTCTGTACACTCAGGAGATGGGTCTAAGACTTTCATGAAAATTGGTTAAAATGGCGGTGGATGGGATTGAAGTGTTGTGTAAAGTTCTAGTTCGTAAGGGACAATGTGTGGATGGATTACTTGGAGCAGACCACCCTGTTATTCATAAAATGTTGAATTCAGTAACCAAACCCGACCCGTGACTGGTGGAGACAGAGGTTACTGTTGACCCCACACCCAAGGCTGATACTGTTGGAACTAAGGTACCACATGGGGAAGAGTCCCATGGTTCCCTAACCAGCAATTACTAGGGCAGGCAGACCAGGAATAGATAACCCAGAATACCCTTGGTAATGCCTGTCCCTACCCCACTAAATGTACCCAAGATGACTAAGGCTAGTCCTTGTGCCCCATCATTGGAGACTAGTGTTTAGCTTTTTAGCTCAACTATTTTCTCTCCTTTTGTGGTACCAGTGTCTTGCTGACATAATCTGCAATATAATAATTAAATAATTGCTATTTTCAGTGTGATCCTTAAATTCTGTTAAAGCATACCATATACTGTGAATCAAACAAAGACCGAACACAATATATACTCTTTTATTAACAAACAGCAGAATTAGATGGCAAGTATAAATGTGGGGGTGCTAGTTTCATGTTTTTTCCCCAACATAGAAGGAGACCCTGGAATAATCATCCTTTATTCTGATGACTTGGAAATGTAATACTCTTCCCTATATCTAAGTAATACTCTTCCCTATATATAAGCAATACTCTTCCCTATATCTAAGCAATATACAGGAATAATATACATACCTGACATGCATGCATATTATTATGATATTGTGTTATTATAAGTATATTGATATTGTTCTATCCATCCAATGCTATTGTCCAGGATGTATTGCTCTGGAAAGCCTACAGTTGCCTCCAGAAAGAGAGGCTCAACCTTGGATAACCCATGCGAAGTGTCAAAATCCTTAACAAAAGAGGAGTGACTCAAAAAAAGGAAGAAGAAATTTCAAACATGGGGTCCAGGAACCCCAGGGATAATTGCATTGGCATGAAACTATAGTAGGACTGCCATCCATTACTATTATTATTATTACATATAATTATATAATGCGGTTGTTATCATAATGGACTTGCAAGTATATATAATATATATAATAATGTTTAAAAATATATATATTTTATAATAATGAATAATGATTAAGGGAGGCTTTTACCATTTTTTTATGATTAATTTTTTTAATTATTTATTGCTCTATTCTATACCTTGATGCATGTAGTTGTTATGTATCAAGTTTCAGAGTATTTCAATGCTCCATTATGAAGTTATGCACCTTTTTGTGCATTCTATTTCACATTATCAAGCTATATACAAAATACCGTTTGAATCTTGAAGACGGCGCTCCTGCCAAAGGTAAGCGTATCTCCCTAACCGTTCATGATAGAAGTCTGGAAAAGGACTCTAAATGAAGCTCTCAGTAAGCTTCCAATTGCCATAGTTACCACGCAGCCCTGTGCTGTCATCACATCATCTGCGCATCCTGTCAGGCAACCGTCATCATTTCGATTTTTACCAAAAAAATACCCCCCCCAAAAACACCCACTTTTCATGGCTTCTCCTGAAAATCACTGTTTCCGAATCTGGAAATATTCTAACTTGCTCATTTTTTAATGTATACAAGATTTTAATATATCATTTGAAAGCCCTTTCCCTGCTCTAAAAAGTGAATGATAAAACATGTTTCAGTCCATCCATGGTGAAGGTATGCATATGGATATACATACCATGTTTAGAACTTCAGGTTGACCTCTCTTAAAATTCAGTTGTTGTGCTAATGATATTTTTAGCCATTCACTTTTCACTTCTATGATCACTCTAAGCACTTCCTAAGTGGGAAGTGGTTAGGACTAAGTGGCCATGAGTTAGAATATTTGCCCCTGATACTGAGGTGGGATCCATAACTTCACCTAGGTAGTAGATATGCAAAATCTGAGCATATCAAAAGAAAGCACATTCAACACTGCATCTTGATAAAATTTAACCTGCATTGAGAAATAAATAAAAAAGTTATGACAAGTTGTGTCGACCACCCCAGAAATGGTAAAAGCCTCCCTTAAGCCAGTTAATCACGACCAGAGAATATATGTGATAAATAATTTAATATTTTCCAATCATATCATGACACAGTGGCATCAACCTCCAGAGAAACAAGCCAGCATCCCCCCTAGAGCAATTAGGTCTGGCTGGAAAATTAGAAGGGCTCGTTCTTCCCTTCATCCCGAAAGCTAGCTGTTAAGTCTCGCATCCCGCCAGACCCTTTACCAGACTTCGTGTTGCATCGTAAGCCCCCCCCCCCCCCCCCTGGATATGCTCCTGAAACCGTCTTTGGTGTCAGTCAGACAGAAACCTCCCTAACTAGTCTTGGTGTGAGTCTGTGCTCTCACTGTTCCAGGTGTTGTCACTCCTGTAAAATTGAAGCTACAAAGTAAGTTTCTTACCATTGCTTCAGGTTACTTCAAAATGCTATGGCTATTGTCAACCTCCTTGTTTAACCTGCCTCAACCAGGTGTGATTTTAGTCCAGTGTGTGCCCCCATAAAACTTTTGTCAACCTACTTCAACCTGCCTCAACCCAGTGTGATGTTGGTCCAGTGTGTGTCCCCATAGAGCTATTTTCAACCCAGTGTGATGTTGGTCTAGTGTGTATCTTCATAGAGCTATTTTCAACCTGCCTCAACCCAGTGTGATGTTTGTCCAGTGTGTGTCCCCATAGAGCTATTTTCAACCTGCCTCAAGTGATCATGATCCAGTTTGTGTCCCTATAGAGCTATTAACCTTGAACCTAGTTGCAATATAGGAACCTATGTCCCAGTTTCACTAGTAGGTACCTCGATTACAGCCGACTCATTTAGGGGTGGGTCTGGAGCCATTTACAGAACTCTAAGGGGTTAATGCACAAATTTATTCCACCATGTGTCGAAGGTGAACTTTGTCAACCATACCATTTTTTTAATCAGCACACTCAATATAAAGGACTTAGAGCCAACCATCCTTCTTTTTATGCCCAGTGTCAACGACTGACGAGGTTGAGAGCAGTCAATATCTACCTGGTGCAAAGTTTGACATCATTGTGAGCCAACAGGTGTCTGACGAGCCTAGAGCATCATCATCTGCTGATCAATTTCAGTCATCAGCTGGCGTTTGCATACTCCTGAATGGGAAGTCACATGAAAGTATGGATATGCTGATGACAAATAAAACAGACACGACACTAAATCTGCATGCACTGAGTGAGTTAGTTAGTGAGTGAGTGAGTGAATAAGTGTGTCTTCCCACCACCTGTGTTCCTGTGTTGTGTTGGTTTGCGTGGCAACTTGTAAAAGCGCATTTTTTGTGCCACAGATACATCGATTATACTGGAAGCCTTAATTTTTGCCGAACTCAACTGTCGAGAAGTATCAACAATTATTTCAGGTATGTACTCCCTTTCACTTCCTTCTCCATCTCACAAGCACTGTTTACTGTTCTGCAGGAAGCAGTACATACATGCGGCCACTGATCAAAACAAAGAAAGTGGATGTCCTCCTTACATTTCCATCAGTTTTGAGGTGGTGTACTATATTACCTGATGGGGTATTAACTCATTGACTACTGAATTGCGGGGAGCAAAAAATAGTAAAAAATTAGTGCTATTACAAAATTATGAGTTACACATTTATTATTACTCCTTTGTTGTTGTAACTTCATCTCTTGGTTCACTAAGAAATGATGGAACACCAGGAAAAAGAATAAAAGCCACACCTCTTTGGGTGTGTCTGGCCATGCCCTTTAATAATTGCATATCGTAGTAATGCACAACTTCTTTTACACATCACTTCCACAAAAAATGATGTATACCTTGCAATAAATAATACTGAGTAGTTGAAGCAATACTCTTTAACCACACTAGTTGCAGTTGCATTGAAGCAATTATAGGGGGGGGGGGGGGGAAATGTTTTTGTAATGTCAATTGAAATATTAGAATGACCAAAAAAATTCTAATGTTTATATTTGACTAGATACTTTTCGAAACAAATACCAATGCACATGTATTGTTTGCACTTTGCACAATATGTTGTCACTTTTGTATCCTTCGTTTTCCTGTTGACCGTTTTAGTGTTGAAACAAACAACACATCTCTTCCTGGTAGTTGTGTCCTTGTAAAGAAAATGTTTTCCCTTCAAACGACTAAAATCTTCATTAGGTTGTCTGCCAGGTGAAAACATTCCATAAGGGCTATGTATACTTGCCTGTAGGTGAAACAAAGGCTGTACCAATTCATGTACTAATGCCAAACGAAATTCCCTATTAGAACGAATTCCTTTCCCAGGGTGGTTGTTCCAAAATAATTATGGACGAATTCAATATGGCCATATCAATCATTCTCCAAAATAACTTTTTCCACCATTTGACTGTTTTTCTTATTGTTATCGAGTGATAGGAGAGAAGTTGATCTGTAAGGTCCACAGCATTCATGTATTTATTGTATTCAATTATAGCTGTAGGACATGGAAGAGGTTCTTTGTCACGCTTCCCCTTTGCTCTTTTATGCACAATCTCTACTGATGCACTATGCATAGTACTAAGGAAAGTAACATCACGTCTGTCGCACCAAATACCAGCTGTATACTGGCCACATATACCAAACTTGTACTGTGACCGAACTAGTCCTTTACACGGTTTCAGAGCTTGGGGGAAGTGCTTTCTATTTGAACGCACAGTACTACAGGAGTACGTACCTCGATCAAGCAGTGTACGACAAAGTAAGGGACTTGTATAAAAATTATCTGTGAATAATAGACAATAACGACCTAGACTAGTCCTCCTATACGTGTATTAACATTGCTGTGTATTAACATTGCTGTGTACGCACCTTACCCGATTGACGTCCCCTTACCTCACGCATGCTCACGCACATACGCTCACTTGATGTATTCATTCCATGCCTGCCATACTGATATTCAATCCTCTCTGATCAGGTACTGGAACGGCGTACCGCGCTTGACTATGAATACATCAAGTGCTTTGATAGTCTCTATTTAGACATCTAGCCTTGCCTGCAACAGTGCTGGCGAAGTGAGCCTTCGTTTCGGTAGGAGTTCTATTTAGCCTTCGTTTCGGTAGGAGTTCTATTTGGTGCCCACCATGGCGGTGAGCTGCCCATACCCTGGATGTGATTATGCCACGGCCATGGAGGTAGATCCAGTGGTGGTAGCAGCCATACTGAACGGGCATATGTTGATACACAGCCAGGCAACCCGAGCGAAGCCCACACCCATCCGTCGGCCGGAAGTATCGGCCGGGGGGACCACCGAGGGATGGCAGTACTTCCTTACCGGGTGGAGGGCCTACTCGCAGGCTGTCCGCTTGGTGGGGCCCGACAACGGCATACAACTCCTCGAATGTCTAGACGCCAAACTCAGGAGAGACGTGACCCGGAATGTCATCGGACCCTTACCCATAGAGGAGTACACGGAGGCGGACCTCCTAGCAGCCATCAAGGCCCTGGCTGTGAGGGAGGAGAACCCCAAGGTAGCCAGGGTCACCCTCTCCAGGATGGTCCAGGATCGGGGGGAGCCTATCCGGTCTTTCGCCGCGAGGCTCCGCGGCCAGGCAGAGGTCTGCCGGTTCACCATGAAGTGTGCAGCGTGTGACCAGGTGAACAACCAGGGGGAGCAGCGGGTCGCTGACCAGCTCTGCATCGGCCTGGCCGATGCAGACATCCAAGTCGACCTGCTGAAGGACCCTAATCAATCAATGACAGTGGAGGAGACGGTGCGCTTCGTGGAGGTGAGGGCCGCAGGCAAACGGTCCGCGGTAACCATTACCACACCCACCTCAACAGGCGCCATAGGCGAGGGGACGGAGAATGAAGACGCTGCCGCACTCAGTGGATACCGCCACCAACAGCGCCAGCCCTCACCTTGCAACAAGGCCACCCCCCCCAGGACCAACCGTCCCCATGCCACACAAACTCACCAACCCCGGAGGAATATGCCCAACCCAAGCAGAGGGCAAACTAACACCACCTGGCACCCCACAAACCCCAAGGCCACCTGCTGCTTTTGTGGCCGACAGGGCCATGGCGAGAGAGAAAGAACCGCCATCCGCAGAACACACTGCCCAGCATTTGGCTCCACCTGCCCATCATGTGGCAGGTCGAATCACTTTGCACCCATGTGTTGGCAGAGGTCATCTGAACAAGAGAGCGCCGTGTCGGAGCAGGTCCACACCATGACCGAAGGCACGCTCCCCCATCAATCCTGGGACTCAGACACCCAACGATGGACCCAACGCCGCTCACCACCACAGCCAATCATTGAAGTATCGGTGTCCACCCACAGAGAGGACTACCGGGCACATGGCCACACACTCAAGAAGGAAAGACACCACCTTGCCACCACAGCCATGGCTGACACGGGCTGCCAGAGTTGCCTGGCAGGCCCACTCTCCTGAGAGACCTGAACCTGCTCGAAACCGACCTCATACCCGCCACACTCGTGATGAGCTCGGCCAGCGGGAACAACCTGCCCATCCTTGGAGCCGCACTCCTCCGGATCAAGCTCCACCACTCAAGACGCGAGACGAGGCAGATGGTATATTTCAGCCCCTTAGCCACGAAGCTGTACCTGAGCATGTCCACGTGCACAGACCTTGGGCTGATCGATACGGGGTTCCCCCTCTGTACGCCGACACCACCCACGGGAAACGGCACGGGTACACGGGCGACCCCTGATCAGCCCTCGTCACATCTCAACATAGTCCTGCAGACCAGAACACCCCTGCTGACCAGAACCCGTCAACCAGCGACCAGACCAGCAACCAGACCAGCCATCGGCCCTCCGACAACGTCCCCAGTGGACCTGCAGACCAGACCACCGGGACCCCACACTCAACCAGTGGTGAGCCAAAATGCACACAATCCCCCCAGACCCTGCTCATGCCCAACCAGGGCACCCCCCCCCCCCCCAGACAGACCAACCTCCCTTCCCTTTCCTGGCACTGAGGAGAACCGCCACAGACTTGAGCGCCACTTGCTGGACCTATACTCAGCAAGTGCGTTCAACGTCTGTGAGCATCAACCCCTCCCCATGATGTCTGGGCCCCCACTCTCCCTGAGCATTGACCCAACAGCCATCCCCAAACCCTGCCACAACCCCATAGACATTCCCATCCATTGGCAGGACGAGGTGAAGGCAGGTCTCGACCGGGACGTCCGCCTTGGCGTGCTGGAGAAGGTCCCCCTGGGTACGCCCGTCACTTGGTGCCACCGTATGGTAATATGCACCAAGAAGGACGGGTCACTCAGGAGAACAATCAACTTCCAGCCCCTGAACCAGCACACCACGCGCGAGACCCATCACTGCCCATCACCCTTCCACCAAGCCCGTGCCATTCCACGCCGAACCAAGAAGACCGTCTTCGACGCGTGGAATGGCTACCACTCTGTGGCCCTTGACAAAAGAGATCGCCACTATACAACTTTCATCACTCCATGGGGCAGGTACAGATACTGTACCGCCCCCCAAGGCTACATCGCCTCAGGGGATGACTACACGGCCAGATACGATGCCCTCGTCGCCAACATTACGTCTAAGACCAAGTGCATCGACGATGCACTACTCTGGTCGGACGACATCACAGGAGCATTCCACCAGGCGACTGAGTGGCTCCACATCTGCGCCGTGAACGGCATCACCTTAAACCCCCGAAAGTTCCACTTTGCGGAAGACACCGTGGAGTTTGCTGGATTCAACGTGACACCATCTGAGGTACGCCCAGCCAATAAGTTCATCGAATCGATCACGGATTTCCCAACCCCAACCAGCATTACTGACATACGTGCCTGGTTCGGCCTGGTGAATCAGGTATCCTACACATTCGCCATGACAGCCACCATGCTACCCTTCAGAGCCCTGCTCAAACCCTCCATCCCTTTCACCTGGACGGACGAGCTGGCTGAAGCCTTCACTGCATCCAAACTCCACATCTGCGAGCGCATCAGGGTCGGCGTCCAAATCTTCGACAAGGACCGCCCAACCTGCCTGGCGACCGACTGGAGCAAGGACGGGATCGGGTTCTGGCTGTTCCAAAAACACTGCCAGTGCCCGTCCCGCGCCTTGTTCTGTTGCCAGGACGGTTGGCGCATCACCCTGGTGGGCTCGCGCTTCACCCACCCAGCTGAGTCCCGCTACGCCCCTGTTGAGGGAGAGGCTCTAGCTGTGGCTGATGCACTGGACAAGGCCCGACACTTCGTCCTCGGGTGCAGCGATCTCGTGGTAGCAGTGGACCACAAACCCCTGCTGAAGCTCTTCGGTGATCGCTGCCTCGAGGACATCCCCAACCCCCGCCTACGCAACATCAAGGAGAAGACCCTCCGATACCGGTTCCGGATGGTGTACATCCCTGGCGTGAGAAACCACACCAGCGATGCCCTCTCACGCCACCCATCCGGGACCTGGACCCCACCCCACCTCCACCTCACAGACGACCTCGCTGACCCAAACGCGTCATGCCCAGGCAGCCCCACATCGGCAATCGCAATCATTCAGACGGACAGTGACGACAGTCAGGACGACAACGGCCTCTCAACTGCACTGTGCATGGCCATCTCAACCATACCAATCAACTGGGAACAAATACAGATCGCCACAGCAGCAGACCCATCCCTACAGGACCTCAGCCACTACATAGAGGAAGGGCCCCCGACTGACAGACACATGCTACCAGCCGCCATCCGGACCTACTTCCCCATATTCTACAGGCTGTCTGTCATCGATGGGGTTATCTGCCATGGAGACCGTGTCGTCATCCCTGCATCACTCAGACCAACCTGCCTTGCCGCCCTACATGCCGCCCATCAAGGCACCAGTGGGATGACGGCCCGAGCAACCTCCTCGTTATACTGGCCAGGCCTCACCGCTGACATAGCCGCTACCAGGAACAGCTGCACCATATGTAACGGCAATGCCCCCTCACAGCCAGCGATGCCCTCAGTCACACCAGAGGAGCCGGAGTACCCCTTCCAGCACATCTGCACGGATTTCTTCCACCACGAGGGATCCGCATATGTCGTGCTGGTCGACAGGTACTCCGGCTGGCCGATCGTCGCACCCGCCCTCAACGGAGCCTCAGGCCTCGCCACCACCCTCAGGGACACCTTCGCCACCTTTGGCATCCCGGACTCCCTTACAACGGACGGCGGACCCGAGTTCGCAGCACAATCCACCAGAGAGCTCCTCAAGACATGGGGCGTCCACCACAGGATATCAGCGGCATACAACCCGCATGCAAACAACAGGGCGGAGACGGCAGTTAAGACAGTAAAGAGACTCATCGCTGGCAACACCGGTCCCGGTGGC
This sequence comes from Cladorhizidae sp. MBARI D1340-BT2, assembly GCA_028752905.1. NCBI lineage: Eukaryota > Metazoa > Porifera > Demospongiae > Poecilosclerida > Cladorhizidae > Cladorhizidae sp. MBARI D1340-BT2. Next base: position 36,238,781 of record JAQNBH010000007.1, on the reverse strand, counting down.
TCTCTACAATCACCATTCTTCAAGGCCCTTCTCCTATACAGGAACTGCCCCAGCCCGGATACGAAGATGTCCCCAGCCATGGCCCTTTTCGGCCGCCCCATCAGGGACCTCCTCCCCTTCATACCAGCATGCCTCAAGCAGCCCCAGGACGAGACACAGCACCTCATCCACCGCGAACAGGCACTCTCCCCCCGGCAGTCACTGGGCCGAGCACGATGGGATGAGCACTCCCGCGGCCTCTCCCCCCTTCGTTGTGGTGACAACGTCCTTATCCAGAACCAAACAGGATGCCACCCGACGAAGTGGGACAAAACAGGAGTGGTCGTGGAGGTGCTCCAATATCATCAATATCAGGTCCGCATGGACGACTCGGGAAGACTCACCATGCGGAACAGGCGGTTCCTTCGCCGCCACACTATCCCCACCGCCATACTATCCCCACCACAACCCCGGACCACCCACTCCAGCGACGCCTGCTGAACATCCAAACCCCTCTGCAGCCTTCAGAAAACCCCACCCAGAACCATCCCCCCAAATATCACTATCTTACCTCCTACCCCCCCACCTCTCATCGCACCTTAGATCCAACACCCGCCACCACTGGACGCACAGGCCCCAACGCTATCGCCTGCCGTGACTCGCAACCCTGGCCTAACACCGACTACCCCCAGGCCAGTCATCCTCACCACCCCGGCAAACCAGCGTACGTATGCCTCGGTCGCCGGCACACCAACGCCACCCCCTAGCCCCACCCGGACCGCCCCAAAAAGCTCGTCCATGATGCCTACCCTCGTCCTACCCCAGACCCCAAACCCTGCCCCCGGCCCCAGAAGGAGCAAAAGGGGCCCGAAACCTGTTCTACGATACGGACAGTCAACATAACTATTCAGCCCTCCCGAAGTCAGACTTGGGGGGAGATAGACAATAACGACCTAGACTAGTCCTCCTATACGTGTATTAACATTGCTGTGTACGCACCTTATCCGATTGATGTCCCCTTACCTCACGCATGCTCACGCACATACGTTCACTTGATGTATTCATTCCATGCCTGCCATACTGATATTCAATCCTCTCTGATCAGGTACTGGAACGGCGTACCGCGCTTGACTAAATAACTTGTGTCCTTTGTCTAAATATGGGTCCATTAGTCTCATTACCACATCATGGGTACTTCCAGAATTACCAGTGTACACTTCAAACTTCAGTACATAGCCAGTAGTTGACTCTGCATTTACAAAAACCTTCAACCCCCACTTCGTTGGCTTTTGAAGGATATACTGTAAGAAGTGAATTCGGCACCTAGTGCCAACCATCATTTCATCGATCGCTAGTTCACATTTCGGCTGATAGTAGCACTGAAAATGGTGGGATAATTTTTGGATGAGTGGCCTCACTTTGTAAGGATCATAATTATCTTCACCCCTTCTTTTTTGCTTTGTCGAATCAGCTAAATGAATAAATCTGGAAATCTTGAAGTATCGGTCCATTTCATCGATCGCCAGTTCACATTTCGGCTGATAGTAGTAGCGACCAATAATCATGAATTCGACGTAGACGTGACATGCCCATGGCTATGTTGAGACCTATAAAGGCCAACAAATCTTCCATTGTGATATCAAAGAAATCTCCTTTTTGTAGAGAAAAAAGTTTGGTTTGTTCTAAAATCAGTTCCAATATACTAACCGTTACAAATAGCTTGAAAATTTGAAGTGGTATATTTTCCCGAAAAGGACGGTGAACAGGGCCTGTTGGATGGTCAAAACTAGGAAGTTGTCGTGGTGGTAGGTATGATGTGGAATCACTTACACCCGTCATTTCCCAATCGAACAAGTGTGACCTATTGTACATGTAAGTAAGAACTTTCATAAAATATGAACTAGCTACAGAAGTATAAAGTATAGGGCTTACTCGGTTGAGTATGTTGTTACACCTCTGTCCCTACCTCCACCGCATCCCTTGCCTCCACCATGTCCCCTGGTTGCACCGCGACCCCTGCCTCCACCGCAACTCCTGCCTCCACCGCGATCCCTTCCACCTACACCACTGCATCTGGTGCCCCTAACTTTCCTGTTGCCTCTTTCAGACCCTCTACTTCCCCTTCCTCTACTTAGTTCTTGGGAGGGTGACTCAGACTCGCAGCTAGAGCTGGGGATATCAGGATCATTACCACCTGAAGAATGATAGCCATAAAAAAATCCAGTAGCTGGATGAACTACTACAACTATAGCAATTTGCTAAACACCTATAAAAGACATGCTTACTGATTTCTGGGTCCAGTGAAAGGAGTGAGTTGCGTTCAGCTGGTGTAGTAACAGACCAAGATCCCTGACTGTCACCATACGCTGAGAACAGTAAGTTTTCGACCCTGTTATCTTCCTCTTCTTCATCGCTGTTCTGGTCCTACAGAGTTTCATCCTCACTTTCAAGCTCTTCAAGTTCATTGTCTATCTGTGCTTCCAAATCGCTGTTGGAGAGAGAACTACCAGCAGAGTAGTTTGCTAGATCATCTACTGTTAGGTTGCGGACAGATGCCATCCTTCGCGAGAAAGAGACTGAATTTCAGGCGAGCATAACTTGCCAACCGTTCCAGCTACTGACTTGAAAAAAAATTCATTGGAAAGGGCTTTCAATGCTCTAACGTTTGACGTCATTATCATCAAGGAAGCTATAATCGTTTCCGGTTTAATAATTATGTAACTAACGGCACCTAGGGTGGGTCAATTTGACCCACCATCGTACTCAATGAGTTAAAGTTCAACTTATATGGATGTCTACTGATACTAATATTTCTTCAAGTGGGGTCCTCCTCCGTATACCCAAAGTTTGACGACTAATTTTGGGGGATTTTCTAGACGAGACCTATTCCTGTGGATGGGCTAAGGACTATGTCACCCTATCCAGCAAGTACCCCAAAACTTTGAAACAAACAAAGCCTACAGTTGCCTCCAGAAAGAGAGGGTCAACCTTGGACTTGGACAGCCTACCCGAAGTGTCAGAATTCTTAACAAAAGAGTGGCTCAAAAAAAAGAACAAGAAAGAATAACAAATTTCAAAACATGGGGCCCAGGAATAAATAGATATATAATATACATATTATGTGAAATGTTGTATAATTTTTAATTACAAAGAGGGGGGTGCATGCCATTTAGAAAAGGTAGCTGATATTGGCTTGAGGAGGGGTTGGTGCCGTCATGCGTTCAAGTCAAGAGGGATCGACCATGCTACACTTCATGGCTGTTCCAACTACAAAGTTCTCCTCTGCAAGGTTCCCTGCTTAGGTGGTATATAGGTGCCAAGCCTTCCAACTAAACAGCCTTATATTATCCATCATCTATTATCCATCATCTGCATGAACACACCCACACACAATGCTTAGGGTGTGTGGCGTACACACAGGAAGCCCCTCCCACCAGGAGAATAGCTGGGGGCGGTACATTTATTTTAGATACGGGGATGTTCAGGGGTGCGGCATGCAGCTCCCCCTCGCAATGTCACCACACCCTTCTCACCCTCCCTCTCCACCACTGACAGGCCCCTCCCCCTCCCCAGGAGTATGGCAGTGGACGCTAATTATTTTTAGGAATGGGGAAATGCTCAGTGGGTGTGGCTCGTGTCTGGGTAGCTCCTACCCCCTCTCAAGTGATCACACACTTCCCACACTCCCTCTCCACCACTGACAGGTCCCTGCCCCTCACAGACAGCCCCCCCTACCCTCCCCAGGAGTATGGAAGTGGACGCTAATTATTTTTAGGAATGGGGAAATGCTCAGGGTGTGTGGCACGCTAATGGGCAGATCCTCCCCCTCTCAAGTGACCACACCCTTCTCCTCCTCCCTCTCCAACACTGACAGGCACTTCCCCCTCACAGGAAGAACCTCCTCAGGAGTATGGCAATGGACGCTAATTATAAGGTACCTCAATACCAGTTCCAATATTGAATACATCAACCCCAGTTCCAATATTGTACACCTTGACTGCAGTTCACATATTCTGCACCTTGACCCCAGTTGCAATATGGGGACCTATGTCCCAGTTTCAACAGTGGGCACCTTGATTCCCCCTATCTCTAGCCCTAGCCCTATCCCTAGTCCAGAACTTTAAGGGATTAACGCACAAATTTCTTCCAGCATGTATCGAAGGTGAAGCTTGTCAACCATACCAAATTTTAAGCCGGCACACTGAATATCAAAGGACTTAGAGCCAGCCATCCATTTTGACGCACAGGTTTGCCCAAAAAATTAGTAGAAAGTGTACTTTATGGCTAGTTGTACTAATCTTTGGGGACCCCAAAAAAGGATGGTTGGCTCTAATGCCTTTATATTGATTGTGCCGGTCCAACAAAATGGTATGCTTGACAAGCTTCACCTTCGACACATGATGGAAGAAATTTGTGCGTTAACCCGTTAACCCCTTAGAGTTCTGTAAATGGCTCCAGCCCCACCACCCCCCCACCCCCCAAATTAGTCAGCTGGAATCGAGGTGCCTACTATTGAAACTGGATAGGTTCCTATATTGCAACTGGGGTCAACGTACACAATATTACAACTGGTGTCAAAGTGTACAATAATGGAACTGGGGTAAAAGGTACAATATTGTAACTGGGGTCGATGTACCCAATATTGGAAGTAGAATCGAGGTGCCTACTATTGGAACTGGGGTGTAGGTGCCCTATATTGGAACTGGGGTCAAGGTGCACAATATTGGAACTGGGGTGTAGGTGCACAACATTGGAACTGGGGTCAAGTTGTACAAGTTGGGGTATAGATACCCTATATTGGAACCTGGGTCAAGGTGTACAATATTGGAACTGATGACCCCAGTACCAATATTTTGCACTTTGATCCCAGTTCTAATATAGGGCATCTACACCCTAGTTCCAGTAGAAGGCACCTCGATTCCAGTTCCAATATTGAATACATCTACCCCAGTTCCATTATCTTTACTCCAGTTCCAAAGTTGTGCACCTTGACCCCAGTTCCAATATTGTGCATCTTGACCTAAGTTCCAATATAGGTCACCTATACCCCAGTTCCAATAGAAGGCACCTCAATTCCAGTTCCAATATTGAATACATTAACCTCAGTTCCAATACTGTGCACCTTGACCCCAGTTCTAATATTCTGCACCTTGACCACAGTTGCAATATGTTGACCTATGTCCCCGTTTCAATAGTAGGCACCTCGATTTCCCCTATCCCTAGCCCTAGCGCTAGTCTAGAACTCTAAAGGGTTACCGCACAAATTTCTTTCAGCATGTGTCGAAGGTGAAGCCAGTCAACCATACCAAATTTAAAACCGGCACACTCAATATAAAATGACTTAGAGCCAGCCACATCCTTTTGGATGCACAGGTTTGCCGAAAAAATGTGTCGAAAGTGTAATTCTATGATGGTAGATGGCTAGTGTACTAATCTTTGGGGTAAAAAAAAAGGATGGTTGGCTCCAAGTCCTTTACATTGAATGTGCCGGTTAAAATATTGGTATGGTTGACAAGCTTCAACTTCGACACATGCTGGAAGAAATTTTTGCGTTAACCCCTTAGAGTTCTGTAAATGGCTCCAGCCCCACCCCACCCCAAATGAGTCAGCTTGAATCGAGGTGCCTACTATTGAAACTGGGAGATAGGTCCCTATATTGCAACTGGGATCAAGGTGCATAATATTGGAACTGGTGTCAATGTGCATAATAATGGAACTAGGGTAAAAGGTACAATATTGTAACTGGGGTCGATGTACTGGGGTCGATGAAACCAATATTGGAAGTAGAATCGAGGTGCCTACTATTGGACGTGCCCTATATTGGAACTGGGGTCAAGGTGCGCAACATTGAAACTGGGGTCAAGTTGCACAAGTTGGGGTATATTGGAACCTGGGTCAAGGTGTACAATATTGGAACTGGTGACCGCAGTACCATTATTGTGCACCTTGCCCCAGTTCCAATATAGGAACTGGGGTCCAGGTGCACAATGTTGGAACTGGGGTCGATGTACCCAATATTTGGAACTGGAATCCAGGTGCCCACTGTTGGAATTGGGATGTAGTTCCCCATATTGCAACTGGTGTCAAAGTGCACAATAATGGAACTGGTATCCAATCTTGGAACTGGGGTGGATGTATTCAATATTTGGAACTGGAATCAAGGTGCCCACTGTTGGATCTGGGATGTAGGTCCCGATATAGCAACTGGGATCAAGGTGCACAATAGTGGAACAGGTGTCCAGGTGCTGACTGGTGTCGGTGTACCCTATATTTGGAACGGGAATCGAGGTGTCCATTGTTGGAACTGGGTCGTACTTCCCTATATTGCAACTGGGGTCAAGGTGCACAATAATGGAACTGATGTCCTGGTGCACAATGTTGGAACTGGGATCGATGTACCCAATATTTGGAACTGGAATCGAGGTGCCCACTGTTGCAACTGGGACGTAGGTCCCTATATTGCAACTGGTGTCAAGTTGCACAATAATGGAACTGGTGTCCAGGGGCACAATGTTGAAACTGGGGTGGATGTACTCAATATTTGGAAATGGAATCGAGGTGCCCACTGTTGGAACTGGGATGTAGATCCCTATATTGCAACTGGGGTCAAGTTGCACTATAGCGGAACTGGTGTCCAGGTGCTGACTGGGTTCGAGGTACCCAATATATTTGGAACTGGAATTGAGGTATCCACTGTTGGAACCGGACCGTGGACCCTATATTTCAACTGGGATCAAGGTGCACAATAGTGGAACTGGTGTCAAGGTGCACAATGTTGGAACTGTGGTCAATGTGGAACTGGGGTCAATATACCCAATATTTGGAACTGGAATCGAGGTGCCTGTCAGGGATCCCAACCCTGACTGAACATCTGCCTATACAACCGGCTGAGTGGAACAAGTAAACTATATACAAGGAACAATTTAGGAACCATTAAAGCTACATTGAAACTACAAGGAACAATTTAGGAACCATTAAAGCTACATTGAAACTACCAGAACAATTAAAGAACGATTAAAGCTACATTCGTGTGTGCAAGATCGTGTGAAAAGATGACTTGGACTCTAAAAGTGATGTATTGAATATTAGAGAAGAGAGTGACAGAGTGAGAGCTAAGCTAGCAGCTAAGTAACATTACTAAGATTATTTGCAGTGTTGTAAAGGACGGTACACCTCATTTGTGGCATTGTATTGTTAACTGTTAAATTCATTCTTAGGTGATACCTGTCTTCTTTTTGTAAGAGGGAAACAGCTACTAGTGAGAGTAGGCTGATTTTGGCTAGGTTGAGATCTACAGCAGGAAGGCTGTAGATAAGACCTGGCGTCGGAGCAGGCTGTCCTTGTTGCCAGCAAGCTGATTGTGGCTGCTGGGGAAGGAAGTCGCGCTCAAATTGGTGGCAGCGGTTGGATTCGAATTAGTCTATCCCAGAACTACCAGAACTAGCTAATAGGATTAGCTAAGTGTTTCAGTTGTGATTGAGTTGTGAATTGTTAGCTAGCTAAGTCAGAGACACAGTTCAGGTGTAAACCAGGGAACTTGCAAACCAACCCTGAGCCTAGGCTAAGTTGTTCACTAATATTACAATTGTTGTCGAGTTGTTTCTTAATAGTTATATGTCCCACGAACGACGTTTGAGAACCTTAAGAAGTCACATATCAACCGACCAGCAAGAGGAAGATACTATGGAAAACTTTATGCAACAAATGTTGGCTATAGAACAGAGCCGAGTTGACAGAGAGCACTCTCATTTAGAGAAGGAGGCTAGTATCAGTGAAAAGGAGAAAGCCCACATTGCAGAACATAGAGAACTGGATCGTCCAGTCTTGGCTGATCAGCAAGATCGGTTTGAGAGAATGATGGCAGAAGTACAAAGGGCTGGAGCAAGAACACCTCCACCCTGGCCAGTTCCCAAACTTACTCTGCATAAATTCTAGGAGGGTACAGATGATATCAGCGTCTTCCTGGAGACGTTTGAGAGTGCAGCACGAGCAAGTGAGTGGCCCGTAGATCAGTGGACTCTTCACTTGAGAGGATCACTGTCTGGCGCCGGTCTGTTGGCAGTGTCCGCCCTTTCGGCTGCACAAGAGGCCAGCTTCCAGGTAGTAAGGAACACCCTATGCTCGGTATATCACATTTCGACAGAAACGTACCGGCGTCAAGTGTTTGAGCAACCATTCAACCAAGCCAACCCTGAGGAGTGGTTGAGAAATTACAGGTTACAATACAACCGATGGTTAGATTCCAACCCCAGGACCAGTAGAGAAGCAGTGCTCATGGAGTTGGTACTTGCTAAGTTACCTAACTGGTTGGAGATACAAATCAGGAATCTAGACTTCAAAAGCTATGATGAGATTTGCGAGGCAACTATCGGGTACCTGGGCAACCAAAGAGGTCGAGCGGAAAAATTTCCAAGACCTACTGAAAGCAGTGCGAAATAAAGAGGCTCCTTCTCGGGGGCGCCCATGGGTGCCACAGAAAGGACGAGATGGACCATCGCCTTATCCTCACGATGCAAGAAGTACGAACTGTTTCTGCTGTGGAAAACTGGGACATTTTAAGAAAGACTGTCGGGTGGTGTTGAAGGTGGAGAATGCAAAGCATAGTGTGCAGATTGCTACAAAAAGAGGATCAATGCCGGAATGGACCAAGAGAGTCAAGATAAATGGAACTGTTGTTAAAGCCCTGTTAGACACAGGCTGTAGTAAATCAATTGTACATCCTAAATTGGTTGGAAAAAAATATTACCTTGGATGGAGTATTCCGTATCACACTGCTTCGAATAAGAAGATCTTCTTCCCAGCAGCAGGTGTGACCCTAGAGTTGGATGGCGAGCAGATGACTTTGGCTGTGGGGGTGTCCGAGCACCTCACGGAGGACATGTTGTTGGGGCGCGACGTCCCTCATTTCCGCAAGTATCTAAAGAAGGCGCTCGACGACACCATCCGCCCAGAGAACACCCCACCGACTTCCACGGTGACCGAGTCAGGCATGGCTGTCACCCGTGCCCAACGTCTGAGACAGGACAACCTCGAGGAAAGGGAGTGCCTGCAACAGAAAAGGGACGGGCCCGTCATGTCTGCTCTCTACCCGGTCACTGATGGGAGTGAGGTGGAGGAAGACAAGGACAAGGAGGAGGATGACTCAACGAGCAGGAGATTCCCCCTTCTCGTGAGGAAGTTGACCAGACTTGTAGTGTTGTCGAACCTACTGGTGAAGACGAAACCATGGTAGGAGTCCTAACCCGAGAGGAACTGGGCAGGGCCCAGAGGTATGATTTAACCCTAAGTGAGATCAGAGAGAAAGCAAATGTGAGTCAAGACGCTTACTTCTGGGATGGGGAATTATTAATGAGGAAACCATTTAGTTCCCAAGGGAAAGCATTAATCATTATCCTAAGGTGGCACGTACCCAGATTCTGAGAATGGCCCATAACACCCCGATGGCAGGACATTTTGGGAGGGACCGAACGTTACAATCAATAAGAGAGAGAATGGACTGGCTTGGCGGACATTAATCAAATGTGAAAGTCATGTCCCGCATGCCAGAAGGCTGGACCGGCTGTGGTAACGAAAGCCCCACTCCATCAACTTCCCATTCTAACCAAACCATTTGAAAGAGTGGCAATGGATATTTTTGGTCCCCTCAAAACCACTAAAGCGGGAAACAAGTACATATTGGTGGTAATGGATTACGCTAAGTGGCCGGAGGCCTATGCCCTCAGAAATGTCACATCTGATACCATAGTAAACTGCTTTGTAGATCTAACGGCCCAAATTGGTGTGCCTGAGGAGATATTAACAGACAATGGGGCCAATTTTATTTCCAAAACCATGATAAAGTTACAGGGATCAGACACATTAAAACTTTCCCATACCATCCACAAACCGATGGAATGGTACAAAGATTTAACGCTACACTCAAGCGTTTACTCAGAAAGCTTACCCAGAACCCCCAAGTAGACTGGGACAAGTGCCTCCCTTTTCTGCTTTGGGCCTACAGGGGGACAGTACATGTACATCGAACTACTGGCTTCTCCCCATACAGCTTGCTGTTTGGTAGAGCCATGAGAATGCCGTTGCACCAAATGGTGAGGTATAGGAAAGGGAAAGAGGAAAGTAATGAGAGTGACACAGTGGAGTATATAGAGACCCTGAGAGCAAATATGGAGGTAGTGAGAGAGTTGGCATATGAAAGGGAAACTGAAGAGAAACAGAAACAAAAATGGTACCATGACAAGGCAGCCAAAGAGAGATCATTTGAGGTGGGAGAGTTTGTCCTAGTGTTTCGTCCCGTGAGGAGAAATAAACAAATGAACCAGTGGCAAGGCCCCTTCATTATTGTAAAGAAAGTGACTGAAGTAACATACCAGGTGGACATGGGTACAGTGGGGAAGAGGTTTAGGACCTTCCACATAAACTGCGTGAAGCTTTGGACTTCCCCAGCCCCTGCTGTGTTCATGGCCCTAGAAGATGAGGATGAAAAGATAAACAATGACGCACCCAACCTTTCACAGTCCAGCCTCCTTGAGTTGCAAGAGCTTAAAGAAAAGTTCAAGGATGTGCTCCAAGATATTCCCGGCTTAACCACCCAGGCTGTGCATGAAATCCCCACTGGGGATGCTTTGCCTATAAGGTTGCCTCCTTATCGATTAGCCCACCATGCTCAGGAGGAAGATATTGCTACCTTATTGGAGCAAGACATCATTGAACCATCAAAAAGTCCTTGGGCAGCTCCCATTGTTCTGGTGGCGAAAAAGAACGGCACATACCGAATGTGTGTCGATTATCGGAGGTTGAATGCCGTAACTGTGAATGATTCCTACCCAATTCCTAACATAGAGGAATTAATATCAAACCTTGGATCCTCAGTTTTCATTACAACATTAGATCTGACCAAGGGATATTACCAGGTGCCGGTATCCCTAGCCCATAGAGAGAAAACAGCATTCATCACGCCCTATGGAAAATACCAGTTCAAGTCTATGCCCTTTGGACTGGTATCAGCCCCATCTACCCCAGAGGTTGATGGACAATGTTCTGCATGGGTTGCAGGAATTCACAGTCGCCTACTTAGATGCCATACTGATACACAGCACAACTTGGGACGATCATATGGAACACCTGGAAGTGGTATTTACCAAGCTGAGAGAAGCAAGGTTGCATGTGAAAGACAGGAAGTGCACGTTTGCGAGCAGTAAGGGTGTGTACCTGGGGTTTGTAGTGGGAAATGGGGAAGTCAGTGTGATGGAAAGCAAGGTAAATGCTGTACAGAGTTTTACCCAACCACAAAGCAAGAAGAATGTTCGATCATTCATTGGACTCTGTGGGTATTACCGGAAGTTTATCCCAAGTTTCTCCACGATAGCTACCCCACTGACAAACCTCACGAAGAACAATCAACCTAACAAGGTTAATTAGACACCCCTATGTGAAAGATCATTCAATGACCTGAAAAAAACATTATCAGAGGCCCCTGTGCTCATTACACCTAATTGGTCTAGACCCTTTATCCTACAGACAGATGCGTCGGCAACAGGTCTAGGGTATGTACTGAGTCAAAAAGATGAGAAGGGTGAGGAGCATCCGATAGCATATGCCTCTAAGAAACTGAATTCGACTGAATGCAATTATTCCACCATTGAGAGAGAAGCCTTGGCAATTGTTAAGGGAGTACGTCATTTCCGTACCTATTTGGAAGGATCTTCCTTCACCATTGAAACGGATCATAACCCTCTTACTCACCTTGGTAATCTCAAGGACAGTCATGGGAGGTTAGCCAGGTGGGCACTTACCTTACAGCCGATCGATACACCATCGTCCATCGCAGTGGTCAAATGAACGCGAATGCTGATGGATTATCGAGAGACCAGGGGTCTCTGAGTAAGGTTGGGGGAGTGTCAGGGATCCCAACCATGAACCCTGACTGAACAGCTGCCTATACAACCAGTTGAGTGGAACAAGTAAACTACAAGGAACAATTTAGGAACCATTAAAGCTACATTGAAACTACAAGGAACAATTTAGGAACCATTAAAGCTACATTGAAACTACCAGGAACAATTAAAGAACGATTAAAGCTACATTCGTGTGTGCAAGATCATGTGAAAAGATGACTTGGACTATAAAAGTGATGTATTGAATATTAGAGAAGAGAGTGACAGAGTGAGAGCTAAGCTAGCAGCTAAGTAAAATTACTAAGATTATTTGCAGTGTTGTAAAGGACGGTACACCTCATTTGTGCCATTGTATTGTTAACTGTTAAATACATTCTTAGGTGATACCTGTCTTCTTTTTGTAAGAGGGAAGAGGGAAACAGCTACTAGTGAGAGTAGGCTGATTTTGGCTAGGTTGAGATCTACAGCAGGAAGGCTGTAGATAAGACCTGGCGTCGGAGCAGGCTGTCCTTGTTGCCAGCAAGCTGATTGTGGCTGCTGGGGAAGGAAGTCGCACTCACAGTGCCCACTGTTGGACTGGGACGTACTTCCCTATATTGCAACTGGGGTCAAGGTGCAAAATAGTGGAACTGTTATCCAGGTGCACAATGTTGAAACAGGGTTCGATCTATCCAATATTTGGAACTGGAATCGAGGCGCCCACTGTTGGAACTGGGACGTAGGACCCTATTTTGCGTACGACCCAATATTGCAACTGGGTTCAAGGTGCACAATAGTGGAACTGGTGTCCAGGTGCACAATGTTGGAACTGGGGTCGATGTACCCAATATTTGGAACTGGAATCGAGGTGCCCACTGTTGGAACTGGGACGTAGTTTCCTATATCGCAACTGGGGTCAAGGTGCACAATAGTGGAACTGGTGTCCAGGTGCACAATAGTGGAACTGGTGTCCAGGTGCACAATGTTGGAACTGGGGTCGATGTACCCAATATTTGGAACTGGAATCGAGGTGCCCACTGTTAGAACTGGGACGTAGATCCCTATATTGCAACTGGTGTCAAGGTGCACAATAATGTCCTGATGAACTGGGGTGGATGTACCCTTTCCTTGAACGTTGGGTGGTACATTTTGGTTCTAATGAGAGCACAGCTATTAACCACAAACAAATGTGGTTACTACAGATTGACACAAGTCAATCCCAATAAAAGGATTAGCTAAGTATGTTGGAAAAATCTGCTACATTGTGATAATCTTTGCATGTCTGTACTTATAGTTCCTCCATTAATACTCTATTCATGTCTATATTTATAGTTCCTCCATATAATACTGTGCATGTGTATATTTATTCCTCCGCTAATATAATGAGTGCATGTTGGATTCAGCATGGTCTTGGAAACATCAATCATTCCTAAAATTGCATTGCTTAAAGATGAAGCATTTTAGTTCTTTATTCTGCCTCGATTGGAATTAAACCGGAAGAGGCGAGAGAGGACAAACACCGAAAAAACAGTTAATCAAATATTTATATAGTGCAAGCCATCATTAACATCCACTTTTGACCCCTAATAAGAAAATGGCACAATTATTGCTATTTCATCACAAAAATTAGCATGCATACACAGCAGTGATTGGGTTCTGGACTAGTAGTCCAGAACTCTAAGGGGTTAACACACAAATTTATTCCAGCATGGGTCGAAGGTGAAGCCTGTCAACCGTACCAAATTGTAAGGACCAAATCTTCTCTACAAGCATTCTTCAGAATGCAGCGCAATACCAACTGCAAAACATCAAATGCCGGATCAATTCACATATACGGCCAGTAGCCAAATAAATTAGTGTGAGTGAAAAATAAATAATTAACTGAAAGCATAGCATGGCAACAACACAACCAGGTGTTAAGGGCTAGGGCTAGGGGCTAGGGCTGCTATGTTTTTAGTTGATTATTTATTTTTAGTTAATTACACGTGCACTAATTTATTTGGCTACTGGCCGTATATGTGAATTGATCCAAAATGCCATCCACCTGCTTGAGTGCAAGCAGTGCAAAAGAAGAGCCCAATATGTGGGACAGACTGCCAGAACCATCGGCAAAAGAATGTCGGGCCACAGAGCTGCTATGCAGGAAGGGAAAAAGATTCTGTACCAGCACTACCGCAAGTAGCAACACCTGCTCTGTTGGCAGCTCTCCATCCTGGAAGTCGTCACCGACACCAGCCAACTACTACCCAGTGAACATCACTGGATGATCAAACTCAACACTCGTCTGCCTGTATATACTCTTAATTAATTGACTTTGCATAGTTAGTTTAATTAGTTGTGTTGCCACACACTATTGACTGTCTCATTTTTTTCAAATGCAAGGACTAACTTAACTTAATTTAATTAGCTGTACTCCACACACTCGTTACTCTCTCATGGTTTTAATGCACTTCACCCACTTAGGATTACGCAATATTATGTCAAACACCAAATTTTGCCTATTTAAACCACTCTCTTCTGCTGGGTGCTTTTCTCTCGTTTCACTGAGGAAGCCCTGCCAGAATCAGGGTGAAATATATGAATGAGAAAGTTTATTGAAGCATGAAATTACAACTCTGCCAAAAATAAGAAAGAGAAAAAAAGAAAACAGCCATCAAACAACCAGCAGATAACAAGCTCTTTATGAGCATCAGACTAGGTCCATGGCCCAGAACCGGCACACACTTCAGTTTCACCAGTAATGATAACACAATGCAGAGTGTTGGTGCTGCTCCGGCCGGGCCCAGAACCCTGAGCCCCAGCCCTAACCCAGTTCTAGCCCTTCATAGGAGCACCCAAGTTGTATCCTCTTGCAGAGTGAAATTATAATTAACAAAATACAGCCTTACAAACAACTGCTCAAAGCTAGAAGGGAATACAAGAGAAGTAAGTCCGCACTGGACAAATGCGAATCTCACCTCCAGTTCATTCAGCAATGCATCGGGAAAGATATCATCCCCAAGGGCTTAAGAATTAATAAGAAATGCTATGCCTTTAAGGTAGACCGCTCTGAGGTTGATAAAAAATTCAATGAGGTCATCAGAAATGCGGAAAGGGAATTGCTACACACCCTCGAGCAACACTACGAGACCACCAAGGAACATCTGCAAACGGAAATGGAAGAAATCAACGACAACATGTCAGCCATCGCACAACAAAATACTGCCACTGCAGTGGAGCGGGCAGAACACACCATGTACCTGCAAAAACAAAAGATAACTTGCAAAACAGCGATGACAAAAGACAGTCACTCTAGCAAAATAAATCAAACAGCTTGAAACAGTCACCACGAGGTAATGCAAAAGGCAAACAGGCCACATATCCGAGAAAGGGGAAAACCAGCGGGGAAAAACGGTCCCATTGGAAGCAACAGCCAAAGTCCAACTATCATGGTGCACAAGCAATGCCCCCTTGGCCTCAGTATCAGCCACAACCAACAAACATGCAAACCCACCACCTTGGCCAAACCATCAATACCATCAAAACATCATGCCCCAACCATTTCGACCAATGTGGAATCAAATGCAACAAGCTACACCAATGCAACATGCACTCAACTTCCAAAGACCTCCTCCAATGGCAAGGCCACGACAGGCCGCCCCAACACACAGCACCCAGGTGCTGCAGCATTCCAACCAAGGCCGGTTTTCTGGCCAGCTTAGAGGCCTCCCCCATAGGAGTAATTGCAAATTCACCAAAAACTAATGAAAAAGTGAGAGAGAACAGTAATAGGAGGTACAAAAGACGCCAACTTACAAGGGAAAAAAATGCCCAACACAAGAAAGATAATGCTAAATCGTATAGTTAATCTCTCATGCCACAACTTAAAGGATCCACAGATCCAAACGCTCACCAAAGGCTTAGGCTTTGCACCCTCTCTGAAGAGGCCCCACAATTACGCTGAAGCCCTGCAAGGACTTGCCAGGAGCTACAGGCTGCAGCAATATGTGCAGAGCAAGTCAGACGAGTGGAAACAATACGTATCGCCATTTCCACACAGGCACAAAAGCAATTGGGCACCGCCAAAAGCCACCTCAGAGGTCGAACAATACCTGCAGCAATTGCCACACAAATTTTCCAACATCCAACTCAGAAAGTTCACCCCAAACATGAACCATCGGGAAAGAATGGCAATGGCAGAACTCGCCAACAACAATGACATAGTCATAAAAAAAGGCAGACAAAGGTTCCTGCATTGTCGTCGAGGATACCATCAAATACGTCACAGCTGGCATGGAACACTTGTCCGACACGCTAATATACGAGGAGATCAGCCACGACCCCACACCACAACAACTGGTTAAAATCACCAATAATGTCGTATCCACACTATTTGCGAGGGGCTACATCTACCTGCCCACACACGAGCACCTGCAATTAAAAGACACCAGAACTCAGCAAATATACTTCCTCAAGAAGCTTTACAAAAACCCACATGGAGTCCGACCTATCGTGAGCGGATGCAGTGGCCCAACCGAAAAGTTATCTGCATTCATGGACTACTTCCTGAAACCTCTAGAGCCACAAGCGGAAAGTCACATCAGAGAGTCCAAACACATTGTCCAGATCAATGAAGAACTCTCATTGCCAGGTAACTGTATTTTGCTGACTTTAAATCTCTCTATCTTATATACCCCACACAGAAGGCTTACAGGTATGCATCGATCAGCTATTTCACTCTGGCCGGGAAAAGCCACCTTTCTCACCCCAAGTGGCCCAGACCATCATGAGACTTGTGTTGGAACAAAACTATTTCCAATTTCAATCGAAAATGTTCCACCAAGTCCAGGGCACAGCCATGGGTACGAAAATGGCACCATCCTACGCCAACACCTTCATGAATAACCTGGAAAGGAAATAACTCGACTCACAAACCATCAATCAAACCAATAGTCTGGAAGAGGTACATCGACGACATCATAGCCATCTGGGACCAGTCGAAAGAAGAACTGCAAACCTTCATGGTCAACCTGAATCAATTTCACCCAACAATCAAATTTACTCACACAATATCTGATACATTCGTCGATTTCCTCGATCTAACCATCCACAAGGGAGAGAGATTCGGCATATTAGACCTCAAGAAGAGTACCAACTGTTTCCAATACCTGCACTTCAGATCGAGCCATCACGGATCAGTGTTTCGAGGCTTATGAAAGGCGAAGCCACCAGAATCCTCAGGGCATCCTCTAGTCAGTCTACCTACGACTCGGTCATTGACAAGCTAACCACTTACTTTCTGGCCAGAGGCTACCCCAGGCACGTACTGACACAGAGCCTGAGACAAGTCAGCTATTCCCAAAGGGCCAGCCTGCTGCAAAACAATCGCGCAGCACGAGCAACCACGCCCCCACCTACCTTGATTGTGGAATTCAATAATGACATCTCCAAAAAAGACCTCAGGGAAGCACTAGCCCCACCCCCCAAATGTACAAACGCCCAGAATAGCGTTCGAGCTCGGCAAGAAAATTTCCAACTCGCTTGTCAGCGCCAAACTGAGGAATGCAAACCAACCACCACCTCTGCAGACTCCATTGCCACTACCGATCCTCGTCCTCACTTCTTCCTCGGCGCCATGCAATACCAAAGGGTGCAAGTGCTGCCAGGTCATGTCCAACAAGGACCAAATCTTCTCTACATCTGTAGGAGCGTTCTTCAGACTGCCGTGCAATACCAACTGCAAAACATCAAATGCCATCTACCTGCTTGAGTGCAAGCAGTGCAAAAGAAGAGCCCAATACGTGGGACAGACTGCCAGAACCATCGGCAAAAGAATGTCGGGCCACAGAGCTGCTATGCAAGAAGGAAAGAAGATGCCACTGTACCAGCACTACCGCAAGCAGCAACACCTGCTCTGATGGCAGCTATCCATCCTGGAAGTCGTCACCGACACCAGCCAACTACTACCCAGAGAACATCACTGGATGATCAAACTTAACACTCGTCTGCCTCACGGCCTGAACGCTTTGTACTCTTAATTAATTGACTCTCCCAATTTTTTTCAAATGCACGCACTCACTTAAACTTAATTAATTTGCTGCACTCCACACATTAGTTACTCTCTCATGGTTTTATTCCTTTGCTTGGTACCTTCCTTCATTTGTAAAGACTTTACACTGAACTTGGATGACGTGCTTGACTTTTACCATGATGACCTACCAAACCCTTCTCTGGTAGGCACTGAAATTTCAAGGTGGAAATTCAAGTGGCTTCATCAAGGTTGTCTCCCCTCTAATTTACAAGAAGCAATGTGATGCTGATTTTTTTCCAAATTATTTACTTTACTCAAGATAGCATGTATGCTGCCTGTTACTTCTTGTGAAAATGAGAGGGCAAATAGCACTCTTGAAACAGTTAAAACCTCTTGACGTAGCACAATGGGTCAGGAAAGGCTCTCCGCTTCAACGAAGATGAGCGTACCTCATGATTAGAAATAGATTTTGATTATATTGTTGATAGATCTCAGGTAGTATATCATCGAAGAATTGCATTATAATTATCATTAAATACATGCACGGTGAGTAAATATATGCTATGTATTTATTATTATCCCTGTTTAAATTACTTCTTCAACATAGAACATGACTTTTTCATATTGTATTACTGTAGTTTAATCTATTTATTCCACTTACATTATGACACTTCCACACTTCATTTGTAATCAACCCCGATTCCTTTGTAATCCACACTTATTCCTGTCTAATCCTTATTAATTATATGTACAGACTGTCAGTCTTTGTGTCTATATAATATGTTTTTACACTGTGAGTAACGGTGTCTAAAATCCACTTTGTTGTTGGGGATTACCGTTGTTGGGGATTACCGGACATCATAACAAGTGCACGCAGGACAAAGTAAAATTTGTTTATTTGTTCAGCCCCGATTTTCTCACGATGTTGAGAATGACTCTGTCAGCCTTGTTCCAGTACATTAGTCATTTATCACAATCATATAATAGTTAGCTGATATAATATAATTTATATTTACTAGCAATGCTAACTCTAAAAAAGGAACCCCCTGTAAGAGTATGCAACTTCCCCTGCTTCAACAAAAGGGGTGACGGCCAGCAGAAGTTGTACGCTCCACGACACCTAACCTTATCAACAGTCCCACTACTGTTGACCTCAGTCAAGCCACAAACAGTCAACTCTACTAGTTGCTGTTTCCCTCCACACGATTTCTAAATAGTGGTGATTAGCGCTTTGCTAATAGCTAAGTAGAATAGCAATTGAGATAGGCTGTTTTAATTGAAATGACAACTGTCACACAAACTTCAAACAGTTCACAATGCAACTCAAATAATATGCACAAGTTAAATCTAACAAGCACACATTCACTTTTAAGAATCACAGAATCGCCGTATCTAACACAAAACTCACTAACATTGTCCTTTTCTAATTTACTGCTGTTCGTGTTGCTCTACGTCACAATCTTCACTTTGTGCCCTTATTAGGAAATGTTCAGTGCTGTTTCAACGTCATCAATCCTGGTATCAACCAATCATCTGCCAGCCAATCATCTGCCAGCCAATCATCTGCCAACAGGTCTGCTTCGTCGGGTAAGTTGTTAAAACGGTGGTTTGTCTGAATGGCTTCTACCACTTCCGCTGGTTAGATCAATAGCCATATTCGTAACCTCCACATTCCTTGTACTTTGTTTTCCTTCAGTTCAGCAGTCAAAGGGTGTATCTCTGACACCACCCCTTTTAAAATTTCTAGATCCACCCCTAGCAGGTGAAGTATTCCTACATGAACAAGGTCATCACAGCTGAGCTGGAAGATCTAAAGCTTCACTGAAAAAGGAGCAAAAGAAATATAAGTTTCTGGAAATGAAACAGAAGAAGGCTGAAGTAGAGATCACTGACTGGATGTTAAAGAGTGATGCCAAGAAAGTCGAGTTGGAGCAGTACAAAGACTTGCCTGATAATCAGTTAGTAAAAATGATGAGTCAGCTTGAAAACCTGGAGGAAAAGTTGGCAATAGCTCAGAGAGCAACACCAGGGTTTGTTTAGCGACTTTAAAAAATGGTTGAGGACCCTTGATAATCCAGGCAAGATAATCCAGGCAATAGAGAAGACTAATGAAAAAATGTAATTGGACAAAGAAGAATGCATCGTTTCCTTTGAGGCATTCCTTTGAGGCAGCAGAGACACAACTAAAGAATGAAGAAGGTCAAGAAGAATGCAATCATTTGGAGTTGTCGCTATTAAAAATTACAATGAATATACATGTGAAAGAAGTTAATGCAGAGGCAGAGAGTGCCATAGAGAATAAACAGAGTAGGTTTGTGGCTCTGCAGGTGTCACTAGCAGTAGAGTTAATCCCCCGAGTACGATACCGGAAGATTCAAGCTGAAATTTTTGGCAAGATCAGGGTTCAAGTCTCGAATGCACCGCACTTCCACATTTGGATGCTCACTTGTGAGGTACAATTGGGAGCAAGTTCGCACTGCTTCAAAGTCATTCAAGGCAATGATATGCATCTTGGCAGCTCGAAATACCAAGTATCAAACGTTGGACGACATCGTGAAGTCCAAAGGGTTCTTCAGCGACGCTGATTTTTTCGTTGGTCCTCCCATTCAATTGAGTGCACTCAAAAACGGAGCTGTTCAACAAAAACTTGAAATCACTGTTCAAGATTGTATCTGAGATCACATACTGAAGGTCATTCCAGAGACAGTATAAAAAAAAGATAACCCCCCATGAATGAATTTGGTCGTGTTTTTTTCCCTTTGCAGAATGCAATTCTACATTATGAATTTATGAATTCAATTTTACTCGTTTGGATACGATCCGAATTATTCCTTTTCCCATTCGTATTTGGTAGTCTCCTGCTTATAAGTCGAGACAACGTAATAATTATCGCCTGGTATCATGTGGTATTTTCAGACTTTAAATCTCTCCTCGACCTTTTCGAGATCCAATGCATCAGGTTGCTTTGCTTCCTGGCAAACAATGAAGTGATGGTGCCCTGAGCCGCTCCTGCAATTTGCAGGGGGATGCAAACCTTTCCGACGTTCCCAGTTTGATGCTTGCTGCTTGCTGCACTTCAATTCCTCGCTAGCAGTACTGATGGCTGCATTGATGGGGTTCAAGACCTGACACGCAATCATCAGACCTTTACTGTCTTCCTTTCCCTCAAAGTCATCTTGTCTCTTTGAGTCCAGCAGGTGGAAATCGCTTTTCAGGCGATCCAGAGTTGTCTTTTACCTTCAGATAGTCTGCCAGCAAACCTTCAGTGCGGCCCCCTTTAGGAGTATAGAATCTTTCCATGTGATCTTCTGACTCGACATCCAGAGGCAACTCGTCGGTTGCGTCTTCTTCCGAGGGTGGCAAATTGTACATGGGCTGGTCATCTTTGTCGCCTGGCACGGCAAACTCGCGCACACATTGTCAGGATTACTTTGCTTCCCACTGTTTTCTCTTCACGATTCTGTCAGTGTTGTACTGACAGTGCCTGTTTTTCTTGCAGCTTCTGATTTTCGCAGTGAACCTCTCTTTCAAGGCCTTTGTGGGTGATATAAGGTAGTGTTCATTTTCAATTTTGGTTGTTGGAGTCTGTCAGTCGACAGATTCTTGGGTTCCTTGGACTTGCCCGCTTGCATAAACAGCATCGCCCACCGGCTCTGATTTCGCGAGAGTCGATGGCACAGAGTATCTTGGGAGGTAAGTCCGCGCCCCTTGATTTGTATATTGGACTTTGTTTGTCGATGTTGTCCAGGTTGTACCGTAGTACCCATTTGGCATCTGCATGTGATTCCAATATATTCAGGGTCGTAGGAACATCTCTTCTACGGGATACTGTCGGAAGCTCAGACTTACGCACTGACACGGAATCTTGAGCCAACCGAGTCGTCATTTCATCCGATTCGGTATTCATAGAGCAGTGGGATATTTATTTAGCTTTATTACCATTAGCGGAATTTTTTTGAGGGCCCTGCACCTTATGGAAAGTTTCCATCACATCATAATGGGATGTTCTCTCGCATGCTGCAGGTTTAAGTTCCTCAATTTACTCATGTTTCCTGTCACGCAGCACGAAGCGAACGTATCGAAAATCGCCCATTTACTCAACAGGCGAATGTCACTGCTGCTCTCCGTCTCTTCCTCGCTCAACAACTCTAGCAAAACTGCCAAGGACACGATATGTATTCCGATGCTACATTAACCATAAAGCGCAGTTTGGCAGAAAACTAGACTAGTTTGTTGTGGGTCTGATTTGCGTTTTCACAGTCGCCAACGACACGTTTTTCACGATGGAGTGCATTGTACTCGAACAGAGTGTCTCTGCAAAGGTCGATGAGACAATTGCAACGCGAGAGACGGACGTGCCAACCTACTTCTCCTCGCAAAATATTGGAGGTGTGCAGATAGGGCAAGTCACTGACTCGACATCGCAACTTGCCTTGTGTCTCTGCTGCAGACCCAGCATTCCCATCCACAAACAGCCCCGCGACAAATTGGGGCAGAAAACTTGCTAACAGTTGTGTGCGTAGCTTGCATCAACGTTAGCTTTTATACCTCCATGGGTTTTACGGCTGGCATCTCCCAATTGTGTCCAGGTTTCAAGCATCCAATGCACCAGTGCTTCTTTCACAAATAGCATCAATCATGGAGCAGAGTAGAACACGATATGCCAATAATTCCATGTATAGAAGTAAGACATCTCAGAACGAACCACTTTCAAGATGCTTGTATGAAATTGAAGTCCTAACACCAATCTCTCTCACATTGGGGTTTTGTAAAACAGAGGTTGAAGAACACAATAAAGTTATCTCACTGGTCAAGGTAATTATGAAAATGACTAGTAGCCACAGAGAAACTATTTCCAATACAATGAGTAATGAAGACTTGGAGTGATATAGATGAATCAATAATAAATTACAAGAAGTATTTATTAAATGGCTATAAAAAATTGCCCATTATGTCGATCAATACCCATATATACTTCAGTATCTTTTGGGAGAACTGCTTTACTGTTAAAGTTTGACTTGATCCATATGTCTGGTTTGGTGATCCATTGGAAAAGTAATAGTTTGTCCATACACAATTTACTTCTTCAGCTTTGATCACAGAAAAAACTACATATACCTCGGCACAAAAATAACATCAATAAGAGAACACAAAGTATTAAAATTATCAAGTGCAGGAAACATATGAAACTGACAATTCCAAGTAATGACTGGGAGACTGCTATATACAAAAATAACAATAAAAAAGATAACACAAATTATTAAAATTCTAAAGTGTAGAGTACATATGAAACGCACAATTTCAAAGTAATGACTGGGTGACTGCTACGTACAAAAAATCACCAAAAAAGAGAAAATACTAAAATGCAGGGTACATATGAAACTGACAATTACTGGGTGACTGCTATGACAAAAAATGGAGAACAATCATTTTTTTTTTAATGCACACAATTTTTTAATGCACACAAACAGATAAACAGTGACAGGATTCCAAATAGTGACAGGAAGAAGACAACAAAATAAAGTTACATCACCCAATAATAATTAAACAAGACATGAAGGATTAAGCAATAAGTTAACTGAAAGTTAAGTGTATCATGTTAACATGAGTTAGTATTTATTATAATCTTTAAAAACAACTTCATTTGGAGTGAAATTTATTGAAATAAGAAAAGGACAAACGAAACCGAGGGAAAATATATCCAGCACAGCTTCAGTTTGGACAGGTAGAAATAAATGAGGACATTAATGCAGACTTAATGATTGTTGAAGTTGTCAAGAGTCATGTCCTCCTCCTTCTTCAACATGATGGGTGGTGTTAGAGTTGCAAAGTATAAACAACTTGCAATGGATAGTAGATGGAATATATATTATCTGTACTTTTCATCCTTCATAGTTCAAGTTGCTTCATTGGCTAGTGATACGTATCTTCAAGGCATTGTTATGTCACCAGGTAGAGCTTCACAGAGAGAAGGCATCCATTTAATGTCCTTGGACACCTGATCTCAGTACAAGCTGATGAATTGCTTAAGCAAACCGTCTCATCTTGATGTAAGATGAGTTGTGCATCATTACAGTGAACTTCAACTTTCCTTAATTTTTCTAATACCAAACATTCCATAGTTCCTGGTAAATAAACATTTAATCTTCTTTTCTTTTTTCTTGACAGAATGTAACAATGACATTGTGAGAGGTGAAAGTGATGTAGAAATCTTACAACTAAAAAATGTATAATATACTTACTACGCATAAAAACGCATAACAAAATATAAAATACAATAACAGTGCTCACATACATCATGAGAAATATACTGAAAAAATATACACACAAGAAAAAACAAACCAAAATTAAAATAGACCGATTAAAATTAAAAAAAAATTTCTTTCCCCGACACGGGAGAAAGAGATAGAAGAACAGCAATAAAAAGAGAAGACCGCTGCAGCAGCAAGCTTATATTGTTAGACATTCTTTCTTTGCATATGTATATATTTCTTTTATTTTTTTTATCACTCCAATCACTCCAATGTTATATTCAGTTGGCATTTGCATAACTCCTTATCCCTGACTTTCAGAAATTTGAGAAACACGGCTGCAGTTACAAGTAATGCTGCTTGATAAAAGCCAGGCTCAATTGTTCTATCTTGACATAGATAGCTTGGGGCAAGATGTAGCAGTGTATAATAACTTGGGACAAGATGTAGCAGTGTACAATAACTTTGGGCAAGATTTAGCAGTGTACAATAATAACAAACAAAAAATAAATTTCAGGAGGGGGAGGGAGGGTATGAATGAAATGAATTGATGGAATGATTTATTCGGGCTCATTGTATTTTCTATAGCACTCCATAGACTAACTATTGCATTCACACAATCACCATTGCACAGCTCAATAATGTTCATGCAATTATGTCATGCAACTCACACAAACATCTGGATGCTGTGCACACAACATATTGGGGAGAATTCTGGATGCTGGTCAAGTCAATTCCCAGAAGCCTTACAATTACATAGCATTAGATGCAAAGCACATCCTTAGAGATGCCCATTAAGCGTAGGATAATTGTCCTTTGGGAGACCATTAACTAAAGCCAAAAAGGCATAAAAATCGTGAAAAATACATCTTCTTACGACATTGAATTCAATGGGACCACAACTCAATATCAGCACCTAGCAATGAGTGGCAATGATGCCTGTAGCACTGCTGACACTGCACTGCTGCCACTGAAATCGATGATTAAATACTCTAAAAGAAGGGTTGCATTCAGCTATGATCGCATGGACTAGTCCTTGCACTTTAGTAAGAACATTAGCATCCATTTCTTGCATCTACCTAGTGGGTGTATAGTTGGAACAAGTGGTAGAATGTGGGCTACAGATAGCACACAAGCACATGTCAAAGGTACCAGAGGACTATATCTGCAGCTCGTCAATTACAGAAAAAAACATTTACAGAGCCGTATCTTCAGAAATTGCGAGATTGGAAGCATGGACCATGCCGGTAAGCATTTTATACAATTACACTTTTCTTCATCACGTTCAATGGAACTCCAAACACTAACAATCATCGTGAAAATTGCTACCATAAACACTTAGTGTGCTATAGGTGAGCAAACCAAACACTCTGCAGTTTAATCTACAATGGAAAAGAAAGGAACATTGGGCCATCGCATGATATTATGCCTTTGGGTGTTGAGGTTACTACCAATACATGGCTTGCCTTTGGTTGTTGAGTTTGCCAATGGATATCTTGCCGTCAAGTGCACAGCGGGTTATGTAGAAGCCTCCATACGACAACAACCAAGCCTACAAAGTGGACGGGCCTCAATTGCACAGCTAAGTTCACAGAGTGTACAGGCGACAAAAGATGCTCAATCTTGTTCGATGATTTTCAGCCAACATAAAAAAACCTTCTTCTAAGTTTAGACATCGTTAGAAAACACTACGCAAAGCATGGTGGTCACTCTTCTGGCTGTGTCATAGAGGCTCTTGACAAACCCTCTTCTCATGTGACGTGGGTGGCCATTGTGAAAGTATCTATCCGTGTGTCTTTTTAAAATTTTATTACCATACATTGTCGAGTCTAGAATGTCATCCTCTCCTATCCTATGCAGTGAGAAGTCAAAGAATGGAAACTGGTCATCCACTCTCTCCAACTATGGGTGAACTTGATTGTAGACATGAGGCTTTTCAGGTGGTTTAGGAGTAATTTTACTGTCGCTCTCATTAGTATGCAGAAAGTATCGTTATTTTCTTCATGGGACGAGTTTTGTTGTGGTGACTCCAAGGTCAGCTCCTCAAAGAATTCCATGCATAAGTTGGCCACTAGAGCCGAGAGAGGAGAACCCATAGCAGCTTCTTTACTCTGCTTGTAGAAGTCCACCTTGAAGCTATAGTAGATGAATTTCAGACAAATCTCTAACAGTTCAGCAATTTCATCAGTAAGAAATACAATTTTTTCTTCTATCCTCTAGGGTCTCATCCTTCAACATGTTATGTATTACCTCAACTGCCTCTGGATAAATCAAAACTGAGTAGCATCTCTTCACCTGATTGACTGCACCCATACAATTATATCCCGGTCTTTTACATATGTACACCCATACAATATCCCAGTCTTTTACTAATTCACACCCATGTGCACACAAAGATTATGCAGCCTTGTCTAACCTCAAACAAATACCATCAAAGAGCACAAAAAGATTATGCAGCCTTGTCTAACCTCAAACAAATAGTATCAAAGATGGAGAACTGCTTCAATGAAACAGAACATAGGGTTTGTCATAGTAAATTCGGTGAGCTGAAATTCTACGTGTCAAAAATAAATAAGAAGTATTTTTAAAGCGAAAGAATCTTCGCTCCAAAAGGAACCAGAAATCAATTTTTTTACTTTTGCTTTTCACCCGACAAGTGTGATTTTTGCAACGGAATCATTATTTTTCTGTGTTCGCAATTTAAGATCAAGATGATCAGTCGATGTGGGGCCATCTGGTTTACTTGCTCTGTCACTCACGCCATTCACATTTTCTTTTAGAATGTAGTCAATAAATTTTTGGTAATAAAAAAATTCAAAAAATTTGGATTTTTCCAGACGATCTCCAGGTACGCATAAACTGTTGTTCAAGAGTTTATCTAGACTTCTTAAAATGAAACAAGGCTGGCAGGAAAGTACAACGTTTAGGTGCAGAGTTGAACCGGCATTACCTTCTTCATAGGAAATGGTACATTCAAACGATTTCGTGACATTCAAATGTGAATTTAGATATACAGTGATACATAGAAGACAACAAGATTCCGACCAGAGTAGTCTGCATCCATCTAACCAACATTTGCAGAAAGAACAATAAACGCTTCATAATACTTTTTCTCACGTGCCATTTCTTTTGAATACAGTAGACCCTCACTAATCCAAATAGCATGGGGATCTGAGTAGTTCGGATTAGTTAAATTTTCGGATTAGTGAAATTTATGAATATCATTATATTGAACTCTGAATTTTTTCTTTTTGGCAGGTGTGGGTTGAATACTGGGTGGTAGGAGTACAAGTTATTTTTAATCCCTTCCCATCCTCTTTCTTTTAGCAGATCTCCGGAATCCCATCTCAGTTATCTTCCTTTTGCATCCTCACAACTCGCTGCCCTTCTTCTTTATGTCTGAGATAGTTGAGACTTCAACTCCATACTGTTCAGATAGTAACTTGTAGCTTTTCTTCTCGAGCTAGTCCAGGATCTCGACCTTCTCCTCGATGGTAAGGCTCTTGTGTGCTCTTTTCTTCTCCATATCACTGCAGCTGCATCATATGACAGGCTCGTGGTAGGTTCGAGGGTTCAATAATGGCACGCATTTTTTGGTGTTTTTCTTCTTCTACCTAAAGCAGTTCGGATTAGCGAGGTTTCGGATTAACAGGGTCCAGATTAGCGAAGGTCTACTGTACATATAATCCATGGTGAAATAAAACTGAATAATCACACGCAAGGCATTTTTATAGCCTTACAATTACAATCAATTAAACAAATTAACAAGCGAGAAACATTTGCCACGAAGAATTTGTTCTCTATAAAAAAGGTAAAATAAACCAAAAACACATTGATAGGAAAGAAGGAAAAATATAAAAATATCACTGAAACATCCAGCATCAACTATCTCCAAATCAGAATCGAAAAAACGCAAAAATGGTTTCAAGGAAGAAATGCTATATCTAGCCTTTGAATGGTTTGTAACAAACTGCACAGAAAAAGATCCAGTGTAAGTCAAAATAATATCCCAGGGCAATACAAAGAATCGTTTGACACACTCACTGCTGGCATAGAAGGATTGTACGCATGGGTTAACAAAGGATTGCTACCCAAAGACGGTAAACATATATACAAATTAGTAGCAGAAGAAATGTTTGGAAAGCTCGTTGAATTGACCACACTGACAGACACTTAAATGAAATCCAAATCTGATATTGTTGGCGTTGTGAAGACAGTTGTTAAAAAAGATAAGTTCTTTCTTTGAAATGGAATCTTTTTTCTTTATTCCAAGGAGCATAAGATGAAGTTGTTTTATATCTTTGAACGTGAGCGGACACTATAGTGTCCACGAAAAAATTATATTGACACGCGGGCGGACACTATAGTGTCCCCAAAAGATACAATGCTTTATAAGTGCGTACTGAGCAGCTGCTTGGGTTTACAGCTGCGCTCGTAAGTTCTGTAGATAGAGGAGCTATTGATTTAGTTAAGAGCTATGTACAGTTTGGCATTTCGCTAGTTATCAGATATACAGCAGATAGCAAGTTTAGATAAATATTGTGGTGTGTAACTATGGCTTACAGAAGAAGTGCTGTGTATGTTGGATGATGATAGTGATGATGATTTTTATGGCTTCATAGAGGAGAATTATAGTGAGGATGATGAGGATCTTGGAGTTTGTGAGGTAGCTGCGATGGTGTATTTGGTGGTGAGTGTAGCTACAGTGGTAGCACTTCTGTTGCAGGTGCCAGTACTTCTTGTTTCAGTTCTTCCATCTCCTTTAGCCAGGCATCTGGGTGCACTGTAAACATGGAAGGAAAAGAGCCTTTGGAGTTTGCTCAGCTTTTTCTGGATGACAGTATCCTGAAGAGAGTTGTGAACTAAACAAATTTGTATGCTGAGCAATTCATGGCTGCAAATAAAGCTTACCTCCTCGATCAAGAGGCAGAGAGTGGAAAAGGTGATCAGTCAGTGAAATTATGAAGTTTCTTGCCCTTATCATTGCCATGAGTGTGGACAATAAGCATCGGATTAAGGACTATTGGTGCAATGGCCCTTCACTACATCATGCTTTTCGATCATGGCACGAGACCAATTTTGTCTCATCCTTCGCTTTTTTCACCTAAACGACAGGGAAAAGTATGTGCCTAGGGGTCAGTCAGGATATGATGCCCTGTTCAAAATACAGCCACTTATGGAGCATTTACTAGACAAATTCAAAACCTTTTACCAGCTAGGGAGAGAAATATCAGAGGATGAATCAATGATAGGCTTCAAGGGACGGCTGTGGTTTATCCAGTAGATGACAATGAAACCTATCAAGTGGGGAATGAAAGCCTATGTCCTGGCAGACAGCTCCGGTGGATATACTTACAGTTGGAAGCTATATGCAGGTGAGGAAACTGTATATATACATGTACACACAAAATAACTATGTAGAAAAGTACTATATATAACAATTATATATATATATACAATAAATATAATTCACTTCTTAGTCTTTTCCCCCCACTTTTTTCCTTCTTTTTTCACTTCCTTCCCGCTCTTCTTCATTGTCCCCTTTCTCCTGCCCGCTTTTTTTCCTTTTCACTTCTTGTTCTTTTTTTGTCTCCCAGGGAAGGATGAGAGCCTCTGTGCTACAGGAATGGGAATAGGAATGTCAGGGAAATCCAACACCCTGACTAAAGACACTAAGGACACAACATGGTGCACCTTGCACTCACCCCTGAACAGCACGAGTGAGAGAGAGAGAGATCCTGTGTACAGCACAAGGGCGGCAGATCAAAGTGGGAAAGCAAATGTTGTTGACAACCCGACCGCCTAATAGATTTGAAGACCGCACATCCGATGAGAGCCCGCAAGACTCTACGTCAGAGCAGCTCTCAAACAGGACCAAATTGGGTCATTTTAGGACATAGAATATTTTAGTGATGTGATGTATTTTAGTAGTATAAAAGGAATGGTGTAGAACTATATGACTTAGATAACTGCAAACCTGAACACCATTCTACCTTAAGATAAGAATACCCAGAGACACTGGTATTCTAATTGTTTATTGGATGTTTTGTTATCTCATGTATGAATATCTGAAAGACTGTTATTCATTTAAGTAACTAGATTCTGTTACTTGGGTATCCAGTCGCTCCAGAAGGGAGGGCTGAGTTCGGTTTGTGTTGTGTGGCTCAGTAGGTTGACTGGGGGCAAACACTTACGTCAGCGTACGTGACAAGGATCGCTTGGCACAGTTAGAACCTCTGTGTCAAGGAAGGTTGTTTGCGGCGACATTGGTGGCAGCGGTGGGATCTCAAAGAGTGAGATCCCAAGAGAAGTAACAAATATTGTTTGATTATTGCTTGTATGAGTTGTACCTCCAGAAAAGTGGTAACTAAGGAAGTAACCAGGAGATACTTCAACTCAGAGACTGAAAAACCGGAAGAGGTCACTTGCAAGCAGACATCCATTCGAGAAGAAATTGGATCTGCTGGGAGGCAAGAAGTCCAGACATTTGGCAGGAGTTCCCAAGAAGAGGAAGCCCTGGAAAGAAGATTGAGTCACGTGGAAAGAAAACTGCGTAGACTAGACGAAAGATTACGCAAGCTAGACGTAATATTCGATTGATTTATTCCTTCAGGAAATTTGTATTCCTTTCTTGTTTGTGCTAGCCGCGTTCGCGCGTAGCCAGGAAATAGTGTATATTAGTCCTGCGGGACATTGCATATTTCTGTTCCTTATCCTTTCAGTAGTTCTTGTGCTACTGATACCTGTTAAATATCTGTATATTAGTCCTGCGGGACATTGCATATTTCGGTTCCTTATCATTTCAATAGTTATTGTGCTACTAGTATCTTTGTGATACCCGCGTTTTCGCGCGTGGCGGAAATATTTTTGTTTTCCTTTCTTCTCAAAACACAGTAGACCAGGATGTCAAGAACAAGACGAGCTGGAGAAGACCGGCAATTACTAAGTGGGTCTCTCTTCCAGACACCTGGAGACCTGGCGGACGAGAGACAGAGGGAACCGATGGACCCTCAGGAAGAACCTTATGGAGAACCCCATCTAACCAGAACTATGCTGATGGAACACTTCATCCGGGCTGAGGAGAGCAAAGCACAAAGAGAAGATGAGAGGGACCAGCGCGAAGCAGCACAGAGAGCAAGAGAGCAAGACCGACAGGAACGCCAAGACCAGCGCATGGTCCAGATGATGGTAGACATGCAGCAAGCTGTGAATGGGAGACGAGACACTCCACCTTCAATGCCCAGGTTGAAATTACAGAAATTCGTGGAAGGTACTGACGATATGGGGGCTTACCTAGACCTATTGAAGGTAGTGGCACGAGCAAATGCATGGCCTACCCACATGTGGAGTGTGTATTTGAGAAGTGCGTTGTCAGGACAGGGTATGTTAGCTATTGCCTCATTGTCACCAGAGGAGCAGGAGGACTATGACATAGTGTGTTTGGTCCTAAAGTCAACATACCAGGTCACCACAGAATCTTACAGGAGAAAGATATTTGAAAGCACATTTGACACTGCTAAGCCTGAGGCTTGGTTCAGGGACCGAAGACAGACATTTGCACGCTGGATAGAGTCAGGAGGTAAGACGGTACATGATTTGGTACTGTATGAATTAACATTGCAGAAGTTGCCGAGGTGACTGGAGAGCAGAATGAGACAGCTTGAGCCAGGAAGCTATGATGAGCTTAAGGAAGCTGTGGTGAGGAATTTGGGCATATCACGGGACAGAGACCGAGAGATGGCCCCCAGACCTGAACCAAGAGGGAGAGGAGCGATGCCTCCCAGAGGGTTCAATCGGGAGTTCAGAGAGAGTAGACGTCCCACAGGCTACAGAAGGGTGGAACCAAGCAGAGACCAAGGTAGCCAAGGTACATAGCCTGGGTAGTGAGCAAATCCCTCCAAGAAGGGACCCCAAGAGTTTGGAATGTTTCCGATGTGGGAAGACGGGACATTTTAAGAGAGACTACCGGGTAAAGCTAGAAGGGGCAAACTGTGCCCTAAGCCAGCGTAATAACTTACCAGCCTGGTCAAGAAAGGTCGCCATCAATGGCAAACAGATATGTGCATTGCTAGAGACAGGTTGCACGAAAAGCATCGTATATCCCAACTGTGTGAAGAAAGAAGACTATCTATCAGGTACAAGACGGCAAGCTCCGGGAATGCCCAGCTCCCTGCTGCAAAAGTGCTAGTACAATTAGAGGGAGTCCAGAGTGTAATGGTAGTAGGGGTGTCCCCCCACCTAACATGTGATATGCTAATGGGGCATGATGTATCCCATTTTAAGAAATACCTCAGGGAAGCCTTGGAGGAAGAAGACAGGAAGAAGACAGTTACACCCACTTCCGCTGTCACCGAGCTGGGGCTGGTGACAACGAGGGCTCAGGAGAAGGATCAGACCCAGAGACAACAAGTTGAGACGCTGCAGCAACAGCGAGACGAACCCGTCATCCATTCATTAGTGCCCAGTGAGAGTGAAGCAGAAGCTGAGGAGAAAGAACCAGGAGACATGGATGCCATCTCACCTGAAGAGGACGAACCAGCCATAGAGGATGCAGTTGACATCGCTCAGAAAGAACCAGGAGACATGGATGCCATCTCACCTGAGGAGCTCCGAAAGGAGCAGCTCCAGGACCCTACCCTAAGAGAAGTAAGACAAAGGGTTAAGGTGGGAGCCAGTGAATATTTTTTGGGAGAAGGGACTCTTAATGAGGAAGCCTTACCAGGACAAGGGTAAGAACCTAATTGTAGTTCCCCCGGCGGCTAGAGCTAAAGTACTGAGGTTGGCCCACACTTCGGTGGTGGTAGGGCATTTTGGGAAAGATAGAACGATGCAGACCATCAGGGCAAGGATGGACTGGCCGGGCCTAGCCGGTGATGTCCAAGTCCTATGCAAGTCATGCCCAACCTGCCAAAGGGCCAGCCCAGCCATAGCGGCTAGAAGCCCACTCCATCCTCTCCCAATAATAGACGAACCTTTTGACAGGATAGCTATGGATATCTTTGGACCCCTAAAGAGAACCACTAGTGGGAACAAGTTTGTATTAGTCGCAATGGACTATTCTACCAAATGGCCTGAGGCCTTCCCACTGAAAAATGCCACAGCTGAAACAGTGGCAGACTGCCTGGTTGATTTAATATCTCGGGTGGGGTTACAGAGCTGCTAACAAATAATGGTACCAATTTTGTATCAAAGGTCATGTCCCAATTATGTCACTTAACGGGAATCAAGAGAATCAGAACCTCCCCATATCACCCCCAGACGGATGGTATGGTGGAGCGATTTAATTCAACTCTCAAACGACTGTTGAGGAAACTCACTCATAACACCAACGTAGAGTGGGACAGATGCCTCCCCTTTATTCTGTGGGCTTACAGAGGAACGCCACACAGAACCACAGGTTACTCCCCCTATCACTTGCTTTATGGCCATGAGATGAAGATGCCTCTGGACAAGCTGGCTAAATTCTGGAGAAAGAAAGAGCAACAAAGCAGCGTAGATTCATCAGAAGACATCCAAACAATGAGAGCAAACATTGAACTAGTCAGGGAATTAGCAAAAGAGAACGAACGCAAGAACAAGAGCGCGTATAAGAAACACTATGACAAAAAGGCGGTTGAGCGAAGATTTGAGAAAGGAGATTTCGTGTTGGTATTCAGGCCAAGAAAAGGCCAAGAAAACAGAACAAGTTGTTAAATGAATGGCAGGGTCCATTCCAGGTAAAAGCTAAGGTGACTGACGTCACTTACAGAGTAGACATAGGGAAGCCAGGGAAGTCCCCCAAAACTTTCCATGTCAATGCAATAAAAGAGTGGCATGCGCCCTCAGCAGCAGTTTTCCTTGGTGTAGAAGAGGCTGATTCAGTTGAGCTGAGTAGCCCAGGCAAGGAGAGAGAAGAAGTTAGCCTCTCCCAGAAACAGTTGTCCCAGATAGTGACAATAAAAGAAGAATTTGCAGATGTCATAAGAGACATACATGTACCAGGAAGAACACCATTGGTAGAGCATGAGATCCTCACAGAGAATGCAACACCTATTCGCTTACCTTCTTACAGGTTGGCACAGGCATCCAAGGAGTACCTGGAGAAAGAGATCCAGACTTTGCTCGATCAGGGGATCATTGAGCCCAGCAGGAGCCCTTGGGCAGCACCCATTGTTCTTGTCCCCAAGAAGGACGGGACCAAACGTATGTGTGTAGACTATCGTAAGTTAAACGATGTGACTGTGAGAGACCCATATCCATTGCCTCACATCGAAGAACTTATAGATAATCTAGGGGGGTCAGAATTTGTGACGACCCTTGACCTCACAAAAGGTTATTACCAGGTGCCAATGAAGAGGAATAGTAGGGAGAAGACAGCTTATATTTCTCCTTACGGAAAATATCAATTTACGACAATGCTGGTATCAGCACCATCAACCTTCCAAAGGTTGATGGACCATGTGTTGCAGGGGTTAGCTGAGTTCACAGCAGCTTACCTAGACGACATTGTGATTTTCAGTCACACATGGGACCAGCATTTAGTACATATCAGAATAGTGCTAGAACGATTGCGTAATGCAGGTCTAAGAATAAAAGAAGATAAGTGCCAGTTTGGGGCAAGCCACTGTGTATACTTAGGGCATGAGGTAGGTAGAGGCCGCGTAGAACCTATGGCGTGTAAAGTGGAGGCAATATCCACTTACACCCAGCCCAAGACCAAGAAGCATGACAGGAGATTTTGAAGAAGCTTCCCTTGAAGATGGGCAGCACACAACAGCAAGAGTGAGCTCATCAGACAGTGCTTTAGCAGAAACAGCTGAGAGCTTTTCTTGGGTTGACCGGCTATTATCGGAGGTTCATCCCTAAGTTTAGTGAAATAGCTACCCCCTTAACTAATCTAACCAAGAAAAACATGTCCAACAAGGTCATGTGGAATAGTCAGTGTGCAAAAGCCTTTGAGCTTTTGAAGGAAGCACTTAGTGGTAAACCTGTGCTATTATCTCCCAATTGGGAAAGATCTTTCTCCCTGCAGACGGATGCGTCGGCAGTGGGAATTGGGTATGTGCTAAGCCAGATCGGAGATGACGGAGAAGAACATCCGGTGGGGTATGGGTCACGGAAGCTACTGCCAAGAGAGCAGAGATACTCAACGATCGAACGAGAGGCGCTGGCCATTGTCGAGGGAGTCAAGCACTTCCGGGTGTATCTGGAGGGACGGAAGTTCATTGTGGAAACAGACCACAACCCTCTGGCGCACCTGGCTAACCTCAAAGACTCCCACGGACGATTGACGCGATGGGCTTTGGCACTTCAAGATTACGACTACATCATCAAACACCGAGCGGGGACCGCTAACGCAAATGCGGACGGCCTAAGTCGAGACGGGTCTCGAGCCGAGGAAGGGGGAATGTCAGGGAAATCCAACACCCTGACTAAAGTCAACACCCTGACTAAAGACACTAAGAACACAACATGGTGCACCTTGCACTCACCCCGGAACAACACGAGCGAGAGAGAGAGAGATCCTGTGTACAGCACAAGGGCGGCAGATCAAACTGGGAAAGCAGATGTTGTTGATTCAACAACCCAACCGCCTAATAGATTTGAAGACCGCACATCTGATGAGAGCCCGCAAGACTCTACGTCAGAGCAGCTCTCAAACAGGACCAAATAGGGTCATTTTAGGACATAGAATATTTTAGTGATGTGATGTATTTTAGTAGTATTATAAAAGGAATGGTGTAAAACTATATGACTTAGATAAATGCGAACCTGAACACCATTGAAACACTTCTACCTTAAGATAAGAATACCCAGAGACACTGGTATTCTAATTGTTTATTGGATGTTTTGTTATCTCATGTATGAATATCTGAAAGACTGTTATTCATTTAAGTAACTAGATTCTGTTACTTGGGTATCCAGTCGCTCCAGAAGGGAGGGCTGAGTTCGGTTTGTGTTGTGTGGCTCAGTAGGTTGACTGGGGGCAAACACTTACGTCAGCGTACGTGACAAGGATCGCTTGGCACAGTTAGAACCTCTGTGTCAAGGAAGGTTGTTTGCGGCGACATTGGTGGCAGCGGTGGGATCTCAAAGAGTGAGATCCCAAGAGAAGTAACAAATATTGTTTGATTATTGCTTGTATGAGTTGTACCTCCAGAAAAGTGGTAACTAAGGAAGTAACCAGGAGATACTTCAACTCAGAGACTGAAAAACCGGAAGAGGTCACTTGCAAGCAGACATCCATTCGAGAAGAAATTGGATCTGCTGGGAGGCAAGAAGTCCAGACATTTGGCAGGAGTTCCCAAGAAGAGGAAGCCCTGGAAAGAAGATTGAGTCACGTGGAAAGAAAACTGCGTAGACTAGACGAAAGATTACGCAAGCTAGACGTAATATTCGATTGATTTATTCCTTCAGGAAATTTGTATTCCTTTCTTGTTTGTGCTAGCCGCGTTCGCGCGTAGCCAGGAAATAGTGTATATTAGTCCTGCGGGACATTGCATATTTCTGTTCCTTATCCTTTCAGTAGTTCTTGTGCTACTGATACCTGTTAAATATCTGTATATTAGTCCTGCGGGACATTGCATATTTCGGTTCCTTATCATTTCAATAGTTATTGTGCTACTAGTATCTTTGTGATACCCGCGTTTTCGCGCGTGGCGGAAATATTTTTGTTTTCCTTTCTTCTCAAAACACAGTAGACCAGGATGTCAAGAACAAGACGAGCTGGAGAAGACCGGCAATTACTAAGTGGGTCTCTCTTCCAGACACCT
Organism: Cladorhizidae sp. MBARI D1340-BT2; assembly: GCA_028752905.1. Taxonomy (NCBI): domain Eukaryota; kingdom Metazoa; phylum Porifera; class Demospongiae; order Poecilosclerida; family Cladorhizidae; species Cladorhizidae sp. MBARI D1340-BT2. The sequence goes on along the minus strand of JAQNBH010000007.1, from coordinate 36,201,916 downwards.
GGAGACCTGGCGGACGAGAGACAGAGGGAACCGATGGACCCTCAGGAAGAACCTTATGGAGAACCCCATCTAATCTAACCAGAACTATGCTGATGGAACACTTCATCCGGGCTGAGGAGAGCAAAGCACAAAGAGAAGAAGAGAGGGACCAGCGCGAAGCAGCACAGAGAGCAAGAGAGCAAGACCGACAGGAACGCCAAGACCAGCGCATGGTCCAGATGATGGTAGACATGCAGCAAGCTGTGAATGGGAGACGAGACACTCCACCTTCAATGCCCAGGTTGAAATTACAGAAATTCGTGGAAGGTACTGACGATATGGGGGCTTACCTAGACCTATTGAAGGTAGTGGCACGAGCAAATGCATGGCCTACCCACATGTGGAGTGTGTATTTGAGAAGTGCGTTGTCAGGACAGGGTATGTTAGCTATTGCCTCATTGTCACCAGAGGAGCAGGAGGACTATGACATAGTGTGTTTGGTCCTAAAGTCAACATACCAGGTCACCACAGAATCTTACAGGAGAAAGATATTTGAAAGCACATTTGACACTGCTAAGCCTGAGGCTTGGTTCAGGGACCGAAGACAGACATTTGCACGCTGGATAGAGTCAGGAGGTAAGACGGTACATGATTTGGTACTGTATGAATTAACATTGCAGAAGTTGCCGAGGTGACTGGAGAGCAGAATGAGACAGCTTGAGCCAGGAAGCTATGATGAGCTTAAGGAAGCTGTGGTGAGGAATTTGGGCATATCACGGGACAGAGACCGAGAGATGGCCCCCAGACCTGAACCAAGAGGGAGAGGAGCGATGCCTCCCAGAGGGTTCAATCGGGAGTTCAGAGAGAGTAGACGTCCCACAGGCTACAGAAGGGTGGAACCAAGCAGAGACCAAGGTAGCCAAGGTACATAGCCTGGGTAGTGAGCAAATCCCTCCAAGAAGGGACCCCAAGAGTTTGGAATGTTTCCGATGTGGGAAGACGGGACATTTTAAGAGAGACTACCGGGTAAAGCTAGAAGGGGCAAACTGTGCCCTAAGCCAGCGTAATAACTTACCAGCCTGGTCAAGAAAGGTCGCCATCAATGGCAAACAGATATGTGCATTGCTAGAGACAGGTTGCACGAAAAGCATCGTATATCCCAACTGTGTGAAGAAAGAAGACTATCTATCAGGTACAAGACGGCAAGCTCCGGGAATGCCCAGCTCCCTGCTGCAAAAGTGCTAGTACAATTAGAGGGAGTCCAGAGTGTAATGGTAGTAGGGGTGTCCCCCCACCTAACATGTGATATGCTAATGGGGCATGATGTATCCCATTTTAAGAAATACCTCAGGGAAGCCTTGGAGGAAGAAGACAGGAAGAAGACAGTTACACCCACTTCCGCTGTCACCGAGCTGGGGCTGGTGACAACGAGGGCTCAGGAGAAGGATCAGACCCAGAGACAACAAGTTGAGACGCTGCAGCAACAGCGAGACGAACCCGTCATCCATTCATTAGTGCCCAGTGAGAGTGAAGCAGAAGCTGAGGAGAAAGAACCAGGAGACATGGATGCCATCTCACCTGAAGAGGACGAACCAGCCATAGAGGATGCAGTTGACATCGCTCAGAAAGAACCAGGAGACATGGATGCCATCTCACCTGAGGAGCTCCGAAAGGAGCAGCTCCAGGACCCTACCCTAAGAGAAGTAAGACAAAGGGTTAAGGTGGGAGCCAGTGAATATTTTTTGGGAGAAGGGACTCTTAATGAGGAAGCCTTACCAGGACAAGGGTAAGAACCTAATTGTAGTTCCCCCGGCGGCTAGAGCTAAAGTACTGAGGTTGGCCCACACTTCGGTGGTGGTAGGGCATTTTGGGAAAGATAGAACGATGCAGACCATCAGGGCAAGGATGGACTGGCCGGGCCTAGCCGGTGATGTCCAAGTCCTATGCAAGTCATGCCCAACCTGCCAAAGGGCCAGCCCAGCCATAGCGGCTAGAAGCCCACTCCATCCTCTCCCAATAATAGACGAACCTTTTGACAGGATAGCTATGGATATCTTTGGACCCCTAAAGAGAACCACTAGTGGGAACAAGTTTGTATTAGTCGCAATGGACTATTCTACCAAATGGCCTGAGGCCTTCCCACTGAAAAATGCCACAGCTGAAACAGTGGCAGACTGCCTGGTTGATTTAATATCTCGGGTGGGGTTACAGAGCTGCTAACAAATAATGGTACCAATTTTGTATCAAAGGTCATGTCCCAATTATGTCACTTAACGGGAATCAAGAGAATCAGAACCTCCCCATATCACCCCCAGACGGATGGTATGGTGGAGCGATTTAATTCAACTCTCAAACGACTGTTGAGGAAACTCACTCATAACACCAACGTAGAGTGGGACAGATGCCTCCCCTTTATTCTGTGGGCTTACAGAGGAACGCCACACAGAACCACAGGTTACTCCCCCTATCACTTGCTTTATGGCCATGAGATGAAGATGCCTCTGGACAAGCTGGCTAAATTCTGGAGAAAGAAAGAGCAACAAAGCAGCGTAGATTCATCAGAAGACATCCAAACAATGAGAGCAAACATTGAACTAGTCAGGGAATTAGCAAAAGAGAACGAACGCAAGAACAAGAGCGCGTATAAGAAACACTATGACAAAAAGGCGGTTGAGCGAAGATTTGAGAAAGGAGATTTCGTGTTGGTATTCAGGCCAAGAAAAGGCCAAGAAAACAGAACAAGTTGTTAAATGAATGGCAGGGTCCATTCCAGGTAAAAGCTAAGGTGACTGACGTCACTTACAGAGTAGACATAGGGAAGCCAGGGAAGTCCCCCAAAACTTTCCATGTCAATGCAATAAAAGAGTGGCATGCGCCCTCAGCAGCAGTTTTCCTTGGTGTAGAAGAGGCTGATTCAGTTGAGCTGAGTAGCCCAGGCAAGGAGAGAGAAGAAGTTAGCCTCTCCCAGAAACAGTTGTCCCAGATAGTGACAATAAAAGAAGAATTTGCAGATGTCATAAGAGACATACATGTACCAGGAAGAACACCATTGGTAGAGCATGAGATCCTCACAGAGAATGCAACACCTATTCGCTTACCTTCTTACAGGTTGGCACAGGCATCCAAGGAGTACCTGGAGAAAGAGATCCAGACTTTGCTCGATCAGGGGATCATTGAGCCCAGCAGGAGCCCTTGGGCAGCACCCATTGTTCTTGTCCCCAAGAAGGACGGGACCAAACGTATGTGTGTAGACTATCGTAAGTTAAACGATGTGACTGTGAGAGACCCATATCCATTGCCTCACATCGAAGAACTTATAGATAATCTAGGGGGGTCAGAATTTGTGACGACCCTTGACCTCACAAAAGGTTATTACCAGGTGCCAATGAAGAGGAATAGTAGGGAGAAGACAGCTTATATTTCTCCTTACGGAAAATATCAATTTACGACAATGCTGGTATCAGCACCATCAACCTTCCAAAGGTTGATGGACCATGTGTTGCAGGGGTTAGCTGAGTTCACAGCAGCTTACCTAGACGACATTGTGATTTTCAGTCACACATGGGACCAGCATTTAGTACATATCAGAATAGTGCTAGAACGATTGCGTAATGCAGGTCTAAGAATAAAAGAAGATAAGTGCCAGTTTGGGGCAAGCCACTGTGTATACTTAGGGCATGAGGTAGGTAGAGGCCGCGTAGAACCTATGGCGTGTAAAGTGGAGGCAATATCCACTTACACCCAGCCCAAGACCAAGAAGCATGACAGGAGATTTTGAAGAAGCTTCCCTTGAAGATGGGCAGCACACAACAGCAAGAGTGAGCTCATCAGACAGTGCTTTAGCAGAAACAGCTGAGAGCTTTTCTTGGGTTGACCGGCTATTATCGGAGGTTCATCCCTAAGTTTAGTGAAATAGCTACCCCCTTAACTAATCTAACCAAGAAAAACATGTCCAACAAGGTCATGTGGAATAGTCAGTGTGCAAAAGCCTTTGAGCTTTTGAAGGAAGCACTTAGTGGTAAACCTGTGCTATTATCTCCCAATTGGGAAAGATCTTTCTCCCTGCAGACGGATGCGTCGGCAGTGGGAATTGGGTATGTGCTAAGCCAGATCGGAGATGACGGAGAAGAACATCCGGTGGGGTATGGGTCACGGAAGCTACTGCCAAGAGAGCAGAGATACTCAACGATCGAACGAGAGGCGCTGGCCATTGTCGAGGGAGTCAAGCACTTCCGGGTGTATCTGGAGGGACGGAAGTTCATTGTGGAAACAGACCACAACCCTCTGGCGCACCTGGCTAACCTCAAAGACTCCCACGGACGATTGACGCGATGGGCTTTGGCACTTCAAGATTACGACTACATCATCAAACACCGAGCGGGGACCGCTAACGCAAATGCGGACGGCCTAAGTCGAGACGGGTCTCGAGCCGAGGAAGGGGGAATGTCAGGGAAATCCAACACCCTGACTAAAGTCAACACCCTGACTAAAGACACTAAGAACACAACATGGTGCACCTTGCACTCACCCCTGAACAACACGAGCGAGAGAGAGAGAGATCCTGTGTACAGCACAAGGGCGGCAGATCAAACTGGGAAAGCAGATGTTGTTGATTCAACAACCCAACCGCCTAATAGATTTGAAGACCGCACATCTGATGAGAGCCCGCAAGACTCTACGTCAGAGCAGCTCTCAAACAGGACCAAATAGGGTCATTTTAGGACATAGAATATTTTAGTGATGTGATGTATTTTAGTAGTATTATAAAAGGAATGGTGTAAAACTATATGACTTAGATAAATGCGAACCTGAACACCATTGAAACACTTCTACCTTAAGATAAGAATACCCAGAAACACTGGTATTCTTATTGTTTATTGGATGTTTTGTTATCTCATGTATGAATATCTGAAAGACTGTTATTCATTTAAGTAACTAGATTTTGTTACTTGGGTATCCAGTCGCTCCAGAAGGGAGGGCTGAGTTCGGTTTGTGTTGTGTGGCCCAGTAGGTTGACTGGGGGCAAACACTTACGTCAGCGTACGTGACAAGGATCGCTTGGCACAGTTAGAACCTCTGTGTCAAGGAAGGTTGTTTGCGGCGACAAGGAATAACACACGACGTGGTTATGAAGCTAGTGGAAGGGTTGGAGAATAAAGGACACCATTTGTACTGTGACAACTATTACACCAGTCCAGACTTTTTCCTCAACCTAAAAAGTAATGGCTTTGGTGCATGTGGTACAGTTTCGGGTGAACAGGAGGGGGGTACCTGCATGTATCAAGGCCAAAGACAAAATGAAAAAGGGTGAGATCAAGTCTGTAAGTACAAATGGTGTCCTTGCCTTGAAATGGATGGACAAGATAGCTGTGACCATTCTAAGCACTATCCACGATGATAGCACTATATCAAAGAGGAGGAGGACAAGGCTGTCAGCAACTGGCAAGGCGGAGGTTATAAAGCCAACAACCATTGTCGAGTACAACAGTCACATGGGTGGGGTTGATAAATCCAATCAGCTGATGAGTTACTATACCTTCCAACATAGGACACAGAAATGGTGGAAACGGGCAGCCTTTCATCTCCTCAACCTGGCATTGGTAAATGCATACATAATATATAAAGGGACACCTTTGACTGGCCGAAGAATAACACACCAGTCCTTCTTAGTGAAGGTTGCTGTTGGATTTCTTCTGGAGGCAGGCCTGACAGAAGCACAGCTTGATGAAGTGTCAATCCTTCAAAATCATCCAGTGGCTGGCTGAGCTGAAATATATACTAGCACTGGCTATAGAATACCTTAGTTTTCTTGGAGGTCTACTAGCTACCTCCAGTACTAGCTAGCTGGCTATATATCAGCTACAACTGCCAGCTTCAAGCGCTAGCTAATTTTCTAGCTATAATGATCTTCCAAAAGAGCCAACTTCAAGTGCTAGCTAATTGGCTAGTTATAAAGATGAGCTAAAACTGCCTATACACTTCAAGCCGCTAGCTATTGATCTTCCAAAAGAGCCAACTTCAAGCGCTAGCTAATTGGCTAGTTATAAAGATGAGCTAAAACTGCATATACACTTCAAGCGCTAGCTATTTGGCTAGTTATAAAGATCAGCTAAAACTGCCTATACACTTGAAGCGCTTGCTACTTGGCTAGGTATAAAGATGGTCTAAACTACTATACCTGGAGAGCTAGATACCTTTGCTAGCCAAAGATGACCGACAATTATTCACTTTACTAATAATAATTATTAGCTAAGCTATTATAAATATGATCTACAACTGCCTACTTCGAGCGCTAGCTATAAGATGACCTACAGCTAGCTACCTACAGCTAGCTATCTCGAGTGCTACCTAAAAAGATGACCTATATACAACTAGCTAGTGACCTAGCTAAAACTATCAACTTCGAGCACCCATGTAACAAACTGGTTAGCTTATCCACATAATAATACTTACTTGGATTCTAACTTCACTTGTCTTGCCATCTCAAAAGGTTCTTCTAGCCTTGTGTTGGGTAGAAAGTTAGGAGATAGTCTCAATATCACTCGTACGAGCACCTAAACAAGCCTCAAAAATACAAAACAAATCCAATTGAAAATCAGGTGATTTCAAAAATGGGTGATTCCAATAAACAGCCTCCGCGTGCAGGGGAAATTACATGGGTAAATCCCTTCGCGTTCTAAGGGTTAAAGAAAACGAGAAGATTTTTTGGAGAGAAAACAAGTAGCCACATCGTTGTTGTGATTGTTTGTACTTTCTTTGCAATTTTAGTGTCGATTTTTATACGGAGGTTTTATCAAAATAAAGTTATTTCACACTACTCACATTGTGCTATTTTTGTACATCAGCATCTGAGATAGCTGTTATTTTCCTGTTTTTCTGTTCTGACCAATCAGAGGTACTTCTCAAAGCAGTTTTTCTATTCTGACCAACTAGAGGGACGCCTCAAAATAAAAACAGAAATGATCTTGGCACCAAATCGCAGTTTTCTGTCTCGACCAGTAACAACTGCCACCAATACAGTTCCCAGTACGACTACCACCCATAATGTTCTGATTAGTGCAACTACCATCATCAACATCACTCCTGATGCTATACCCCCAATCAATGATGCTGCGATTCATGACAGTTCTACTGATTCCAATGTTGTCTCCCGATTGACACAAAAAGAAGAGAACAAATTTCCATGGACCACTAACGATATCGAAAACTATTTAAATGAATGCATGCTTCAATATAATAATGGGCATTGATGATGATACAGACTTGAACAATGATAATACAATATTCTTTAATACAATGAGCCACGAGATGTTGCCATAGCAACCCAAATTTAAGCTCACGCAATTTAAGACACATTGTTCTTGTTTTCCCTGAAAATGGAAGGCTAATTTTGTTGTAGTAACTATAGTTAGTCACTAATGTAAGCAATACCAAAATTGAAGTTTATGGTGCATTTATGGCTTGTTGCAGTAATAAATAATACAATATCACAAGATCTCTATGGGGCGAAGAATCAGCTGGGGGTTAATGACCTCCCACTCCCTAAATGCAGCCCTGCCTGACCCCAGCCTGCTGCTCCTCATACGCTTACCCCTGCTCCTCCTCATATCCTGATCCCTACTGCTCCTCAGACTTCATCTCCCCTTGCACATCCTCCTCCAAACTACCAGTTGGTGCTATTATGAATGCCCTACGCTCATGTGACATCAACAGGTGGAAGAGGTTATTGGTAAATATCCTAAGTGGCAAGGAGCATGTAGAGCTCGGACTCTTGCATACAAACTTTCATGTGAGGCTCTACTAGACAACGACATTCGCCTTCAGTGTACACGAAAAGGAAACTGGCACCTCCCAGGACTTCCCCTCAAAGGAACTAACACAACTAAAAAGAGTTATGTTTATCTATTACCCACAATTTTGGAGAGCTCCTGTAAAGTTTGAGCCAGTGCAGTGAAGCATCGAAATGCTTACATGTAGAGATAGTGTTTGGTACTGTCTGTTGTCTTTGTAATTCAATAACCTTCCTTGCAGACATGTATTTTAAGTCAGAAACAAATATTGCACAGAAAAAATAAAATACCCACTCTAAATATACCACAGTGCAATTTTGGTAATTTCTTTGTGTGCACATGCATATGTCCAAGTTTGCTGATATATCCACTTTAAATGGAAGTCCTTCAATCACTGAACTGAATTGGAATTTCACCACAGTTGCTATTCTGTCATTCTACACATCAAAACTACAATAGCTAGGAGCAACACAAGTGAATGTTAAAGGAACATAAAGGCATGCCAAGCAAGCCTGTCACATCGGTAGGTACGAGCAACACAAGTGAACGCTAAAGGAACATAAAGGCACGTCAAACAAGCCTGTCACATCAGCAGCACAAGTGAATGCTAACCGAACATAAAGGTACGCCAAGCAAGCCTGTCACATAGGTGAACACAAACATAAGACATGTCCACACTGCACTTAATAAACAGATGTGCATTAATGCATGTTGAGTCAGAGGAAAATGTTGATGCGCATCGATGAGCATTCATCGTCTCTACTAGCACCGAAAAGAACCGTACTAAGCTAAAATAAACAGCGTACCACCAAAGTCAATAAACCGTAGCTGTAATTGAGATGTATTTTCCCCCCCGTCCCTTTCTTGCTGATCAGCAACCTACAGATGGGTATGAAACATTTGCTGCAGAGAAGAGGAGAGAGGTGAGGGAAAGGCAGAACGAATGGAAGTTGAAACTGCACGAGGGCGTAAAAACATAGCAACAGTTCTCTAGCTATGTAGTTGGTCTAGCTTGCTAGTTTGGTGACTGGCCACAGATAGTATACAGCTGGCTACAAAGTTCCGAATTGCAGCATCACGAAGACATGAGTGAATGAACGCAAACTCACATAGTTATTTGAACGCTGGAATTTGTTGCTCTGATTTTGCATCGAACCACTTATCAATTGGACCAGAATAATGCACATTAACCGATTAAGCGCCATATAGCGCATAGGGTAATCGGACTCGCGGAAAAAAATAATATTAAAAAAACTATTTGAACTAAGCGCCAAATTCTTGGTGCTGCACATGCCCAAAAGAATGCTGAATCATTGTAAATATGTCATTTACACGTGCTGCTATATGTGCCGGCCGCGCGCCGCTTTTTGCTCATAACTTCGGTTTTCAAGATGGCGAGGATGCTTTGTTTTGTACGAAGTAACTTTACTTCTTTTTGACGACGACACTAGCGGCTCTGGCTCGGATTCTGGTGGGAAAGAAGGCCAGAGATATATGCCTACCATGGTTGTGCCCTGGATCCCCTGGCTCTAAGTCGAAATGCTTGGTGGAAGGATTTCTCGATGGTAAGTTTGTTTCTACCTTAGCGCTTGGTTGCCATTGTATTCCACAATCTTCTGAGATAATTCGCTAACCAAACTGTAGCCTATTCTTGTGTTTTTTGAGGATATAAATATTTCTAACGTAGCAGTTGAAGAAGATTAGTTATAGCCATAAATGTAGGTTGAGCTTTTTTTATTACTTATCAAATTTGAATTTGAATTTTCAAAAAAAACGTTTGTAAGGTTTATGTTATCAACTTTTCTTTCTCGGCAGTCCGTTGGAGATGAAGGTGATCCATTGTTACCATCTACTTGTGGGAGCTCTGGACTTAGTGTAGGTTGGTACAAGGAAATTTTGTAGAGGTACTATTATATATTTCCTTTCAGCTTCTGAAGAAGAGAGTGACCATTTGAACACTCCTTCCTTACCATCTACTGATCCTCCATCCTTATTACCATCTACTGACCCTCCATCCTTATTACCATCTACTGACCCTCCATCCTTACCATCTACTGACCCTCCATCCTTACTATCTACTGACCCTCCGTCCTTACAATCTGCTACAGGGGACTCTTCTGGAATAAGTAAGTTATCAAAATTGATATTTGAATATTTGTTTGTATACATATTTATGTGTTACAGGGAATGTGAGGTGTGGTGCTAGAGTAGAGGTTCATGTAGTACTAGTAGTCCACCACCACAAGGTACTGATAATAGGCAGGCCAAGTCCCGAGCGTGTAGTAGTAAGGCTTGCTCATCTAGCACCAGTTATCGGATAATACCAGTCGAAGGTCGCTGGGGAAAAAAAGAGACAATTCTGGCCCAAACTCGGCTTTGCTCGGTGTAACAAGTTCGTTACTAGGTGCTTTTTAACTTTTTTTTTACTGTTGACGTGTGGGACCTCCTTGTGAGAGAGACTAATATGTATATTTCTAGGGTGGGGCTCCCCCATAATTGGCATGATACATATGAAGAAGAAATGAAGGCTTTTGTAGAACTTTTGATTGTTATGGCCATTTCAAAACTTCCCCATATAGACATGTACTGGTCTTGTTAATATCCTGATTTGTCATGTAGTTTGGTGAGTAGAGTAATGCCCCTTTGGAGGTTTAGGCAGTTGATGCGCTACATGCATGTGAACTCCATTGCTAGCTCACAGGTAACATCTGGTAATCCTAATTATAATAGGCTGTATAAGCTTTGAAAGTGAGTATTGTTTGCATCAGGAGCTTAGCATTGATGAAGCCATGATTCCCTATCAAGGGAGGCTTGGCTTCAAGCAATATATGAAGATAAGCCTACGAAATGGGACATAAAAGTATTTGTGCTTTTGGATGCAAGGAATGGTTATATTTATCGATTACAAATTTATACTGGGAAGAATGTGGAAACAGGAGATAGTACAGGTTTGTGTAGTCGGGTAGTGTTAGATTTGTTGGAGGGATTTGAGCACAAGAACTTTCAGGTATACATGGATAACTTTTATACAAGTCCTAATTTATTTCACACTGACTATTAGAGGGGTTGGTGCATGTGGCACAGCTAGGCCTAATAGGAAAAACTTTCCTAAGGAGTTACTTACAATGTCCAGTAGGAAGAATATGATTACAGATCAAATAGTTCACTCCTGGCTTTAGTGGGTAGACAAGGGTGTGATTGACATGATGACTAATATGCATGCAGCTTTGTGGCAAGGACAACAACCAACTGTGAAACATCATCAGCTTGATGGTTCTCGACTGTATGTGTCTTGTTGTCCCCCTCCCTGTTTACCTGATTATCAATCATTCATGAGGGGTATCTACCAAGTATGCAAACACCCCCTTCTGCCATCTCTTACCCAAATTGTAGTAGCCCATTCTTTGGTCTGCTCTGGTAGAATTTTTTTTTTAACGCCTTTATTGAATGCCTTTATCCGTTTTCTTTTTCAAACACTTCTCTACATAAGAGGCAGGATAGTTATTTAGATCTTCGGATTAGCTTAGTAAAAACATTGATTGGTTCCTATTCTTCTCGCTGGCGTATAGGCCTTGTACGTTTCCTACATCTCAGCTAGAGTGTCTCAATTTGCAACGTGTCATTTCCCCCATTCTACTTACCTCGTACATTGCCTACATCTCAGCTAGAACGTCTCAATTTGCAACTAGGTCATTTCCCCCTTCTACTTCTGTTTGGTGTGCATAAAAATGGTTCGAGGCATGAAAGCCTAAATGAGTGTGGTTACTGTAAGTTCATTTGTGCATTGGATCTGACCGTATCATACCTTGGTGGAATATTAGTGTTGCATGTATTCTCTTGCTTCTCGTGACCCTGAAATATAAGTTGTGTATGTGCGTGCCTCTTGGTAAAGTGTGGATACTTGTGTCTAATAATGGATTTTTCTCTGTTGTTGTGTCTTTGTGTTCTAGTTGCCTGGGAAGTGTTGATAGAGCCTGGTCTTGCCCTTCTACACACACACACACAACATGTATTACAATGCTACTCTCTCACTCTCCTTCATTCTTCATCAAATTACCCACCCACATTCTACCCACACACACATACTTTTTCTATTCAAATATTCGATTCATATATTGTCTATTCAAAATGTTTTGTCTTAGGAAGTTTTAGGATTGTTATTGTCTTGATTCTGTGTCAAATTATATGAATATGCCAAAATATATGGTATATAAATGTTGGTTCAATTTTGAAAAGCTTGCCAAATGCTGGATATTTGGTCCTTGGGTTTCATTCAAAAATCAGGATGTAGAGCAATCACTGGGCTTCCATATGAACGAGGTTTCCTGTGCTGACGTCCTATAAGAAGCTCGAGGGGAAAATTAGTAATTAAATCGTTAATTATTTTACCGCGGGTACATACTAGGAAAGTCGGCGCTTAATCGGTTAATGGGCATTATTTAATTCTAATTCAGTATAGACGTGACCAATGCACATTGGTTTGTGCAGTGTTAGAGCACCAGGACAGAAAGCTTTATCGGACAGACAGTTCTAGAACAACATGGAATGATCGCTGAGTCAGCAAAGCTCACATGCAGACAGAATATAACAAAATGCAAGTATCTCCCCTCCCCCTCTAACCGTACGACGATTGTAAGACTCAACCCCTGCGCTTGTGCCAAGAAATATTGCCTTCAAGCCCCGCCACTTTTCACATGCTTGTAACAACACTCAATCAAGCTCACTTACTATTGATCCAGTGAGAGAGCAGATAAGACATTTGGAACTTACAGTACCTTGAACAGTTCTGAGTCTGGAGACGAATATCACATTTTATCCTTAGCGGTGGAATGACTACAAAAGTATAAATGCTCAATTATAAATGGTCATTGCAAAGGATTGTATGGGCCTTTAAATATTGAGGCAGACTACAAAGTGTACATTCCGCATCTGGTAACAACAACTAGGGTGGAAGGGGGAAGGGAGAGTCTTTTTGGTTTACTTGCAACAAATTTAGTTCAAGCAGGGATGCATATAGAAACCTTGCATGGGAGGGGGGGAGAGGAGTGTGCAATGGAAAAAACAGGTGTAGGGCCTGGCCCAGTATCATAATTTTAAAGGGGGGGGGGTTTAACTAATGCCACCTTCCCCGCCCCAAATACACCCATGTAAGTGAAGAAAATATATCATAGCAGACCATGCTATATATACTTGTCTAGTGTTAATTCAATTCCAGCATGTAACTAATGAAATTCGGACACAAGAACAGGAAAACAGTTCACATTTACAATAATGACAATGGCATGGCAGGTGGATGCCTTCTTCTCTTAGGCACTGTTGGGATAAAAATCTAAATGTTGTTGCAGCTAATCTGGGCAATAAGTTCAGCCGTCTAACATAGCTGTAACTTACTGTTTTTAAATTCTGGCACTGCTCTCAAGCTCTAGTTTGTCAGCTCTACTTTCTAACAGCTACTGAATTTTTCCATGGATATCTGTCGATGCCTGACTTACTTCAGTGGATGCAGTGATTACACTGGCAGCGTGTGCTTCTTTGTTGGTCAGCGATTCTTCAACATAGCGATTAGCTGCATGTACAGTAGAAGATGCAGTCCAGGAAGCTCTTCACGTTGAGGAAGAAAACTGTCACGCTTTCTAAAGTCTTGAAGGATAGACTAGTGACTTTCTATTTGAGCTGCAAGTATCCCCGAGTCATAGTCACTTGTGTAATTGATGATGCAATCATTATAAATATTGCATGTGCATGAAAAATGTCACATTTGGATGGCCACTCATGAAATTTCACAGCTATTTTCTTTCTACGTAGAATAGACGAGTGGAAACTCTCTACCTGGACTCCCGACAACCAGGCACACTCGTTTATCGTCTATAAAAGGGGGAGTAAACTAATTCGTGTTTTTTTTTAAGAAACGGGGGGGGGGAAAGTCATAACTATTTAATCCCTAATCCGTTTTCAAAGATTATGGTCTCAAAATGTAGCCCATTCTAGGTAATTTCCAATTACATTAGAATAGTGGTGTTACAATAAACTAAGGCTGAAATATAGGCAAAACAACAAAGGCCCTTAAAATGTTAACCACAGGTCTTCAACACTTGCTATTTATGGTTATATTAGAGTGACCTTAGATGCATGTTTTGAATAGTTTTCTTGGATTTTAATTAAAATTTTTTTTTTTATCCCCTCACTATCCCAATTATATCCGAATTTCATTTTTATGCTGTCAGACTTGACTATATCTCATCAGAAAATGACTGGATTAGGGGGGACATTATTCAAAAGACAGACCTATGAAAGAGCTTTCATAATCTATATATATAAATATATCCTACGGACCAAAATTGAATGAGTTAAGACGATTTTATGTGATGGATCTCTTCTTCCGACGTCAACTGGTATGCTGCATGATAGTAGCTTTAGAATTACACTAGAATCACACAGAGGCACGATCAAAGTTGAGAAGTGAGAAAGAACTTGGAGCAGACTTTCATACTCCCCTTTGCGCAGACAGCACGGAAGTGACGCAATAGCACTGAGCGATATTTTAGCCAAGTTTCAACTCTTAGCCATGAATTACTTGCTGTGTTATTAAGGCTTCTTCTTATTGATCGCTCAGAGGTGTCCGATGAAATGGGAGGATAAAAAGTTTCATAACTCAAGAATGGTTGACAATCAAATGTTGAAACTTGAAATGCAGTTAGTTTAATAGTGAAGCTATAGAATGATAATAAAAGGTTTACTCCCCCATTAAGACGATACCAACATCAACCAACTAGTTGTAGCTCATGGCTGGGAACGCTCTACAAGGACTCCCTACAACCAGACACATTCGCTTATCATCATCTATTAAGAGCATGCCAACCTCAACCATCTAGTTGGTAGCTCATGGTTGAGAATGCTCGACCTGGATTCTTTACAACCAGACACATTCGCTTATCATTATCTATTAAGAGCATGCCAACATTTTAATAACTAGTTGTAGCTCATTGTTGGGAGGGAGTAAGGAGGGACAAAAATGGTCCAGTTCACACCACCATTTATGGGGGTTCCATCTAGCCCTTGGGCAGGCTCAAGCTCGGATTCTAGCAGCTAGGGACTAACGTTGCCAAGTGATAGCCAAAGTATCCCACATTGTGGAAAATTGTGCTGTCGAGTCCCAGGTCCATCTTGCGGGAAAGTGAGCTGAAGATTAGGCATATATTACGACTCACCTAGACCTTGTTTGATGGGCAGTGCATAGGCACACAAAAGATTAATTAATGGCTGACTAACATCCCCTCCCCCATAAATACCCACAAAATTTATGGTTACAACTCTGTTGCTCCATGGTTTCTTAACACTGCAATGTGTGAACTTCTCTTATGGAATAAAAAAAATTGCCCAGGTAATAACCATGCCAAAGTTACATACATCTAAAATTGGGAAACGTCATCTGAATGCCTAATTGTGGCTCCGGATTAGTATGTGCTAGCAAGAGAACCGACTTTTGGTGAACATGCTTAACTACATAGTCAAGGTTGAGTGCCTAATGCAAGCAGAAAAACAACTCGTCACATAAAATAGGGCTTCCCTCTAGCCTCAGGTACTAATTGCAGCTGTCTGCAAGTTAGGCACTCAAGACTTTTTTTTTACGTACCCCTATTTGGTTGCATGTAACTTTGGCCGAGTTATACCTATGCAACAATTTTTTTTTATCAAAAGAGAGCACATAGAGAGATCTATCTTTTCACTTATATACAGTGAAGTGCACAGAATCTATGGACTTCTAGTGTCAATTTTTTGTATTTTTTGGTTGTTGATCTTTTTTTTTGGGGGGGTGGGGTAATATTTTAATATTTTGGAGGGATTAGTCCCCATCCTCCTCCATCACACTAAACTCTATATTGGAGCCCCTCCCACTTTTGGCATGGGACTATAACCACTTTTGTAGGTTACAAGAGTACAACCACAAGAAGCTTAGCTTCCATATATATACCACTTGACAACAAGCAGGAGGAACAAATACATTTTATTTAACTCTTTCGTGATTAGCGTGTAAAAATTGAATGTGCACATGTGGCTGGCAAAATAATTGGGTGGAAAGGCAAGAACACCTCTGGCGATGCGTCAGCAGAGCATTTCTATGGCTTCAAGGTAAGTTTGTAGTCAGCTGAGTAAAACTTGTTACTATAGAAAATATCTCACGAGTTCAGTTTGACAAAATACCGACGCTATAGCTAGCTTTAGTTAGCTATTAGGTTTTGACAATATCTACTAACTTAGTGTATAATGATTTTGACTTCTAGAATGTAGCGAAGTTAAATCTAGACCATTGTGCCTCCTTAGCGGTGTTGCGGTGTTATTTCTGGCTATTAAACTCAAGCTAGATCACGCTGTTTAGTCATATATACCCCGTTCATCACCCAAGATATTTCCAATTGAAGCCCTCGTGCAAATTGGTTTGGAGTATCTATGTTTGGAGTCTCTATGTTTAAGAAAGCAAGACAGTGGCATGAAGTTTGCTGAAATGAAGGTAGGATTTGATATTCAGGGCTTATTCTAGCTTATTTACTTAGGTGGTAATGTACGATTCACCAACCAAGTTTGTTTAGAAGCTTAGTTTGGCATAGACTATTTAGTGAAACAAAAGCTATTCTTGAGAGTTCCTGTTTGGGTTAGCTCTGTCCTAAGAAACTAAGTTTTGTTGTTATCTAGTAGACTACTTAGTAAAATAAAAGCTATTCTTGAAAGGTCCCATTTGGTTTAGCTCTGTCCTAAGGAGCTTAGTTTTGTTATCTCGTAGACTATTCAGTAAAACAAAAGCTATTCAGTAAAACAAAAGCTATTCTTAAGAGCCCCCCTTTGGGTTAGCTCTGTCCTAAGAAGCTTCTATCTCAGACCATTTAGAGAAACAAAAGCTATACTTGAGAGGTCCCCTTTGGGTTAGCTCTGTCATAAGAAGCTAAGTTTTGTTGTTATCTAGTTGGCTATTTAGAGAAGCAAAAGCTATTCTCGAGAATTCCCCTTTGGGTTATATAGCTCTATCCTAAGGAGCTTACTTTTGTTATCTCGTAGACTATTTAGTGGAAAAAAAGCCAGGGTTTCATTTAGAAAATTGTCCAAGGGGAGGCAACTGGAGGAATCTGGATATTAAGGGGGGGTGGGGGGGGCATGATGTCAAGCACTTCTCAACATAAATAAGAATTTTAATAATACAATTTCCAAGGGGGGGGGGGGGGGGGGGGGGGGGCAAAAAGGTTCCAAGGGGGGGGGGGGGGAGGGCAGGCCCCCTAAATGAAACCCTGAAAGCTATTCTTGAGAGTTCCACTTGGTTAGCTCTGTCCTAAGAAGCTAAGTTATGTTGTTATCTAGTAGATTATTTAACGAAACAAAAGCTATTCTTGAGATTTCCCCTTTGGGTTAGCTCTGTCCAAAGAAGCTTAGTTTTCTTGTTATCTAGTAGAATATTTAGTGAAACAAAAGCTATTCTTGAGAGCTTCCTTTGGGTTATCTCTGTAAGAAGCTTAGTTTTGTTATCTAGTAGACAACTTACTGAAACACAGTTCCCCTTTGGGTTAGCTCTGTCCTAGTAAGAAGCTAAGTTTTGTTGTTATATAGTAGACTATTTAGTGAAACAAAAGCTATTCTTGAGAGTTCCCCTTTGTGTTAGCTCTGTCCTAAGAAGTTTAGTTTTCTTGTTATCTAGTAGAATATTTAGTGAAACAAAAGCTATTCTTGAGAGCTTCAGTTGGGTTAGCTCTGTCCTAAGAAGCTTAGTTTTGTTATCTCGTAGACTATTTAGTGGGGAAAAAGCTATTCTTGAGAGTTCCCCTTTGGGTTAGCTATATATGTCCTAAGAAGCTAAGTTTTGTTATCTACAAAAGCTATTCTTGAGAGGTCCCATTTGTGTAAGCTCTGTTCTAAGGAGATTAGTTTTGTTGTTACCTAGTACATATTTAGTGAAACAAAAGCTATACTTGAGAGCTCCCCTTTGGGTTACTTCTGTCCTAAGAAGCTTAGTTTTGTTATCTAGTAGACTATATATTTAGTGAAACTAAAGCTATTCTTGAGAGGTCCCATTTTGGTTACCTCTGTCCTAAGGAGCTTAGTTTTATTGTTTTCTAGTAGACTATTTAGTGAAACAAAGGCTATTTTTGAGTGTTCCCCTTGTGTTAGCTCTGTCTTGAGTATTAAAAATCTAACAGTGTTGTTGCACGACCCTTTGAACATTTCTAACTAGGTAGCAATAAATGACAAAGCTAAATCATAGTTTTGTTATAGGTTATGAATATATGATAATGGTTATTCAGTTGTATACGTTATACATACTGATATAGCTAACAATCTTAGTAGTGATGTTTGGTATGATAGTCTTCAAAACATGGCAGTAGGTGCAGTGGTGTTTTGCAGCATTTGTATCTTGTCTGCTGAGATCCTTTTTTTGGCTCTGCATATTCACAGAGTGGTCTCCCTCCAAATGGCGTATCTCTTGGAATTTCTTCTGGAAATACCCTTTCTGTTAGCTAGAGTGGCATATCTGTTTGTGGGGAAATTCGCTGCCATTCAGTTATTGGGTGATGACCTTCAAGGAGCCAACGTGCAACCTCCAGCCGAAACTCAAGTAGCATAAGTGGCTTATCGCTCATATTATATAATATATGAGCATTTACCACAGACAGGTCAAGTAAATGAAAAAATATTCTCTTCCACCATTTATTTGATCTGTGGGCATAGCCATAATAGAGAACCAGCTGGTCAGCTTTGTCAACTCCACCCATGTGCTATGATTATAATCTTCAACCACTTGTGGTTTTCTGATCACTTCTGATCCTCCCTGTTCGTGTCCTTCGCCTCTTCTCCACAGTGTCATCAGAGTAGAAAGTCGAGACATTTTGACCACTCGCTTATCCCGCCACTTGAAGCTCATCATGCTGTCATCCTGGATGAGCTCGGAGTACACTTCACACTTCACCTGTCAAAAGGTAAATACATACTTTTATTACCATTTGGTTCACAATTTTGTTATTACCCTTATCAAGATTCATATCCTGGAAGGAACGGGACAGCCCCTTTGAGTTGGCAGCTTGAAAGCCGTTCTTTATCAGGTCAGCAAAGAGTGATGGTGATGATGTCATTGTAAATGTGGTAGCCCATACCACATATATCTTTCACAAGCTCTATCAACACCCTGTGAGCCAAGCCTTTATGCGGTTTATTTTGCTGCTCCTTGCCTGCAATTAGTGGAGATGATTATTTTTACAATGTAAGCATTATTGCACACATATTCAGTTTTAGATTCACATGCTCTTATGCGCCATTTTGTTGGGAGTTTTGGCATGTACTGTATCCAAGAGAGTCTTCCTTTGAAACCAATCATGCTTTCATCAATTAACAATTTCTGAGCTGGTGTGTATATTGACTGGAATGCTTCTGTTATTTTGTCCAGAAATGGCCGAATTTTATACAACTTGTCATAGTTGTTACTGGAGAGGTGGTGTGGCTGCTTTTTGCTGTCATTGAGATGTATGTGCTTGAGCAGCAACTCGAATCTTCTCCGTCATTATTCTGCTGAAATTTGTGGAGCTAAATGGCCACTTGTACTCCAGCAGCAACTGCATAAGTTTGTTAATTCATATTTCATAATTATATTGCTTTATTTAATGTAGTTTTATAACCTCAATGTAGGGTATCCAACAAGACCAATCGCAATGATGGTGGCTATTAGAGGTTCCATTTCCTCTCTTTTCATTGGGCAGCATAGCCAGTCATGGCTTCTTGCATATGGATGTTCATTCAGGTATTCCCTAGATGCATCCATTTGTAGCTGTGCATACCTGGAGTTGTGAACATATTATAGTTGATATATGTATATATATTATATACCTCATCGTTTCATTGAAAATTATGACCAACACTGCATGAGTGAAGAACATCCTGAAGAAATCTACAGACCCTTTTCCAGTGACGTCCACATTTATTCCCGCATTTCCTGTAAAGGATTGCTCTGAAGTCAATAAAATAATGAATGATCTATAATATCAGTTATTATTTATGGCATATATATATAATTTTTTTAGAATGCATTCAAGCATATACCTGGACACAAGATTACCAATAACACTACAAAAGTTTATGGGATTAGGCTAGCATATAATTATAACAAAAAACAACAAAAAAAATCAAGAGTCATGGGGAATATCTAGGGGTCTTCATTTTCTACCTGAGAAGGAAGTAGTTTCAGGAATGGAAGTAGTTTCAGGAATGGAAGTAGGTGAAATTGACAGAGGTAGTGAGGGTGGGTGGGGCTGTGGAGGTTGCTGTCATTGTCAAGCCAGTGGATTATGAAAGAGGGCTGGCTGGCCTGTCTTCCTCCAAAAGAGAGCTAGTAGGTACTCTAGGTGCTTCGTCCTGGAGACCTATATCTTCGTCCTCGTTCACATAGCGGTCGAAGTCGCTGTCTGAGTGGTCGCTGGGTAGGCCTGACATATAATCCAATAAAAATTCGGGATCCGGTGGTAAATAGGTCCAAAGCCGTTTGCTCATTTTATAGCGCTGTTCAGTGGTAAAAAACCAAAAGAAGGAGAGAGAAAAGAAGTAACAGCGAACTGCATACAAAAGAAGACTATAAAATTTTTCATTGTCACCCAACAGCAACGGTTCAGTGCAAGCGCACGAATGCACCCGTATCCGCGAAAGAGTTAATAATGACTCAATTGGATTAACTTGGCATAATGGGGAATAAACAAGACTGCATCCACATAGAGGAACACAAGTTCAACAACACTTTTATTATACCCAAGGCAAAATGTCAATGGGTCCCAATTGGTGCCCACCCCCCTTTACCCCTCCCCCTCATAAACGAGGTTCACTGTACCAGGAATTGGCCAAGCATGGGTACAACCTTAGGATTACATGTGTATTGCAAGGATATTTGCTAGGATATACAGAACAGAATTTGATAATACAACCAATTATGTCCAACCAATTATGTAATGAATAGCTGTTGCAGCTATGGAAAGATAATATATGACAACCAATTACATTCACAGGCAAAGCAAAGCAATATTTAACCATGAAGTCACGGCTGCAACTCGGCATGCTCAATCTGCCAGAAATTATCAACAACAAAATATTAATGTTTAAAAATCTTTATAACACAACAATTCTTTTTCTTTTGGAAGGGAAATTCGTTTCTTTTAAAACGAACATGTTTATTATTGCTCATGCCACATGAAAAACTTCTCACACATTTCAAAATATATTGAAAGGGTTAATGATGATTTAAAAAAGTGTTAATGATTATTTCAAAATATATCATAGGGTTACACGGTAAATTTAACAAACGATAAATTTAACAAACATCGATTACATCGCCTTCATGATTGCACTCGAGGTAAAATAAGGTAAAATAAAAAGAAACAACGATAACAACCACTTTGAACAGCTGGCTTACTATTCGCATTGTGAGAGCGTGATGTGTGAGAAATTCACCCAACCCCACACACGTTTAACATAAAGGCTGTAGCAAAGTACCTAGGCACTACATATTATACCGTAAATGCTCACCTGATTAGGATTCATTCAGGTCTAACAAACTTGTCCAGCACTTGACCACCTACCGCAAGACTTCCAAGTATTGCGCACTTTGTGAATGGCAGGGGCGCCGCGACGACCTTTTACCACCTGTTCATTGACCCCACAAACCCAAACGTCATTGCGGTTGTAGGTCGAGTCTCCTCCTGGAGTCTGCTCCTGACACCCGCTTCCGAGCCCTTGCTCTATCTTCAGCAATCCCCCACGCAGGTGACTGGCTGGACGTAGTCCCATCGCGAGCCCTAGGCTTGCACCTCCACAACTGGGAATTCAGACTTGTGTTTGAGTTATTGGCTGGGTCTCAGGATGGCGGACACTGAATACAAGTGCCCTTTCTGTGCCCAGGACAAAGTGGCTGACCCCCTTGGTGACCACCAAGTAGGCTGTGGAGGAAACGGTGAGCGGATCCACAGAGATGATGCCCTCAGAGATACCATCTTCTCCGCAGCACAGTCAGCTGCTCTGGCCCCAAGGAAAGAGGTCCCATCCCTGATTCCAGGAACAAGGAGCCGCCCAGCAGACATCTTCCTCCCAAACTGGTGCGACGGTCGACCAGCAGCATTAGATGTCTCGGTCATCTCTACACTACAACCACGCACAGTAACTGGAGCAGCTGAACACCAAGGACATGCACTGAAGGTAGGTGAGGAGAGGAAGATGACTGCCCACCACGAGGCATGCCAGTCTGTCGGGGTTGTCTTCGTCCCACTCATTATGGAGACACTAGGAGGCTGGGGTGAGGGGGCTGCCCACACCATTGCGAGAATTGGTCGTCTCCTTGTGCAGCGCTCAGGATCACCACCTGCAGAGACAACCCGCCACTTGTTCCAACGCCTCTATGGAGAGGAAATTCCACTCTGTGGACAAGTCGGCTCCCCATATGCTCTGCTTGGGTGGACGGAACTATATAACTCTTCCCCCCCCCCCCCCCCCCCCCCCCCCATTATGTACTTGAAATTTTATTTTTTTAAAAAAATAAAAAAATTTAACGTAAACTATGGGCAGGTGCCGCCGCTCTCGCCGCAACCAATAAATAAGGGGCAGGTCGAAAAGAAGTAGGCGTGGAAAATAACTATGTGCCACGGCCAGTAAAAATTCCTCAGCTTGGCAGACTAACTTGCTGTCAATTAGTATCTCATGAAAATATCTCTGTCTCTCACCAACCAATCTTTTCCATTTTGGAGCAAGGGAGAAAAAAGAAGCTTGAACCTGCATGTGCAGGGTGGTCGTAGTTGGACTATCAAGAAGCCCAAGACTGTCCTTTGTTTCTACTCTTCATAGGCGGACAAAATAATTTTATGCCAAAAGGTAAAAGAGAGGAAGCCTATATCTATATCAATTGGAAAGATACTTCTTCAAAGGTGGTTATACTATATATAGCTAGCTATACAGCTAGCTATATAACTAGCTCTATAACTAGACAATTAGTGTAATATGTTACTTACTATTACCCAACCAATGCATGAGATGCCAACTAATGAAGTATCTATGCTGATGCTGTTGATATCCAGATCACTTTGCAAAAAATGTTGGATGATATTGGGTGAAACACACAAAGAAGAAAAGAAGGTCAATCAAAGAGTACTAGTGAACATTCTTCAAAATATTAGGTTATTGGCAGAGAGGAATTGGCATGAAGGGGACATGATCATAATCAGAGTTATTTTATTCAGCTACTGCTGCTGAGAAGTCCTGATCAATTAATAAATCTGTCAATCATTATGCATAGCTGTACCGTACGTATATAACATAAATTATGTATTGGATATTCAGGATGTAACTGAATAGGTTGAAAGAAAGAGCGACAAATACACAAGTCCAGATGTCCAGCATGAAATGTTATGGCTCATGTCTCACACCGTTCTTCATGGGATATTCAAGGTGCCGAATACTTTACCTTTATGGTGGATGAATGTGTGAATTCATCCGGTAATGATCAGCTGGTATTAATCTTTAGGCATATTGAAGAAGTTCTGTAGGTTCATGAAGACATGGGATCAGGAATGTTGTGCAGCATCCAGGTTGATAACAAGAGACTCAACCTGTTAAGATCAGGTAGTCTTCGTATCACGAATGTGTTGTGCATGCATCAAACCTTATCACAAGAGACTCTGTCTTTTAAGATCAGGAGATCTTGGAATCAGAAGTGATGTGCAGAATCTAGCCTGATCACAAGAGATTGCCTGTTAAGATCAAATGATTTTGAGATCAAGAGTTTTATGCAGCTTGCTCCTTCCACTTTTTTTCTGCCTCAGCCAATCTGACCAATGAATCATATTCTACCAGCCATATGGCACACTCAATAATATCTCGTGGCCATGACAAGCATCTTGTCTAGGACATAACTTGTCCTTATCTTGCTCTGTTATACTGGTGTGTCACCAGTGGCATGGGAGCTCTGGCAACTTTCACTGAGGAGGATAAGTCAACCAAATCGTTTTCATTTGGGCCTACTTACTCCTCCCCAATTGTTAGCGAGATTCTGGTGGCAATGAGAATGAGGTCTGGAAAATTTCTGACGGAGTTGAACGGAAGTGTACAGCATGGGACAGGGAAGGCAATCGCCCACCGTAACTCTGACAGTTTCTTTTGGTGGACCATTTTTGTTCTTATTTGTTGTTGTCTTGTTTCTATTTCTTGTTTTTGTTGAGTCATTACTATTATTATTATTATTATTATTATTATTATTATTATTATTATTATTATTATTATTATTATTATTATTATTATTATTATTATTATTATTATTATTATTATTATTATTATTATTATTATTATTATTATTATTATTATTATTATTATTATTATTATTATTATTATTATTATTATTATTATTATTATTATTATTATTATTATTATTATTATTATTATTATTATTATTATTATTATTATTATTATTATTATTATAATAAAAATATAAATATACTGAGTTCATTAACACCTGAGTTCATTAACACCAAGTTCATTAACACCTAACTAACACATGCTAGTTATTAATTAACAATAAATAATAACTATAATAATTAAAAGTAGTCGGATGTTTCCTGCACTCGAGGTGTTCCCAGCACAGCAGCAGCGTTTCCACGCTGTATTGCTACTGACAACCGTTGGAGCAAGTAGAAATGGGCCTTAGCCTCCCTAGTCTCCTCCTTAATTTTCCTGCCCAACTCCTTAATAAAGGACATGGCCTCATCACCAAATACACTCGTGGTCTCGAAGCCCAGAGGAACGAAATAGTGGGTGTCTTTGATTGAACGATACTTTCGTTTCTTCAGGAATTCAGCTCTGTTGGCAACCGTTCCAGGATCTCCAGACCTCAAATCCGCATAAGAGGGAGCAAACATGTCTGAACATGTGGCATCCCAAACCAGAACCTTCCCATTGCCATCATCACATTATTATTATTATTATTATTATTATTATTATTATTATTATTATTATTATTATTATTATTATTATTATTATTATTATTATTATTATTATTATTATTATTATTATTATTATTATTATTATTATTATTATTATTATTATTATTATTATTATTATTATTATTATTATTATTATTATTATTATTATTATTATTATTATTATTATTATTATTATTATTATTATTATTATTATTATTATTATTATTATTATTATTATTATTATTATTATTATTATTATTATTATTATTATTATTATTATTATTATTATTATTATTATTATTATTATTATTATTATTATTATTATTATTATTATTATTATTATTATTATTATTATTATTATTATTATTATTATTATTATTATTATTATTATTATTATTATTATTATTATTATTATTATTATTATTATTATTATTATTATTATTATTATTATTATTATTATTATTATTATTATTATTATTATTATTATTATTATTATTATTATTATTATTATTATTATTATTATTATTATTATTATTATTATTATTATTATTATTATTATTATTATTATTATTATTATTATTATTATTATTATTATTATTATTATTATTATTATTATTATTACTACTACTACTACTACTACTACTACTACTACTACTACTACTACTACTACTACTACTACTATTATTATTATTATTATTATTATTATTATTATTATTATTATTATTATTATTATTATTATTATTATTATTATTATTATTATTATTATTATTATTATTATTATTATTATTATTATTATATTTAGTGTTGATACCTATTCAACTCCTATCAGTAGCCCACTAGTCGAGTTTATTTTCTTTTAAATATCTGCTATGCCCATTCCCACGTATCACCAAGTCCAAATTGCTCATTCTATATGTTATTATTTCAGAGGAATTTGCATCAATGCACTGTATGCTCAAGTGCAAAGTTCATAAAATATCCTCCTGTAGTAATCTTCAGGCTGTGATGGAAAATCACCTCACTGTTACCATCTTCATAGGACTTCGTGGAAGAACAGGATCACCAACATCTACCTGCATTGCCTTTGTTTTGACAACCTTCCCAAACCCCTTGAAGTTATCATCATCTGTACGCATTCCCTGTAAGGTTTGTTTGGCCATTATAGCAACATGCTGGCCTTCTGTTGCAGACAGATTCTTGTGCTGCTCAAATTGTCTAAATATCTCGACAACAAGAAATGACCAAAAAATTATCAAATGTATCCATTTATTCGGGCCTTAATTTCAGTATACTTTGACTGATCATAAGAAATAGCCCATAGCTCCTGAAGAACAGTGTAATTGTCAAGTACACTCTTGAGTGAGTCTCCACACACCGTCCAATGAGTAGGACAAAGTTGCTTCAATCCAGGAGTGTCTGGTTCCAATTCTTGTTTTAATTTCCTAAAGATTCCATCATGGTTTGGTAAAAATTTGATTAACTTACATAATTCATAAGTTGTATCCATTGAATCCCTCAGCAATTTACATCTTTTCATAATGTCTCCTGCAGCCACATTTAAGGTGTGCCCATAACAATGGGTATATATAGCACAGGGCTAATCATCTCTGATTTTCTTTGCTACTCCACCCTTTGCTCCTGACATGGTGCTGGCCCCATCGCAGCACTGACCTCTTACCTTGTGTATATATAAGTTCAAGGATAATAATACATCCTTGAATACTGTGTAAATGGTTGTAGCATCTGTACTGTCAAGCTGATACAAACCTAATAGTTCTTCAAGTACATCAAGGTTATTGACTACACAACGGAAAACCAAAACTAACTGTTCTTTGTTCAATATCAGTTGCTTCATCAGCCATAATAACGTAAAAATCTGCTTGCTGCAAATTAGCTGCTATATTATGAAGAACACTATGTGCCATTAGTTTTATAATTTCATTCTGTATAATTATATGTCTTTAGAAACATACGTATCATTTTGATGAGTAAGCCATTTTGAGATGTTAGGATTATCAATCGAACGAGGATTAACAGCTGCATAAAATTTGAATTTAATTCTTTGCTGTCAGTTCCCCTTTTCCTCAGAGGAATACCTTACCTAGCTAGGAATTGTATATTTTCTAAAATATCTGACGATTTCTATGTTTTTTAAACTTGCATGGCCGATGTCAAGCAGCTCATCGATGCTCTTAGCTTGGGTTGGTAAGATAAAAAGGGCTTCACATGCCTCCCTATGATGCTCAGACTCATGGTGTTTCTTTATCTTTGATATTCCATCTTTCCAATTGGAAAAGCCAGCTGATATCTTTATAAAATAAGATATGGTAGATGTAAATATATATTTATAGCTAACTTGAATATACTTACAAGGGCACTATCTGTCTTTTTGAAGGCAAAATCTTCTTTTGAGCCACTGCCTTTGTACAAGCATGGCAAAAAATGGCGTTCTTCTCTACATCATGGGTAATCCTGAAACCACTGTGCTTAACAAGATCTCAACCTTGACCCATACTTCTTCTTGGGAAAAAAAACTTTTTACCTGGATGAAAAGGTTCAATGCATTCACTAACAGCCACTCCAGCTGGCTTTACTTCAGTAGCCTGTTGATCTTTGAACTATAGTGTAACTACAGCTAATTGAAAATTACATTCACTGTGGTGTCTACTGATCACTTAAACAGACAATCTATTGTTTGGTCACAACTGTAGTGACTAAACAATAGACTGCAGTATATATATATATATTTTGAGAAAAGTTGGGTGGGCCATGGCCCACCCGGCCCACCCTGCTAAGCCATCCATGTAAGTGTAACAGTCTCACTAGGAATACTTCTATTTGCAAGTATTTTGAACAGCAAGGACAAAACATATAGGCAGAAAGAAGAGACTGTGTAGAATTTTATTTACAACAGAACAACAAAAGCTTAATCGCCTCATCCAATCCGAGAATAAAAAACTCGAGAAAAAGCCAATGGATATAAACTATCCTTTTTCTTACTTGCCAGTGACACCTGTCTAAGGACGTCATTGTTTATAGTGCATACCTTATTGAAAGGCTACGAAATGGACACAGTAATGTCACCATAATTATTCTTGATAGACATCAATAGAACTATATTTGACCACACGGGGATCTGTCAATGTGAGTTGGTTCTGCCATGACAAATTCTTTTCAGAATGGTTTTGTCCAAGCAACTAATTTGATGTACAGTTGGTTATGTGATCGCAAGTTGCCCTTCGAACAGGTCTCACTTGAAAGGTGGCAGGATATTTGTGGTTTATCAAAGTGGGGTAAATAATGCCACTAAGGAGTTGGTGAATGAATCTTTGACTCCTCCAAGAATCCAGCCCTCCGGAGAGCACAATCTATTGGTATTGACACGTACAAAAGCACAACAGAGGTGTTTCATGTCTACTGGAGTTCATTATATACCAGATGACACTTGCTGTGGACCACATACACCTTACAGATAGACACTTTGATCAAGGATGGTGGATTCCGAAATACCTCATGTAAGATGAGTTTATCTGCAATGTGGTAAAAGAAGGTTACCTCTCCATCACTGCTTGGCACGAGTGGTATAATGAATTTTATGTCCATGGGACCATTTAATAATTTTTGGATTGCATTATCATTTCAGATGGACGTAAGGTTACATCATCCCATTGGATAGTGATGATTTCTTCAACCCAAACCTGACAAGACAAAATTAAAAGAGTACATTAAAGACTACTGTTTCACAATAATTATTTGCTTCATGTGCATTCAGAAGGTTGTTTTATTATCCTGGAGTGATTGGAATTGCAGAAAAGTAGGGGAAGATGGTAACGTCAACAAATACTCGAAGCCTCTTAAGGGAGTAAATAAGCAGAATAATCTCAAGTCCCATCCACTACATGAAGGCCATTGTGGATTTTTCATTTCATGATGCCACATGCAAGAGATGTTTGCTGCCAGGATATAGAATTGAACCAGTGATAGAATATATACATGGCTCATAATAGATTGCATAATGGATGCAAGTCGTACTAAGTTCTGCTAGCATTTCAATTCATCAAAAATAAAAACACATATATATATTATATATTTTAATACTTTATTTTTTTCAGTTGGTATTTTATTTTGTTGCAACTTTCAATACCAAGATAAAAAATTGTGGATGTTGTGAATTAGATTTGTAGTGTAGAGGGAGAGGGGATAGGGAGAGAGAAATGAAAGGAAGAGGTAGGGATGAGAAGAAGAGAGATGAGAGGGAGAAAAAGGAAAGGGAGGGAAAGAAGCAGGGGAGAGTAGAGGGAGAGAAATAGGAGAGAGGGTGAGGAGGATAGGGGAGAGGGAGAGAAAGGATTGGTAGAGAGAGAAGAGGGAGAGAGGAGAGGGAAGTAGTTATCGATAGACATAATGTATGCAGACTATGCTATATACTATGCTAGCATTAATACTTATTCACCAGGCCAAAGTGGATCAACTTGCTGGAGATGTGCTAATTGAAATGACAAAAGGGTTTATCGTACAGATTAATTAAATCCAAGTCTTGAAATTGTGGAGAATTAGGAACGCTTACCTCCATCACACATAAATCCTGTGTTCTTTGACATGATTTCTCAAATATGAGTGCTCTGTAAAATTTGCCCTTTTCCTCTAGCTCCTCCTGTTGTTTTATTTGGGAGTGGTATAGCATTAGCACACACTATAACTGTCTCAATAATCAACTTGAATTGTATTCTCTCCACGTTTCGACTAGGTGCTTCACTCTGATGAAGGCTAGATCACCTAGGAGAAACATCGATTTCAAGGTGAGGTATTATAGCATATGCTAGGTCTAGAGTGGGGATGAGATGTTATAGGAGAAAGATGCTTATGCTAGGTCTAGAGTGGGGATGAGGTATCTTAGCTGATATGCTACAGTAGGTGTCCAAAAAGGTTCTGGTTCCCATACCCATTCTAGCGGCAATGCTATGACTTCAAGGGAGGGGAAAAGTAACACGCAATCACTGGACAAAAAAAAACCCGACGAATAACACGAGCAAGTGCCATTAAGTTTCTGTTTCAATCGTAATGGGGCTTTTTAGACAAAAAAGGTATGTGTGCACACAGCATTCATGCGCACACTGGTTGGGCACCCAAGTGGAAGCTAAATCGAGGGAGTTTTTGGGGGTTCCCCACCATTTTATGTTTCTACCAAGATGTCATTTTGGCAATCCAGAGGTCTATGACAGTTTAGTTATTTCTCATGCTAACCTACTATTGGGCTTATATTGGCCTACTAGGGTCCGTGCTTCAGGTCTAGCTCTCCACTCTAGCTTTTTCTTCTGGATCATTGCTACTCTGTTTAGCTAAGCTGCATTAGACAAGACTTTCTATATAGTCTTGTAGTGATTAGGTTTATTAAGGTAGTCTTAGGCAAAGCCCATGACCTATAAATTAATGCCCCTTTTAAAGCCATCGCAGAACCTCTAGTAGCTAGCAAGCCTTGTTTTAAATTTTTTAGATTTCATAGAGTAGCTTAACAGGCCTTGCCTTAGAAAGGTTGAAGATTACAAAGAACCTCTAGTAGATTAGCCTTAGAAAGCTTAACCTCTAGAAATTTCTAGCTAAGCTCTTATATGCAAAAACCAACCAAGTTGTCAATTTAATTAGTTAATCTATGCTTTAGAAATGACAGAGAGCTTACCTTGTTTGCATGTCTGATGAGCTGACAATAGATCTACCTCGGAAGTGGATCCTAGAGCAGTCCTGCACAGCAGAATGGTGCACAGTGAAATGTTGTAGCCCTAACTTGGTCCAAAGCAGATACTGGACCTAGTCAACAGTTGTTTCATCACCCAACTTCATATGTTCCTGTATTTCTTCCGAGGCTAGGATTAAATTAATATCGACAGCCTTCCTCTGAAGAATGATGGGCATTATGAACTGAGAGGCAACAGAACGACAAAGATACTCATTGGTTCAATGTTGCTTTAAAAAACGCCAATTAACGGAATGTAACTGGAACATTGTTTTGTCACATATTGTCGGTCAAAACCGGGCACAAGCTGCCATAGCTGATACACCAGCTTTTCAGGGAACCACTGACTAAATGCCAGGTAACCCCCATGTCCCCGGACCCCACATTAAGAAACCCAATTGCTTGTCTCAATAGTTCCAACGAGGGCTAATTATCACAATTGCAAATGATAATTATCATGAACACAGATCCACATACTAGAGAGGATGTCTGCATGGACAGGAAAAGGATGACAATGACATGTTTCTGGTGTGCTCTCCGTTGTTCTTGGTATTCGACTGTTGACACTTCGCACCATCAGAAATGTGCACATTGACACCCACTGACACCTCACATAATCAAGAATGTGCTCTGTTGAGACTTCACAATATCAGGAATGTGCACTGTTGACACTTCACACTCAGGAATGTCAATGTTGACACGCCCAACTATCAGGAATGGGAATTGTAAACACCTCACACTTGGGGAATGTGCACTGTTGACACCGTTATCAGGAATATCCATTGTTGACACTTCAAACTATCAGGAATGTGTTCATAGAACACAAACCCCATGTGCTGCCAGAGACCTGCCACTGGGGTGACCTTTGCACTAAACTGAACTTGATGAAGAGGTACACAAACAATCTGATGGGTTAGACCATTGTCAACCACACAAAATTAGATGATTTCCTATAGGCATGGCGATACACATGTTAAGCATCTGCTTGTCTGTTGATTCCACCCTTTGATTACAGTACAAGTAGAAAAATTCAGAATACTTCATCTCACGAATCACGGGGCTTAGACTAGCAGAATACTCTGTCCCATGCATCATGGGTATTGGGCTAGCAGAATACTCTGTCCCATGGATCATGGGGTTTGGGCTAGCAGAAAACTCTGTCCCACGCATCATGGGGTTTGGGCTAGCGGAATACTCTGTCCCATGCATTATGGGGTTTGGGCTAGTTTCCTATCTCAATGGCTAGTAATTCGTAACATGCTTCTAAATATCATATATAGTGGCGTTAGACGTCATCCTTTAACATCCTCTCCAATTTAGAGGCTCTTCTAACTCACTGAACTGTAAATGTCCAACACCTGAGGCAGTCACTACAAGCTTGCTATTCTCTATGTTCAAAGGTGGGACATGCAAAGTATGCCAGACCACACACACCCCTGGAGGAGAGCCAGTCATAGACTATGGTAGACCACACACACCCCATGGAGGAGAGCAGTCACAAAGTATGTCAGACTACGAATACCCCTGGGGGAGAGCAGTCACAAAGTATGTCAACCATACCCACCCCTGAGGGAGAGCAGTTACGAACTATGTCAGACCACAGCCACCAGAACAGTCACAAAGTATGTCAGACCACAACTACCCCCTGGAAGAGAGCCAGAATATATCAGACCACACACACACCCTGGAGGAGAGCAGTCACAAAGTATGTTAGACCACACTGGAGGAGAGCAGTTAACCGAAATCAATCTTGTGGAAATTGCCTAGATCACACCCCATTGTGATATAACTCACCCATGTGTTTATAACACTTCCAAGTGTGGTTAGAGCAACCACCCTACCGACCTTCAGTGGGATTATAACATATCTGGCTGTATATGTAATTATAAACAACTTTCATAGATCATCCACACACTGACAGATATTCAAACATGACAAGAATCCCAGCAATAATTAACCTATACACAGTTTGCTGGAACTTGAATGGACCATGAATGATCCCTCCGGTTGGTGAGAGAATATCTCTACAGCGATGTCCCTGTGGTGGAGAACTGTAATGAGCCACATATTTCTCAGAGAGTTTAAGTAGCAGATCGTGCAGTGCTGGGAAGGAAAGGGTTTCTTTTCAATCCATCTACCCTTCAATACAAGTGGGCACATTAAATGATATTCTCTGCTTGTGAAGTATAATTATTCAAATATATAAGTCGATATTAAATGATATTCTCTGCTTGTGAAGTAGCAGCTCGCTCAGTGAGTAGATGGTTAATTATTCAAACATATTTTTCTTCGGTTATAACTTTAATGGTTATTCAAAGATATTTTAGTCAGAGCAATTCTAACACAGTACCATTCCTGACCCAGGACCACCTCCTAACCCAGGGCCACCTCCTAACACAGGGCTACCTCCTAACCAAGGACCAACTACTAACCCAGGGCCATTCGCCCAGGGCCACATCCTTCTGCTTGTGCTATTGACCGCAAAGCTGAATTGGAGAACTCGGAGACCGATTGCTCAGTAGCAACTCATAAAAAATAATGAATCTCTCAATCTTCAATGACTTCTCCAAAGTGCTGCTCTAAGTCCCTACCACTTGTGAGCAGGGGGCGGGGGGGAGCAGGTGCAAAAGGATGCTGTAGCACCCCTTCTTTTCGAAAACACTAAGAAATCTGTGACATACTTAGCTATCAGTTGCTATTTTAGTAACATGTCATCTGAGGCTGTAATTTATTTTTAGAACTCTTTGTCCACAAGATGGACTGTAAGAACTGGCTCCCTCGAGAATATACTGATTAACTACAAATTGCTTTAAATGAGATCCAGCAAGGAAGTGACGAATATGCCGCCAAAGGACGTGGACAGCTGAAGAAGCTGGAATCCTTTGATACATTTTTTGGTTTAAAACTTGGTGTACTAGTGTTCTCATCATCAGAACAGTTTTCATTTAACTTACAAGCCAAAAACATAACTATTCAGGAAGCAACTCATGGAGCAGATTTACTCATTTCTCGAATGATATTTCTCAGGATTGAAGATAAATTCAGCCTATTTTATGATGAAGTTAAAAAACAATCAAGCTGTCTAACAGAAGAACCAACTCTGCTATGTTATCATAAAATGCCTAAAAGATATGATGATGGCTCAAGTCCTCATCAAAACCATAGCCCAAAAGACCGTTATCGACATGCCTATTTTTAGGTGCTTGAAGTTGTAGCTGGAGAGATAGAGCGTAGATTTGATCAGCCAGACCTTAAAACTATTACAGATATTGAGAAGTTGTTAATAAATGTGAAACATTTGATATCAGTGACAGTATTTCAAAGTATCTTGAAACTGATATTAACTGCACTCTTCTGAATACCCACCTCTCAATGCTTCCAGATATGATTAGAACAGCTGAATTAGTGACTCTGTTTCCATAAAGAAAGTGACAAATATTCGAACAATTGTGGATGCAATAGACACTAGCAATGCTTTCAAGGGAATGCTAACAGAAATAGATAAATTACTGAGAATCTACTTCACTTTTCCTGTAACAAGTGCAACTGCAGAAAGGTCTTTTTCTTCTATGCGAAGGCTTAAAACATATCTTAGAAGCACAATTAACAATTCTCCTAGGGCTAGGGCTAGGGCTAGGGCTAGGTAGGCTGAACAATTTATTTCTGTTGTACATTCACAATGATAGAAATGACAAACTTGACTTGTGTAAACTTGCTAAGGCATTTATTTCCACCAATCAAAGACGAGTAAATTACTTTGGAATGTTTTGTGATTAAGATAAGAATCATGCATACCTTCAATGTTTTTCAAAATACTTTTTTTCACACAATGTCATTACATGAACATACATAATCAATCTAAAATGGGACAGATAAATTGTAGCACCCCCACTTCAAATGATCTTCCTACCCCCCTGCTTGTGAGTATCAGGAAGTACAACAAGAAATGCGAAGGATTGTTTCCCTTGATTGAGTCCATTGAAGATCACCATGGTGCTTTCTGTCAGATATGCAGGAAAAAGGTGAAATCAATAACCGGAGGATGGATGATGAAGCCTTCAAAAACTGGAAAAAGGTAATTGAAAAAATGCGAGCTCACTCCCATAGCGATGTTCTTAAAGTACCATCAGCAGGTGCTAGAACTGAGGAGGAGGTATTTGTTGGTGAGGAAGAAAAGTAGAAAAATAGGAAGGAAAATAAGGCACTCCATCGGTATACCCACTACATGTACGTAGCTCAGAGACATATCGCTCACACTAAGCTTTGATGGATTGGTTGTAAGCTGTGGTGGTGAGGTTCTTGAAACCATTTCGAGAATGCTGAAAGAAATGCTATATAAACATCTAAAGATGCTGCAGTAACAAAAAAATGTTAAGGAATCCCTTCTTCAGTTTATTCACTCCAGGGTGTGGTTTTACAAATATGTGTGTGGTTTGGACAATTTTGTACAAAAAAACTTCATGCATGCCAGAGAAGTCATTCCCATACCTTACCTAATGTCAGTCAGTTAGAGGAAACCCAGGACCCATCCCTTGCTTTAAGTGCTATTATCACCGTTACTATAATTATTGTTATTGTTGTTATTGTTTCTCATAAGATATATAGTTGTTGCTATTACATCACATATTCAAATTTTACAGGTCTAAATCAGTATGTATAAATTTACCAAAGGAATTTTCTCGGTGACTAGATTCTCGGTGACTAGATTCTCTGATAATTCATTGTCAATCTCTACTAAACTCAATCGATCAGTGCGATCTTTGTGCACATTCAAGGTCATGACACAGTTAAGACTAGTCTGGGTCATCGTAGATCTCAAGTATGACTTCATCTGCCGTAAAGTGCTAAATGAACGTCCACTGGAAGCATTGGTGGCTGGCATGACAACAATTAATGTAGCCCGGGTACACACTTCAGACATCAATGCTCATTGTTAATCAGTCAGCTCTCTGAGAAATTGGAGGACTGAACAAAGATCATCTCGATTGGTATCATCAGGAATACTACTTAATAGCACACTCAACTGCAGCAGTGAATAAAAAGTGCTCTTAGTTCTTCGTCCACAGGTTCTTTTGGCTACTCCACTTCGTGTACCAGACATGGGGACGAAGCAATATCATAACACAGGCCTCTCAGTTTCTCTATGGAAATGTTTAATCTCAACAAGACATCACATATAATGGAGTGCAACATGTTGCCTCCAGTTGACTCCACTTTAGAAAGACCAACAAACTCTCTAGTTTCTTGTCTACCCATTGAATACATATAACAACTTGCTCTTTATTTGAAACATCGGTTGTATCAACTATAACGGTCAAAAAGGGGCTGACTGGAGCTCTACAGCAATTTATCTTGAAACCATCTGAGACATAACTTTTAAAATTTCATTTGGCATGCCTGGAGCAGTGTATATGTCAGTTTTCTTATCCAACCAATTGATAATTCGTCTGTTATCTTAATTTCTTAATTTCAAAAGCTGAATGAAGTTGGATCTTGACTACTGAAGCTTCTTCTCTTCACTTGCTCTAGCACAAATGATACGCATCACTGTATCTGTGTCCTCCATGTAGTGTATCAGGCCACCTGAGTAACCATGAGGGCTGGAAACTTCTCTTTACCACTCATTTCTTTCCATATTCTCTCTTTAGAAACTGGAATCATTGGGGCTGATGTGCTCAATTGGCAAGACAATGGTTCTGTACTCATTTCAGTTGAAC
The DNA here is from genome assembly GCA_028752905.1 of Cladorhizidae sp. MBARI D1340-BT2. Lineage (NCBI taxonomy): Eukaryota > Metazoa > Porifera > Demospongiae > Poecilosclerida > Cladorhizidae > Cladorhizidae sp. MBARI D1340-BT2. The sequence goes on along the minus strand of JAQNBH010000007.1, from coordinate 36,165,723 downwards.
AGGAGAAAAAAATTACTAAGTCAACAAGTCAACAGAGCAGCTGCACTCAACTACATGGGCATGCGCATGTGCGCACAAAAGCAAAAGCAGAAAAAGATTATATTATTGGTAAAAAGTGTAGCGGCCATGAACGCTACAGCCACTACAGTTCCTATGCCCTTGTAGTGTACCAGGCTGGGTGTGTGAGACTGTGTGCATGTTAGTGTGTGTGTGTGAGTGTGTGTGTGAGTGTGTGTGGGTGAGTGTGAGTGAGTGAGTGAGTATGAGTGTGTGTATGTGTGCATGTGTATAGTACATGTATGGCTGGAGAGGAGAAGGAGGATGGAGAGAAGGAGGAGGGAGAGGAGGAGGAGGAAGAGGAGAGATTAAACCAGATGTAAGGGAAATAAAATATGGTCGCATACATATGGTTGCATACATTATAGCCAAGCAACACTTGCACTCTCTAATTCAATGCCTGGCAATCTACTGTAACTCACATAACATGCCCACTGTTGGAGATCCCCAACCCATGGAGAACCACAGACCACAACAGACTAACTGAACCATTACCTAATTAGGGCATAACCTAGTAGCATGAGAAGTAACCACTAGAATGTATAATTAGCTAGATCACGTGAACTGTACATGTATCATATATTACCAAATAAGGTCCTGGCTGGGACTCAGGTGGTAGCCTATTTAAAGGAGCCACCATAGAGGCCCAGACAGAACCAGCTGAGTTGTATTCTGAATGAAGCATCTTCTATGATCTTTTCCTCTACCTCATCCATTCATCCCGCAACTTCCCCAAATCCCTAACACTGCTGGCAGCCACCAGAGATTACTCCACTCCACTCCACTCCAAATACCCTACCCAGAAGACTTCTGCCTCTATTGATATGGCTGGTTCTCAAGTTCCATCTATACTTAAATTTTTGTTGTTTGTTTCCAACCTACCCTCCTAGAATTTTGGAGCCATGTCTACCAGGAACAAGTCAAAAGCTTTCAACAAAGACAGTACCCGTGATCTCCCTCTCACTTCATTTGATGCCGAATCCGGCCGCTCTAGGTCCACAGAAGCAGAGCCGTCGGAGGAGGAGCCCTCTGCATCTTCCACAGCTACTCTGCAGGAAAACGGCTCAGCAGACATGATCAAAATGATGAACATGTTCATGACGATGCAACAGTCTGACAGAGAGGAGAGATGACTCGCAGCAGAAGAAGCCCGCCAGTATGAAGAGAAATGTGAGGAAGCCCGCCGACTCGAGCATGAGGAAGCGGAGAGAAGGCGAATAGCAGAGGAAGTTCATAGAAAAGAAGACCAAACAGCTGAAAAAGAGATGGAGTAGCACCGTCGACGAGCCGATGAAGAACGCTGGCTAATACTCTTAACGGCCAACCAAGAAGCTACGGCCGCGACCATAGCTGATGCAGAAGTTCGCAGACTCCAGCATGAGGACACTCGAGCCAAACAGATGGAGGAACTCCGCCTCGAGCGAATAGCCGACAGGCAGGAGGAGGCCAGACGTGCTGTTTAAAGAGAGAAAAAAAGAGCAGCCCGAGATGCACCCAGACTGACTCCCATCACCGATGTTGGCAACATGAAATGTTTCTGAACAATTTCCAGAGCCATATGACTCTATATGAAGTTTCACCTGAATACTGGACAGCCAACCTCATCCCCCTGCTGGACCCAGTATCCCAGAAATACCAAGAGCAGATGCCTAACGATGAAAAGACGACATTGCAGGCTGTCAAGGCGGCACTGATCTCCCTGCATGGTATCACGCCAAACCATTACAGGGTCAAAATTAGAGACCTGGCTCAGCTGCCCTCCGAACCCTGCCAACAATACGGCCTGTGAGTGCTTTCCCTAGTGATGCTCTGGGCCAAGGAGACATCATCCAAAGCAGATTAGATCGATCTTGTGAGCATGGATAAGATGCTGTCCACCCTCTCTGATCCCAAGGTCGAGTCTTGGGTCAGGCCTCGGAATCCATCCTCCACCAAGGAAGCCTCTCGCATTGCAGATGATTACATCCACAGTCTGCCTAAGGTGGACGACCCCGAGAAATGGGCCAGGCCTTCCTTCTATAGAGGTACTGGACCGTTCGACCGCAACAAGTCTTGCCCTCAGGGTAAAGTACCCAATTCGGACCCATCCAAACCAGACTCTACCACTGTCTAAGTCAAGGCCCCTCTCCTCCCAAACTTTGACCCAGTGAAGGGCCCACGTTGCTACCACTGTCATGAGTATGGTCATGTGGCAGCCAAGTGTCCCAACAAAACTTGTCTGGTAAGCATGGTAAATCATAAGTTACCTTTTGTCACCATTCCAGGTACAATCAACGGGAAAGAGGTCCGCCACCTCCTAGTAGATACAGCTTGTTACCTCTCACAAGTACATCCCAGATGTTTGGTTTGGCAAGGAACTATCGCCGTGAAGGACAAGTGATCATCACGGGACACAATGGCACCTCCTCCAAACATCCAACCACCATGGTCCGCTTCAGTGTGAGAGAAAAAACCATACTGCTAAGGATGGCAGTGAACTCTACACTACAATTTGATGGTCTCCTAGGAGCAGATTTCCCTGAATTATTCTCTCTTCTTCCCCACTCAGGACCCAGTGGCTCAGACAAGTCCATCCCCTCCCGACCAGTCCGGAGATGCAGACGACATGTGAACTATGTAGAGAACATGTCCTCCTCCACTGACTCTGAGAAGTCCAGTTTCGTCCCCACACTGAGAGCCAGACCACAGACCAATATGCAGGTGCAGTCGTCTACTCCACCATCCTCTGAGTTGTGTACATCCTTTTCGGATGAAGAACTGACCCAGAACACTGGGCCTAAAGAGGAGGATCATGTACCCAACCTATCTCCTCAAGGCCACTCTATAGCTGACTTGCCTAACTTTGCAGACGATTTTTTTTCCAGATATCCGACAAGAACCGACTGTCCCGCCACCAGAAGAGGCTTGACCGACGTAGGTACGCAGCTGTACGTGGACAACCAACGCTCCTAGATGGTGGACCTGACCAGCTCAAGGAATCCCAGTCCAATGACCCATCACTAAACATCATGTGCAAGAAGTGCAATGACAGGATTGCCCCTTTCTTCCTCCGAGATGGTATCATGTTCCGCAGCTGGATCCCACCTCACCAGAAAGAGCCAATTGACCAGGTCATCCTGCCACACAGCTACAGAGAGTCTGTACTCAGAACAGCCCACCTGGCACCATGGGCGGGCCACTTCGGTCGCAGGAGGACGACTGACAGAATCATTCACCGCTTTTTCTGGCCTGGAGTAAGACAGGCCGTCGCAGACCTCTGCAGATGCTGCCAGACATGCCAGCGTACAGCCAAGGGAACTACCAGGAAAGTTCCTCTGGTGCCACTACCAGTTATTTCAACACCATTTACCCGCATTGCCATGGATATGGTGGGACCACTGCCTGTGACCGAGGAAGGTCACAGATATATCCTCACCATCGTGGACTATGGCTCCAGATACCCAGATGCAATACCTCTCCGCACAACCACCAGTAAGGATGTAGCAGAGGCTCTGGTGGACTACTTCTCGAGAGTCGGACTGCCGAAAGAGATCCTAACAGACAGGGGTGCAAACTTCTGTAGCCAACTGATGGACCACTTCTATGACCTCTTCAGCATACGCTCCATCAAGACGTCGGCCTATCATCCTGAGACAGACGGAATTGTGGAGCGATATAACGCAATGCTCAAAAGTGGATTACGTAAGTATGTCACCAGATTTGGTGGGCAGTGGCACAAGTCATTGCCCTACTTATTGTTTGCTTTTCGAGAGACCCCACACAGCTCGACCGGATACAACTGGTCTTTGGAAGAAACCCACTAGGACCCCTAGACGTGCTCAAGGAGGCATGGCAAGAACCCCATAGTTGCCCTGAAAGTGTCGTCTCGCACATGATGGCCACCTACGCTAGACTTGAGGCAGCCAGAGATCCGTCACTGAACATGACAACAAGCAACAAATGAAGTTGTTGTATGACCAGAAGGCTCGGGAGAGGTCATTTACTGTGGGAGATTTGGTCCTTGTGCTGCAGCCATCCTCCACCAACAAGCTTTTGGTGAAATGGCAGGGACCATTCCCCATCACTGATATCCTCTCCCCAACCACCTACAGTGTCAGGATGGCTTGCTCCAGGAAGCCTTCTCGCATGTACCATGCCAACAGGCTCACCAGGTGGGAGTCCCCTTCAGCGGTGTGCCTGTACAGCTCTGTCGAGTCTCAAGTGCAGGACCACGAGGACATCCCTACCTGGTCTGACACACCTTCACCTGATCCACCCAGAATAAATCAAGAACTTCTCCCGACCCAGAGAGAGGACCTACTCCATCTCCTTGCTGCCCACGACAAGGTGTTTAGCGATCAGCCCGGACTCACAGAGCTCACCTCCATCTCCATTGATACAGGCGAGTCTGTACCCCTTAGCTCTCCCCCTTATAGCCTACCTCAGGCTCGGGTGCAGACCGTAAAGGATGAGATAGCGTCTATGCTGAGGGCTGGCATTATTGAGGTAAGCAGGAGTCCATGGGCCTCACCAATAGTCCTCGTTACAAAAAAGGATGGGTCACTTAGGTTGTGTGTAGACAACCGCAAACTCAATGCGGTGACCCGCCCCGACCCCTTCCCTATGCCGAGAGTACAAGACCTCTTAGACGGTCTCTCAGGGGCCAGTTTTATCACAACCCTCGACTTGACAAAAGGATATTGGCAGGTGCCAGTGGCCGAGGCCTCACGGGAGAACACTGCTTTCACAACGCCATTTGGAAAATATCATTTCTCCGTGATGCCTTTCGGCCTTGTCGGAGCACCTGCTACCTTCCAACGCCTTATGAACTCTCTAGTGGGTGACCTGACGACCCACGTCGCTGCCTACATGGACGACCTGGTTGTCTTCAGTACCACTTGGACAGATCACATGGCTCACATACATGAGACACTCTGCAGGCTGGAGGGGGAAGGATTGACAGTGAAGATGAGCAAGTGCTAATTCAGCATACACGAATGCCTCTACCTTGGCCACAGAGTGGGACATGGCCAGGTACAGCCTGACTCTGCCAAGGTCCACTCCATCAAAAACTTCATTCGTCGTCGGACAAAGAAAGACGTCCGGTCTTTTCTCGGGTTGGCTGGGTATTATCGGAGATTTGTACCCCACAACGCCGACATTTCAGCCCCACTATCTGACCTCACATGTAAGGAACTCCCAAACAAGGTCAAGTGGACAGACGTCCATCAGTCAGCATTCGAGCAACTCAAGCTGTCACTCTCAACTGACCCTGTCCTGCAGGGACCCGACTACACTCAACCATTCATACTGCAGACAGATGCCTCTGACATGGGCATTGCTGCTGTCCTCAGCCAACATTCAGACGAGAATGGAGATCGTCCCATTGCTTTCTATTCAAGGAAGCTCTGTAGCCACGAGAGAAATTATGCAGCTGTGGAACGAGAATGCCTGGCCATAGTCGATGGTGTTCGACACTTCGAAGTCTACCTCACAGGAGTCTCCTTCACAATAGTAACCGACCACAGTTGTTCACGCTACCTACATAACATGAAGGATGTTGGTGGTCGACTGAGCAGGTGGTCCCTACATCTTCAACCATTCTCCTACTCCATCATTCACCGTCCTGGAGCCGACAATGGCAACGCAGATGGTCTGTCTTGTCAAGCCTGGATCGCAGACGCACCAGATAATCTGCCCCCAGACTCGCTGCAGGAGGGGGAGGGGAGGAGTGTTGGGGATCCCCAACCCATGGAGAACCCCAGACCACAACAGACTAACTGAACCATTACCTAATTAGGGCATAACCTAGTAGCATGAGAAGTAACCACTAGAATGTATAATTAGCTAGATCACGTGAACTGTACATTTATCATATATTACCAAATAAGCTCCTGGCTGGGACTCAGGTGGTAGCCTATTTAAGGGAGCCACCATAGAGGCCCAGACAGAACCAGCTGAGTTGTATTCTGAATGAAGCATCTTCTATGATCTTTTCCTCTACTTAATCCATTCATCCCGCAACTTCCCCAAATCCCTAACACCCACCTTCCCACAAGAGTACGTGCCATAAGCACATGTATACAAAATGCATTAAAGAAAAAGGGAAATCTTTCACTGAAAATTATCAGGAGCATAGCTAATTATCATGGGTGTGGCTAGTTATGGCCTGTCTAATTGTCTGTAGGCAAGACTGATTATCAGGTGCAAGGCCGATTATCAGGTGGCAATGCTTTAACACTTTAGGGTCAATAGCGGTTGTCATATTTGTTATGAGAGTGGACATATGTGTACCTGGATGCACAAGTATATCCAAGCAACTGTGACGACTCTAAAATATAGCTCTGACACTAGTTAGCTTATACTAATTGACCAGGATTAAGATGGAAGACCACAGATACTGGTTAGCTTACACTAAATGACCACTATGCTCAATGCTAGAATGCTGCAGAGACAGAAACGGCTCCCAGTGATCTGTTAATGAATGGTCACTAGGCAACCCAGCTCATTAACAGAGCTAACCTTAATGGTCTCCCTCAAGGATGAAGAAATACATAAAACCTGAGCACTTCTGCGTCACATGATTAAATTTTTTTAGTGCATATGTCTATATTTAATTAGAGTTCTAAAGAGTTCACTTGCTTTTAGAAATAATTTTTTTTAAATGTGCACAGAGAAAATACTCACTAGCAAGCTATCGTTTCTGCCCAGACAGTCTGCTTTGAATACCACCTCCAGCTCCAATTGGTTATTCTCCCAGGTGAGGTATGCCCTGCTACGGCCATTAGCACTGCTACCGGTGTCGCTGGAGGGGGCGTGAGGACTTGGGCTCTGGCCAACTGCAGACTGTACTGGTAATGAAAGATCATGTGTGTGCACTGTCTACTGAGAGGAGATGAATTGTTGGAGAGAACAGAGGTAAGTGACTATCCTCACATCATGTCAGAAATACAAAGACAATAATTTTATGTTAGAAACTTGGAAATTGACTTCAATTTAGTAATGTCTGTGACTATATGCATGTCCTCTATGCATGGATGACAGCAAGGTCTGACATCGGCGACAGCAAGATCGAACATGATTGGCAACAAGGTCGGGCATGGTGGACAGCAAAGTCATGGCAGAGAGCAAGGTCAGACATGGGCAAGAGCAATGGTAAGACATGAGGGACAGCAAGCTCAGACATGAGCGACAGCAAGGTCCAGCATGGGTGACAGCAAGGTCAGACATGGCAGACAGCAAGGTCATGCATGAGGTACAGCTAGAAAGTTTAAAAAAGTTCACTGCATAATACTTTTATAGAAAAACACCGAAGGTCATTTATGTGTTGATTGGATTTTTTTATTAATTGCACCTTTTTGTTGGTGTTTTTTAAAGGACGAAGATTTGCCGAGTAAAATCTTTCCTTCCGAGGTGAGAAATCTCCTGACAGTTGTCGTTTGGTCCTCAGTCACCAGTTTGTGTTTTTTTGTCACATTGCTCCTGCCCGCGTTTTCACCACCTGGAGTTTTCTTTGTTTCACTGTGACAGACAAGAGAATTGGGGGGTTGAGTTTTTTGGTTGTCTACCATGACTACATGCTATCTATCTCCTGCCGTATCCACATGTTTTTATTTTGGTTTGGGGGGGGGGGATGGGGGGGATTGTGTGTGTATGTGTGCTTGTGTTGTAAATTGGTTTGACTTATAAAGTATTTTAATCCCCCCTCCTCCCAAAACATTAACATTCCAGGAAACAAGTGAGTTTATTTTTATATTCCATGAATAATTTAAAAAAATTGGTTGTTTTTTTAGGAAAAAGAAGCAAATCCAACGTGGATGCTACAAATGCAAACAAACTGAACAAAATTAATAATGTGATCAATGGGTATCTATCATTTATGAATCATACCAGTTTCTTTCGGGTATGATTATACAGAAGATGGACCATGTGAAATGCCAACACAGATGCATGGTATTTTTGGGTTCAATCTGGTCTGCCGCTTATATAGCAATTACTGATGAGTGAAAAATTGGTGAAGTCAATTATTTACATAAACTGTGAGCCTAATAGCAAAGCACAGACGGACACACAGCTCAGATGAGGTGCTGTAAGTTGCTGACTATTGTCGAAATGGGATAGATAGCAACTTTTTTGTAGCTCTATTAGCTATGTGTGATTGCGTGTTGGTTCCATAACTATCATGGATGTGTTTTATGAAGAGTTGTGATAAGCACATGACTTATGTAGGTGGTGCCATGAGGTAAAAAGGCCAACAGCCAGTATTGGAAAGGAAAGGTTAGCCGGAAGAGATGCTCTGTTGTCCGATTATTTTATAATGTGAAAGAGAAAAAAAAAATTAGGGGTTTGGCACATGTATATTAATATTATTGTGAGATACTTTCATCATGTACTAGAACAAGGTGGGAACAGTCAGTGGCAGATCATGGGCCATCAGCTGAATGTACTCGTGATAATCATGAGTAACAGATAGTGGCATAGCCAGGGGATGATCAAGGTGCTGAAGGTGCTGAAGAACCCTGTTTCAGTCAGAAGTTGGCTTTAAGCTAGTGACCAGTGTCGCTATAGCAGTGGAACCATCCAATATGAATTTTTTGTGCGTGATATAGAACAATAAAAAATTGACTTAATGAAATTTATTCTCGCCAAAAAATTCTAGTTATATTTTCCGGAACTACAGGTTCCAACTGGAAATCAGGGACAGGCCATGCCCTTCAATTAATAAGCACACCACGACTATGATTATGAATATCATTAAACTTGATTTATATAATAGGTCTTATACCCACGAATGCTTGGAAGGTTTGACTACGGATAGACGTGACCAATGCGCATTGGTTTGTGCAGTGTTGATAATCCTTTACAGCACCAGGACAGAATAATTTAACAGATAGACAGTTCTGCAACTACACGGAAGTATCGCTGAATCAGCAGTGACAAATTGGTGAAGTAACTTATGCATATAACCTATAAACCTAGTAGCAGAGAACACAATAAAAATTCTAAAGTGCAAATTACATATGAAACTGACAATTCCAATGGCTGGGCGACTGCTACATACAAAAATAACACCCCAATAGAGAACACAATTAAACTTCTAAAGTATAGGATACATAAACTAACAATTCCAAGTAATGACTACGCGACTGCCATGCACAAAAAATGGAGAACAATCATACTTTATCTTGTTTTTTTTTTGATGCACACAAAACAGCGACAGGATTCCAAATAGTGACAGGGAGAAGATAACAAAACAAAAAGTAACATTGCCCTAAAATAGAAGACTGCTGCAGCAGCAAGCTTATGTTGTTAGACATTATTTCTTTGCGTATGTATATATTTTGATGAACCATACATGAAGGATTAAGCAATAAGTTAACTGAAAGTTAAGTGTATCATGTTAACATGATGAGTTAGTATTTAATATTATCTTTAAAACCAACTTCATTTTGAGTGAAATTTATTGAAATAAGAAGAAGGACAAACGAAACCCAGGAAAAATATATCCAGCACAGCTTCAGTTTGGAAATAAATGAGGACATTAATGTAAACTTAATGATGGTTGGAGTTGTCAAAAATCATGTCCTCCTCCATCTTCAACATGATGGATAGTTTTAGAGGTGCGCAACTTCTACTGGATAGTAGATGGAATATATATTATCTGTACTTTTCAACCTTCATAGTTCAAGTTGCTTCATTGGCTAGTGATCAGTATCTTCGAGGCATTGTTATGCCACCAGGTATAGCTTCACAGAGAGAAGGCTTATTATACATCCATTTAATGTCCTTGGACACCTGATCTCAGTACAAGCTGATGAATTGCTTAAGCACACTGTCTCATCTTGATGTAAGATGACTTATGCATCATTCCAGTAAGCTTAAACTTTCCTTAATTTTTCTAATACATAGTTCCTGGTAAATAAGAATTTAATCTTCTTTTCTTTTTTCTTGACGGAACGCAACAATATAATGTATAATAATACTTGCTATGCATAAAAATGCCTAAAAAATTTAAATACAATAAGAATGTTCACATAGATCATGAGAAATATACTGGAAAAATTATAAACAAGAAAAAACAAACCAAAATTAAAAAAATCTTTTTCCCCCCTTACATGGGAGAAAGAGAGAAAACAGCAATAAAAAGAGAAGACCACTGCAGCAGCAAGCTTATGTTGTTAGACATTATTTCTTTGCGTAAGTATATATTTTGATTGTTTTTTTTAATCACTCCAATGTTATATTCAGTTGGCATTTGCATAACCTGTCTTCCAGAAATTTGAGCAACACAGCTACAGTTACAAGTAATGCTCCCTCAGGCACAATTGTTCTATCTTAACATTAGATAGCTTGGAGAAAGATGTAGCCATGTACAATAATTGAAAATTGTAGCAGTGTATAATAACTTCGGACAAGATATAGCAGTGTACAATAACTTTGGGCAAGATGTAACAGCGACTTTGGGCAAGTTGTAGCAGTGTACAATAACTTCGGGTAAGATGTAGAGTGTACAATAACTTTGGGCAAGGTGTCACAGCGTACAAGGCAAGTTGTAGCAGTGTACAATAACTTTGGGCAAGATGTAGAGTGTACAATAACTTTGGGCAAGGTGTAGCAGCGTACAATAACTTTGGGCAAGATGTAGCAGTGTACAACAAAAAAATAATTTGAGGAGGGGAAGGGAGGATATGAATGAATAATGAATTGATGGAATTATTTGTTCGGGCTCATTGTATCTTCTATAGCACTCCATAGACCAATTATTACATTGACACAATCACCAGTGCACAGCCCAATACTGTTCATGCAATTATGTCATGCAACCGAAACAAACATCTGGATGCTGTGCATAACATTATGGGGAGAATTCACGATGCTGGTCAAGCCAATTCCCAGAAGCCTTACAATTAGATAGCATTTGATGCAAAGCACATCCTTTGAGAAGCCCACTAAGTGTAGGATAATTGTCCTTTGGGGGACCATTAATTAAGCTAAAATGCATAAAAATCGTGAAAAATACATCTTCTTACGACATTGAATTCAATGGGGCCACAACTCAATATCAGCACCTAGCACATAGCAGTTAGATATATCATATATAAGTGTGTGTGTGATGTATATCTGGCTCCTTGTGAATGAAGACTTTTTGCTCTTGCTTGCTGGGACTTAAAAATGTTTTGTGTGCATACTGTTATCATTTCCTCTTTGCAGTGGTCAGCTAATACTATTCATCTAGCCACATAACAGGGCAATTAGTAGACATAACAGCACCTTCGATTTTTTTTTAGTGGGCATCACTGTATTACATCACGTATCTTACAAAGGAAAGCTCATTTGCTTGAAGTAAGTATACCATTAGAATTCTTATTCAAAGAGCTACATTTGGCACAAAAATCAAGTTCATAAGATGTAGCAAACCGAAGTTATAGTATTTTATTAGTAAAACCACCAAAAATTCATATATTCCCCCCTTAAGGGATTCGTTTCTTTTTGGGGTGTAATGTGAAAATTTCCACAGAGTTATGCACGTTATATAAACATGCTTTATTCCAGGAGAGTGGAATTAGCAGCTTGGACACTAGCCAACTGTAACAAATGCCAGTGCATGTATGAACAGGGCATGAGTTGCATGGATCTTGATAAGAATCTGAACTCTAGTTTTCTTTCCTGAAAAAAATACTTGCCCCATCCCCACAATTCTGATCCCTTGATGATTTTTCTTTTTCCAACATCAATTATAGCTCAATTGATACTCTGCTCATCAGCTTTCTGCAAATGGATGATCACCAGGAAATGCTCCTCTGGAATACCACTTTCACCCAGCGACAGTAAAGGCACAGTCCTCCACACTTGAGATATCTGTACACTCATCTGCAATGATACTTCAGCATGGACTCCTCAATCCACGTGCCTAGAACCTCTACAAACTCAACTACAGCTATATGAGATGTCTCTACAGCATTCCTCCCTGCATTCTCTTTGTGAAGTACTTGAGATTCTCACCTCCACAAGACACTGCCAGTTTTTTTAACTGCATAGTATATGCTAAATAGTTACGTGCAAGAAAGTGTGTCCAGCAAATGAGAGATCTTATAGCTACTTTACTCTTCACTCTTGCTTGCCTTCCTACTCTCTGGAGCTGTTGAATTTCCACTCCGCCCCTCAGAGCTCCCTGTGCTGCCAAAGCTTCTTGATTGGCCTGGGCATGGGGATCACATTTTTCAAAGTCTTTCATTTTCTCAACAGCTTCCTTGCAATTGTAAAATGGTTTGGTAACCACACGCTTCCTGTTTGCTGAAGTGACTGTCTAGATTTTCTGCAGACCTTGTGAAATGTAACCTCATCCAAATAAAGTCCCTTCCACTTCTTGAGCGTTTCTTGCGGCTTGTGTGGCTCACATGTTTCTTGGAGATACAACTTTACTGGTTTGATTTGGCTAGGTTCTAAATCCAAATTCTCCAACTCCAGCTCACCTTCATTGCTGCTGTTACTCCTGTGAGTTGATGTGGTTGCATATGACTAGTGGCAGCGAAACTGGCTGACTATGTAAAGGGCTCACAGGTTTTAGTTGCATCAATGTAGGGTGTCATCCCTCTTTAATACTCGACTTTTATCTCTCCCCATTCCCTCACTATTTTCTAAACGAAGGCCTACTAGTGAGGGTGACTGAAGATTCAGCAATGGATCCTAGAATGCTCATATCCTGGGAGACTTATCCTAGGGTGTCCCTAGTGAGGATGAACGATTGAGTCCACAGCATGGATTGGGATATCTCTAGTTCTAAAATAGCCCTAGCTCTAGAATACCTCTAGCCCTAGCTCTGGAATGATCCTAGCCTTAGAAGAATACCGTAGACCTAGAATAGCCCTGGTAATCCCCTACCCTAGTTCTGGAATGGTCCTAGCCTTAGCCCTAGAATACTCTTGACCCAAGAATACTGTAACCCTAGAATAGCCTGGCAATCCCCTACCCTAGTTCTGGAATTGTCCTAGCCTTAGCCCTAGAACACTCTTGACCCAGCAATACCGTAGCCTTAGCCTTGGCAATCCCCTGCCCTAGTTCCCTAGCCTTAGCCCTAGAACACTATTGACCCAGCAATACCGTAGCCCTAGCCTTGGCAATCCCTTGCCCTAGTTCTAGAATTGTCCTAATATTAGCCCTAGGATACCCCTAGTTCTGGAATACTCCTAACCCTAGAATACCTAGTTCTGGAATACTCCTAGACCTAGCCCTAAAATCTGCTGTATCCAGGATCCATGTGGCGGTCACCCTGTTGTCGCAGGAAGGGTAGTAACCACATGTGCTAATATGGACACGCTGAGTGTGTGAGAAGTAATAAACTATACCTTGACATTGCTCTGCAGCCCTTGCCACATGCAGGACCAACACGCAGTTGCCATTCAGGACCAGCAGGTGTGTTGCCATGCAGGACCAGAACGCTGTTACCATGCAGGACCAGCACGCATTTTGCCGTGCAGGACCAGCATGCATGTTGCCGTGCAGGATCAACATGCATGTTGCTATGCAGGACTAGCATTTGTATTTGAACTAGCTGTGTACTCTACAGTATTTGCTTCAAAACATCCTCTAACAAACATATTAAATGTATGGATTCGCTGAGTTTTTGGTATTACTTTGATATTTCTGTTCCAAGTTTTTACAATTGCATTACAATATTTCTGGTCCGAGTTTTAACATTACTTTGGTATTACTTTGGTATTTCTGTTCCAAGTTTTAGTTTTACGATTGTATTATTGATATTTCTGTTCCAAGTTTTACTATTACTTTGGTATTTCCTTTCCAAGTTTTGCAATGGCATTATTAATTTGGTATTTCTGTTCCAAATTTTACGACTGATATTTCTGGGTTTCAAAAATTTTCGTTTTTATTTTTCCTTGTGTAGCTTTGCTGATGGAGTGGATGGAAGAGTTGCAGAAACTGTTGGTGTCCCTCCAGATTGAGCTGGCAGCATGCATGCATGGACACCATCACAACATGACATAGTAACAGTAGGCAGCCATGCAGATAGCACATGCTGCTGCCATGCACACAGCCAGCCAGAACACCTCCAGGCCCTACCACCACAGATACACTCAGTGGGTGAAGAGGGCTTAGTTTGGGGGGCGGACAGGCTTTGTGATCTGACCTGTGCATTTTTTGCTCATTCTCATGTCTGATAGTTGCCACATGGGCATGGACTTTGCTGGGGGTGTTGTCATGGTGATGGTAATGATGATGGTGGTGTTGGATGATGGTGGTGTTGGATGATGGTGGTGATAGTGTGATGGTCGTTGTTAGTGATGATAGTAGTGCTGTTGGTGACTGGTAGTAGTATTGATGGTGGTGGTGATGGTGATAGTGATGGTGGCAGTGATGGTGTTAGTGACAGTGATGTGGTTGGTGTATGAGCTTTCGAGCTACAAGTACAAGAATGGTTCAGCTGATATTTTCAAGTGTGTCTTCTCTAGCACAAAAGAGTAACTCTTGAGAATATGAAAATAGACTATTTGAAACCCATGTGCGAGGTGGAGTGTCGTCTGTTTCCACAGATTCTTTTGGTGCAAATCCTTTGTGTAGGTTGTATCCACACTGGGGAAATCACATTGTCTGCCTCCTCGTCTGGGCAATACTGCCGCGATAAGCCATCGGCATTTTGATGATGGGTGCTGGGTCTTTACTTGATTTCCATGTCAAAAGCCTGGAGTGCCAGCACCCATCTCATCAGCCTTTCATTTAAACGGTTGGAGTTAAGTAGGGCAATCAGGACATGGTTGTTTGTTATAAAAATAAACTGCTGCCCTAGTAGTTGTGCAAAGTGATCCATGCCTTCACCACTTCCAGGCACTCCAGCTCTGATGCGCTGTAGTTTTGCTGAGCAGCAGTCAGACGTCGAGAGAAGTTTGCGACTGATCTTTCTACTCTATCTCTGATCACAGAGAGTACCGCTACTATCCCCAGTCCTGAGGCGTCTGTGTGAAGGATGGGCTTCTCTCCATCTCTTGGCAGTAGTGTCAGTGTGTGCTCATTACATAATATAGATACAAGGTGGTTAAATGAGTTGCACTGTCTCTTGTTCTACTCAACATGACAGGGGCACCATTCTTTAAGGCATAGTTCAGGGGCCCACCCAACCTAGTAGAGTCCGGGATAAACCTCTGGTAATAATTTACAGTACCCAAGAAAGCCCTGATACCCTTTTAGTCTAATGTATTCTCTTAGTGCCCGTACTTTTACTTCAGGCACAGCAACCAAGTCATCTCCAATTTCATGGCCTAAGTGCTCAAGAGAGGTCACCCACACACATTTGCTTGGCTTAGCGGTCAGACCTGTTTGCCTGAGGGCAGTCATGACCACCCTGAGATGAACTAAATGTTCCTCCCATGAGCTGGAATAAACCAAGACGTCATCAATATAATTATGTTGAGCTGTAGAGTTTCGTTCATGCTTCGCTGGAACGTGGCTGGGGCATGCATTAGCCCAAAGGGCATTCCTGTAAATGCATATTTTCCCCAGGGAGAGCAGAATGCTGTCTCATCTTGACAGTCTTTGTCCAAGGGCACCTGGTAAAAGCCCTTGTTCATGTCCAGTATAGTGAGCCAACTTGCTCCGGCAACATTGTAGCAACTCCTGTATTAGTGGCATCTGGAATGGGTCAGCTTTGGAATCTCTATTGAGCTTCCGATAATCGATACAAGCATATGGCTCGTATTTCATTCTTGAGTACGGGAACCATGGGTGAAGACCAAGGACTACTAGATGGCACAATTATATACTGTTTTAACAAGTCATCTATCTCTCCTTTAAGGTCTGTCCTCCACCCAGGTGCAATACGGTATGGATGTGACCTTATGGGGTCAATGTCAGAAGTTTGAATGGTGTGCTTATGTTCTTTTACCTTCCCCAACTTTACTATTACCACGTCCCCAAACTTATCCAAAATTACGTCCAGTTGCATCTGCTGTTCAACTGGTAGGTTTGTGGCACCCATTCTCATTTTCCCCACTGGTTCAGCCATGTCTGCCATCGCAACAGCACCTACAACCCGGAAAAGATCGGCCATAGATGTCTCCCGAGGTTTTAACTGGTTTACATGAACAATCTGATTATTAGAATGGTTTTCCTGTGAACCAATTCTATAATTAAACACTGAAAGTTTCTCTAGTTTAACATAAGGACCATTCCAGATGCTATCTAGTTTGCCAGTCAAATTCAGGTTGTGGCAAGGACCGAGATGAGCACTTCGATCTTAAGCTGTGTTAGTCTTTTCTTTAAATGCCTTATCATTGGCATGTACTCCCTGATGTATGGCTGCCAGAGTATTCCTTAGCTCTGCCACCCACTCTACTGAGCATTTAAAGCTCAACTGCCCATCCACCCATCCCTATTTCATTGCCTCAAGGGGGCCTCGCAAGGCACAGCCATGGATTAAGTCATAATGGTGAAAACCGAGTAGCAGTAGCTGGATATGCCAGTAAGCAATACTTTAAGAGTCTGTCCCACTTTCCCTTGCCAGAGGAGACCTTACGGAGCATCTCCTTTAGGCAGGATTGCCATCTTTCGTGGACTCCATTGTTTTGGGAGTGATAGGCTATTGTTCTCAACTTAGAAATATCAAGCAACCTACATAATTCTTTGGTTAATCTCCCCACAAAATCCGAACCCTGATGCATTAGTAATTCATGGGGAATCTCCGTGTGTGCTATGACCTCAAGTAGTCCCTCGGCCACTGTAACTGCATCCACCTTTTTCAAAGGGATGGGATAAGGGTAGTGGGTAACAAGGCACATCACCGTTAGGATATACTTAAATCCTCTTTTAGTCTTGGGAAAGGGTCCTATTAAATCGCATGCCAACCTCTCATAAGGCACGGAAATGATTGGTGTCCTAGCGATTCGTACCTTTGGTTTAAGCTGCCTGCCCGCCATATGACATACTGAGCATGCGGTGCAGTGCTGCCTGGCATCCCTTCTAATGCCTAAACAAGTGAAATAGGTTTGAAGTAAGGCCACCGGAGAAGTGACACCCAGCTACTCCCTTGTGGGTGACGTCTAGAATTTACTTTCGCCTGCAAGTCGATACAACCACTCGGAGACATTCCTTCCACAAGTCAGAAACTTTACTGTGTACCCAACACCATCTTTTGTGAAATACTCATATTCACTCCTCTCAACACATTTCCTCAACCGAGTTAGTGTCCTATCTGCCTGCTGCTGTGCTATGAGTGCCCGTACCTCTCCCGTTCCCTTTTCAAGGTTAGGAAGAGGTTGGTTGCTCCCTGAACCTCCCTCTAGCCCTTTTAGAAGACATCCCTCTAAAGCTTCTCCTTCTATCTCATCCTCTCCGAGTCACACCTCTCTTGCGTATATGCAAGTGCGTTCTGCGCCTGCCCCTTCCTCACTAGGAGGAATGGTACTGGGACTGACCTCCTCCTCCTCACCCTGCATGCCATGTATCTCAGCATTAGGTTGCTCTAGAACAAGGTCAGGTTTTGTGTAGTCAGTAGTGATTGGTAAGGAGAACTTGAGTTTCTTAGTCCTGCTCTTCTTACTGTTGTTTGGCGGCTGCTTAGTACTAGTACCATCCCTCACCTCCGCTGCAACGTTCTCCTTCTCCCCATCCTCTAGTGCCTGGCTCTGAGCCCAACTAATGGCTACCAGAGGTACAGAAAGAAGTCTACCCTGAGAGCTCGTAATCCAGGCCTTCACTGCCGGGTTATCCTGACTCAATAGAATCTTAGGGGTTTCTTTGGCCACTACGAACACCTCCATGGACTTACGGAGACCATCTACCTGGAGCTCTACTACTGCTGTTTTCTAAGCTTTAGTCCCACTATCTGCAAGCCTAGCTCAGACCTCCCTGCCTGTGTACTGGGATGGCTCTATCAGCCGGGCAGGAACAGTTGTTTTATCGGCCCCTGTCTCAATGAGAAGCCTATATGGTCTTCCATTGATTGTTCCTATACTTAGAAGCTCAGTGAACTCTTCTGATTCAGAACCTGAACTAATCCTTCCCAGCTTAACTTTGGCTTCTGTGCATTCTCTGCAGTTGTTATCTGGCTTCCCACAGTTGTAACAAATAATGGGTTTGCTAGAGGGTAGGGTACCCTGGGAAACTGATCCATCTCCCCTTTAGCCATCCCCCGAACTGTGCCCAGCTAGTATACCCAATCCCTTACCTAGTTAGGTGCCCACCTTCTCCACTGTTCGTATGCTGTTGCTGCTCCTTAGGCTTCACCCAGGATTCTCTGGAAATCTGAAGGATGAAGTCTGATGTGGTGAACGTCTGTGCATCTTAGAGCAATCATGAACTGCCATGGACTCCCAGCAGGCTTCCAGGTCATCTATGATCTGATAGATGCTGTCAAACTGTTTCCTTTTCATGAAGTGACACACTTCTGATGAGCCCAAACTCCCTGTAGCACCTCCATGATATGATCTTGTCTATCATTGATCTGCTGTGCTAGGTGAGTGATGCCTTTGAAGATTGGAATAAGATGACTCCTTAGGGATTGCTGGTCTCCTGGGCTGCTACACCATATGGTTTGTCTGGGAAGGGACGCTCTGTACCCCAGTCTTTCCAAGAGTGAGGTCTTAAAAGTTCAGTGCGGCATCTTAGCCGTAATGCTTACCTCCTGTTATATTGACGATGGCTTCCCCATCAATGTTTTCTTAATATTCTTTATCCAATCTTCCTCGGGGAAGTTTCACTCTTCCATAGAGGCTTCAAAAGTTTCCAGGAATGCTTAAGAGTCAGCGGGTGATCATCTTATTTGGGAACCGCCTGAATTATTATTCTCATTTTCCTCTAGTGGGTTTCCAGTAGTGAATCTGCATCTTTTTAGTTATTTTAGTTTCAGCTCCTCTGTTCTTTGCCTCTCTCTCTCAAATAGCTCAAGACGGTCCTCTCTGTTCTTTTGCCCTGCCTCCCAGCATTTGTAGCCCTCCTCTTCTAGCTGTAGTCTCTCTTCCCGTTTGACTTTTTCTTCCACCTCGGCTTGCTCCCTCCTTATTTTCTCCTCAGCTGTTGCAGCCACTAGCGAAGCGTTTGCCACAGACAGGGTTTTATTTGGGGGTATGGGGGTGGGTGGGGGTGGGTGGGCGGTTGCCCCCCCCCCCCCTTGGAGATTGTATCATTAAAATTCATTACAAACTTTGTAACATCTTTAACTATCATTTCCCACCTTTAAAATCTAGATTCCTCAAGTTGCCAAACCTTGGACAATTTTCTAAATGAAACCCTGAGAGGCATAGGGTCCATTGTTGGGGCTACTCTCTCTTCCTCATTTTTGGCTGTTTGTCTCAAGTTGGAGCATGTGGTATAGCCTAGTATTGCTATTTTTATAAGAGATAGAAAATAGTAACTTATCCTGAGTGGTTGAAGTTTGATTGCTGGTTATCCCACTGGAGCACCACTGCCACCATGTGTCGGAGTTTTCCTCTTGTATTCCTGAATCGGTAGTTACTGCCACCAGAGTCCTGTCCAGTACAGGCTATCCCTTAAGTTTAACCCAAAGTAATTTAGGGTGTAAATCGTGATAACTTAAACAACATTGGCCGAACTCTCAGCCAATAGCTTGCAGTTTTTTTAATATCTTGTCAGCTAGAATGCAATACATCACTGGGATCATTATACACACAGTAGATTCTAATATACTAGAATCGTGGTCCATTTGCACAAAAGGGGCTGGCATAATATGCCGAACTCCAACATGCTTGTGTTGTAGTTGGCCCAGTGCTGTGGAAGAATTTCTGCTGGAAACTATAGCGTACATATCTGAAATAAGGTTGAAGAAGCAAGATAAATGAAAAATGAAAAGACTTTCTGTGGGGATTATTATATTGGGTTAAAGGTATTGCAAAAGAAAAAGTTAATGCAAGGTAGTATTAAAATATCAGGGGAGCAGATGTCAAATTTCAGATCAAGGTACTCTTCAACCATTGTGAGCAGATACTTTGAGGGTGTGGAAATCCACTCCAACAATGTGGAAATCCACTCCCAGAACCAAATTCAATACTGACCACCATCTTATACCTAGTTGCAATGATTCTAGTGGTATCAACACAAGCAGGTGAATTTTTAGAGATAATTTTGTGTTAGTAATTGAAGGACCTACAACTCCAGATTGAAAATCTGCCAGCTGCATTTCACTTTTTAGAAGAATTTTATTAGGATGATGCTGCACTCTACATCCTGACATTCATAAAAGTCATTGAACCATCAGTCCTGAACAAGAAATACATATGAAGTGGAGGTGTGCAAGGCTCAAAAACATGCTGAATCAGGCAAAACTGTTGACAATAACAAGTATGTGGTAAAATATCTCTGACCTAGATGCTTAACATTTAGTTGTCTTCTTCATTGGCATGCTTCTCGTTGCTGCTCAAGGAATTTCAGCAGGGAGAAGCCTTGTCTTCCCCAGAATTCAGCATTATTGAGGAACATAGTTGTTCATGGCAGGATGCTGCACTGTCAAAGAAGAACATCGAGGAACTGGAAAGCTGACTCGAGAATTTCTGTAGCATGTTCTCAAAGGATATACTGAATAAATCATAATATGGCATATGGTCAAATCTGGTATGTCTATCACCTTCAAATTTCAGCACTTTATGGATGGATTTAGCATGTTAAAATTGTCCCACCATGGAATATTTTGATAGTTTTGGACTTCCATTGCCCGACATAATTGATGATTGGGTCTGGAAGATTGGGTCTGGAAGAATTGTCTACAGCACAACTTGAACAACATCCAATGCACTCTGATATGTCTCTGGTTCAATCTTCCATTCCTTCATGATTAGGAAGATTAGGCCACATGGTAGTGGACAATGAGCTGGCCTTTAACCAATAGACAACTCCATGAATAACCACATTTCATGACAATTTGTCTGCAACATGTTGTATACCTATAAGAATACCAACTGGGTATTGCATGCACTCTAGAGTGTACAAGACAATCATCTGAAAGTTGCTCATTAGGTCAGCACAGTTTAGGGGTTCAGTGTGAGAATTGTAATACACTTATTACCAAGTTTATCACTGATTAAGAGTTATGTGGGGAGATCATCATCTTATACAATTCTTTGAAACTCAATAAACTGTTTACATATTGCTGATATTCTCTCCATCACAATATTCCCATGCCAACTGGCAGGCAAACACTCAGCAATGGCCTACAACTCTGTCCCTCATCTTGACAGATTGCACTAGCTATCTACTAAATATTCTGCAATGCCTAGTCTACAATACTCTGACTAGACCAAAATACAGCTCAGCCTAAGCTGCCACCCTTTCTCACAATAAGTTTATTTTAATATAAATATGAAAGCAAACAAATACAACAAGAATCGAATAGTCAACCCTATAAGCTAACTCGATACAAGTTATAACCATTAATAGAAGTATCAGGTTCAGTCTATACTGCGTAAACACAATGAGATCACCCTACAGATAATCCAGTTCTAGGTCTATCTCAAAGTTTCTTTCTCTAGGACTCTGGAACTCTTTCTTTAGTCTCTTCTGTCTCCCCCGTCTCTGTTTTTATAGTCTTTCTTGGCTGTGTCTTGATGCCTCATGTTTCGATTGACGAATAGTGTTCCTCCCTAGGTAGAAGCTTCCTTGACCCATATGCGATAGGATGTTCTTCGTCATCATCTCTCTGGCTCAAAACGAAACCAATACTTATAGCAGATGCATCAGTCTGCAATATGTTCCAATTATGGGTTAATAAAATAGGATAGTTATAGACCTTTCAATCTCTTTCGTCCACTTGATGCGATTTGGCATACTCTTTCTGGTTAGGTTACTGAGAGGTGTGGCAATAATTGTTGAAAAGGATGGCATGAACCGACGATAATATCCACAGAGCCCCAAGAACGCATACTTCTTTCTTAGTCTGGGGTCTGGAAAACTGTTTCATGGCATTCACCTTACATTTCATTGGATGCATTTCACCGTTTCCTACCACATGGCCTAAATATTCGCATTGGTTGACTGCTAATCTGCATTTCGGTTCTTTAATATGAAGTCCTGCCTGACGAATTCATTCAAATACTTCTCGGAAATGTTCCATAAATTATGTTCATTCCACGATTCAATAATTATGGTTTAAGAGATCTTACAGATATGCCATTGCAAAAGAATGAATTCCAGCTAGTACGTGATCCATCAGTCATTGGAATCTCGATGGTGCTGATACAAGGCCAAATGGCATTGTCTTGAAATTATATTTACCCTACAGGGTTACAAAGGCTGTCTTGGGCTGACTTGCGGGTGAGACTGGGACCTTCCAGTAACCTTTTGTAAGGTCAAGAGCAGTAATAAACTTCGACTTGCCAATACTGTCGATCAGATCATCTATGTGAGGAATTGTGTATGGGTCTCCTTGTGTGACTAAGTTCAGCTTACCATAGTCGACACATAAGCATTTACTCCCATCCTTCTTTGGAATAAGGACAATTGGTGGTACACATGGACTTGAAGAGTGAGTAGTGATGTCCATTCCAGCAATGACTTGATTTCCTCTCGTAAGTATACATGCAAAACATGTGGGAGTCGGTATGGGGGAAGTTTAATCGCAGTGGCATCTCCACTCCTGATTTCATGCTCCAATAGTCCTGTCCTTACTGGTCGGTTGTTGATTATATCGCTGAATTCTTTCTTCTGTTGTGCAAGTTGTGACTCTGGTATTCTGTGTTTAACACGTTGGGTTTTTCTTTTATTTCCTCCTCAGGTATGTCTAATAGAGAGTCGTACATCCCTCCATCAGAAGCCATCACTGCTTGAACCGGCAAGTGCCATTCCTTCATGCCATTTATGTGAAAGGTCCTGAGCCTCTTTGGTCATGTTTCCACATCAACTTGATAAGTAGATTCTGCAAATTTTTAATTTTTATCCAAGGGCCCCTTCTATTCGTTGGCTAACTTATTCTATTTCCTTGGTCTGAACACCAGGAAATAATCACTAACACTGAAATTCATTTTGGTTGTCTTTCAGTTGTAATACTTTTCCTGGTCCAACTTTGCTCTCACTTCTTATTCCTGAGCAACCTCTTTCACTGGAGAATTCTCTCCTTGAGTAACCGTATGTATTCCACCACTTCGATGTTACTAGCTTCTTCCTTTGCTCTCAAGGATCTAGATAGCTTATCTAGGTAAGTTCGCATGTTTCGTCCAAATAACAGCTCATAGGGAATCAATCCAACAGATGCTTTATTGTGGAATTAAATCATTCCACCATCGCATCTATCTGTGGGTAGTATTGGGACGTTCGGATTTAATGAATACCAGTCAATTTGCAAAATTGTGCCTTGGTCATTGAAATTTAATTGTCGGTAAGTATCTCCTCTGGTAGACCTATCTAATCTGGCTCTCACTTCTATCAGGCAATCAACCACAGTTTCAATTGTCACATCTTAAGCAGAAATATGCCTCTGGCTATTTAGTAGAATAATCCATCACCACCAAAATGTACTTATAGCCGGCTGACATTATTTCTAATAGTCCGAAGATATCGATGGCTACTCGGGGTTGTGATCAACAGTAGAGGGTGTAGGGGCACTCGAGCCATGACTGCTGGAGCTGTTTGTTGGCAAATAGGGCATGTCTTGCACGTCATCATCACAAATTTTTGGCTATTCCTGGCCAATCCATTCTCCTTCATAAGGTGTCCAGAGCGTATCGATGACAAAAATATACGGCTGTCACAAAACAATGTGCCAGTTGAAGAACTTCAGCATGACATGGTTGAAGTACTATAATCAGGTTCTTTCGTCACGTTTGGTAAGGTTGTCTCGTGTAAATACACTTTTCCACAAAGAAACTACTCCCTTTTTTGTCAGCTTTCTCTCATATGGCCTTGAGAGCAGGGTCCCCCTCTTTAAATGCAGTGTTGTGAAGGTGTAATCTTTTCAAGTCGAGTTGACTTCTCAATTCTAACTTTCACTTCTGATAGAAGTTTCTCTACTTCTACAGTTTTATCCTGTGATAGTTGTGATGGTTTTTATGACAGGTTCGGTTGCTCAATCGGTCGGATGATAGCCATTTGTTCTATCATTCTCTATTGACTCTTTTTTTCCTCCTGAGCAAGGGTCATTGCCATAAATACTTCCCTTTCTTTCTCCAGTATCCCTTCGACATTGTGTATGACCTCGTCCACTTCCTCTACCTTCTCCTTTATGGCTCCTTACCTCTACATTGACTTGTAGGGCTTTCGCAAGAAGGTTTTTAAAGTAGGAAACATCCTGTCCTAACAACATATCCACTGTTAGATGTGGGGAAACTCCCACCACTATGGTTTGACTCTGTTCATCGATTTCCAGCTTCATTGGGCTGCTGGGAACCACATCTTTCTGGAACTTGCAATACTAAACGGGATTCGATAGTTCAGTCTATCTTTTTGGCATAACACAAGTGAGTGTACTATAGATTTGGTACATCCAGTGTCCAATAGTACAACGACTTCACTTCCATTTATCTTTGCTGCCCATTTCCATTTCGGTTGGTTCACTTTGATCTGTGTACTTCCTCCAAAGTTAGCCTTCTCGAGTTTCACTCTATAATTTCTTTTCATGTGTCCAGTCTTTCCATATTAAAAATACATGATCTTTTTTATATCCTTGGGAAGTGGTCCAGTTCTGCTCCCACTCCCTTGGTCTTCTTTTGGGTGATCCAGAGGCAGCGAGCGAGTGTGGATCCTGCTCCCCTGATCTTCTCTTGGGTTGAACTTGTCTCCTCCCATGGATTTCATACGTTTTGGAGCCTCTGATTCTCTCCTCCCAACTGACTGGTTTGCCAGGTAGCTACCTTATGATGGTCTCTGACATATCCTTATAATTCTGACAATTCATATTCCTTGTCTGGGTTTCGAGTCAATGTGGCAGCTTCCTTAATGTCAGTTCCATAAGTAAAGCAACTTCAGAGTTCTTTGGGATTGAGTTTATCCATCGGTGGAAACTTTACTTTTGTCTCCTTAACCAACCATCAGGATTGCTGTTATAGTACGGAGTTTATAAAAAACTTGCGATGATAAGAATATGCCAAAAGGCAATCTGTCAAACTGAAAAATCCCTATCATAACATTTTCGAGTTTTCTTCTAATTCCAGCTGTAGATATGCTTGTGACACATCCTTTTTTGACAAGTACTTCTCTACTGAAAAGAACTCATCTACCCAGGGCAAGGGATGAATCAATCCAAAATGCTTAGTTGATGATAATTTTGAATTCTCTACAAATTCTCAACATTCAATTTGGCTTCATGACTGGCACTGTGGGGTACATGCAGTTTTCTAAACTGAACATGTGATAATATGTGATATTGTAGCTTCTTGAGCTTTTCTTCAACTGGAACCCTGATAAGGAATTGGTGGTAATTTTGGTAAACCTGTGTGTCAACATGTAGTTTCACCTACAATTTTCACAAGTACAAGCCTTTTCTATAGCTCACTCTCAGCCTCATTACCAAGAAAGTGGCTGAACTGGTCATCAGAGTTACCTTTTAACTTGTCTCGACCCACAAGGTTTGATTCATCCCTGTATTAATACATGCATTAATATCACCTATATGTTCTCCCTACTCCTAAATCAGTCTGAATGGATCCTCCGATGCTTATCTTTTCTCCATTGTAGGGATCAGTATGATGTCAGTATCTTCTTGGATAGGTGCTTCAGGTGGGTTGGATGGTTGAGTTGCAAAAATGCAGATCCCATTCATGTCAATGCAGAGAGCATGGCCACACCTAGAAAACAAGCTATCCTTAACATCGATGTAGCCTAAAGATCTGTGATATTGTGAGGAATTGGAGAAGTTTAGCAAGAGTAGCAGTGGATACAATGTTGGGAAATTATACTCTCCTTGATTTTATGAGGAACGAAGATAAGCTGAAGACATGAAGTTAACTGAAAAACGTCTGGTCACAAGTGTTCAGATAAAGTGACCTCCTCATCCCTGTGTGTGTGTGTGTCTGTGCTAAAATAATAAAGGGACTAATTATGTTAAAGGTTGATTGATAGGAGGTACCTACCATATTAACTGGAGGCATTACTGCAGATATAAAATAAATTAACTGAGTGAAATTAAACAAGGACAAACACAACTGGAAGGTACACAGGATGGATCCTACCTTGGTGGTTTGGACTAGGCCTGCATTTACACATTGAACCAGCTACTACTGTTGGCACACTGCCAGTACCCAGTCACTCTTCATATAACTAGCACATGGAAAGAAAACAGTTGCACTTCCTGCTCCCAGACACTTTTCATATAGCTTGCACTGTGCCCAAGAAACACTTGCACTGTCTGCTCTCAGGCATTCTTCTTAATAGAGCTAGCTCATGTACAACAAACTCTAGCTTAAAAAAGATAGAAGGAAGTGCTGAGCCAAATAAAGTTGGAGATCAACTAGCTTTGAAGCTCTGGAGTAAGACGTGCACCTTCACTGCTATCGCCAGTGAGATCCCATAAACCTTGAATAAGTTTATGATTGCCTCTGCTACCTGTGCATGCAAGGTGCACACGCAAGTTGTGAACAGAATTATAGGGTGGACACTGTATTGTTTCAACTTCATTGATTAGAGAACACCATTCAAGACGACTGCTTTTGAGGGGCTATAACCATTCGAATTCATTTTTCTCTCAACGAACTCTAAGTAGACAAGGAATTGCAACAACATTTTTAGTAATCAACTTGAAATTTTACTCTCTCAACATTTCTCCTAAATGATATAGCCTTAATCAGGAATAATAAGATGATGGTAGAAATTACGGCTACATGTATGTACATTATAATTAGGATGTTGTTCTACATGTTTCAACCTAGCAGCAATTTGGAGGACCATGGTGGGAGAATGCCAGATATACCACTATGTATTTGACTCTGATAATCTTATTTGCTCTGTTAGCCAACCATTCAGGAAGAATTCATGCATGTATTATACAGGTCGCCAGCTACCTGGGAAGAAGCAACTAAAACCAGTTTATGCTATGCTAGCAATTAGCTAAAAGCTAGTTCACAATATGTTGCTCGTACTTGCGATGAAACATGTCAATTTAGTGATATTCTGAATATGCCACTTGGATAGATTACATTTTTATTCAAATTCCAGCCATGACATGTGTTGGTGTGCTTTATTTGTGTTTAGGCAAAATAAATTTGTCTATGGAAGAGTTGAACGTGGAAAGCTTAATTGAGGACGTGAGGAACTTTCGCTGTATGTGGCAATCATTTAGAGTTTGAAAGCTCATCAACTAATTGTTGGAGTTATGTAATTGAGTGAGTGGATGCGACACAACCAGGCAGATATTGTGAACTGCTTGAAGCAAGGAGGTGCAAACCAAATGATGCGAAGGCCTCCCAACGTATTGTGAAGCGGCCATATGACTGCACCAACTTCCAGAGCTTTCTTCCTTGCTTCCTAGCTGGTATTCTCCTCACAATTCATGATATCGGAGAGATAATAGCAACAGTTGTTTTGCTAGAAGGTACCTAAAGTCTGGCACTATGATTCCTCCAATTGACAGGACTGTGCTTCGGGCCGACTGTGCTGTCCCCAAGGTAAGAAGGATACCTTCTCCATCCTCATCACTTGTTTTTTAGGATAAAGTCATTTATTCAAACTCATGAAAAAGAACTTCATCCAAACTTAACCTGACAGACATCACGAATGGATCATCTGGAGTGAACGGTCTAGATACTTCTCAAAAGTTTCCTTAGTTACTTCGGTTCAACCTGTTTAATTTTTATGATCTATATAAGAGAAAGCATTTAGCTTTATTCAAATATGTGGAGTTTGATATAAAATACAACAAGTGTGTCAAAAGAAGTATTTTAAATACCTAATAAGGTGTGTACATAGTACATGTATATCAAGCAAATGCACATATTTAGAAGTATATGCACAATACCATATATAGAAGTATATTCACAATACTTACATAGATATGTGTGCAAATTATCTCTTAGAAACACAATATGAGACATCATGATGTTCTTTGTTGCTTTCATTGCCAGATATTGGACTATTGGAGAGGAAGAATATCAAGAGCTCATAGTAGGCAATAAGACTCTTTGAGACTTGATAGTGACATCTATTTCTAATGACCCAACTAAAAGTGCTACAGTTGGTGGCAATGGCATTTGTTTCAATGCAGTGAAGGTAAGCTTGCATGGTCACTACACACATGAATGCAGTAGCTGTGATGATAGTTGCAAGGCCTGTGTCACTTGGATGGAAAATATAATCGTATTTTTCAATGGACAATGTAAGTGTGTGTATGGGTGGGGAGGGTGTGTAGATCATCATTGTTCAGTCATGTGTGACTGACTGCAATGTTCTTGTTTGTGTTATCTGCATATTGTGTGCACATAACATAGGTTCGTGATTTCGTGGATGATGGCAGTTTGGATTCCAACCAGGAAAGTCTGACTATATTTGGAGTGAAGTATTGGCAAGTGCAGACTGCTCGGCTGGCCTTTGTTGTGGTGTTTGAGGTGAGTGTGCTGAGATGATGTCGTGTTTGAAGTGAGTGAGTGTGTGTGCTAGGATAGTGTGGTTTTTGAGGTGAGTGTGTGTGTGTGTGTGCTAGATGGTGTGGTGTTTGAGGTGTGTTTGTGTACAGTATGTGTGTGTATGCTAGAATGTTGTAGTTGAGGGGAGTGTGTGTGTGTGTGTGTGTGCTAGGATGGTGTGTTGTTTGAGGTGCGTGTGTGTACAATATGTGTGTGTGCTAGGATGGTGTGGTGTTTGAGGTGAGTGTGTGTGTCAGTAACTGGATGGTTAGATATTTGAGGTGAGTGGTGTATGTGTGTGCTAGGATGGTGTGGTGTTGGGTTGAGTGTGTGTGTGTACTAGGATGGTTTGGTGTTTGAGGTGAGTGTGTATGCTAGGTTGGTATGGTGTTTGAGGTGAGTGTGTGTGTGCTAGAATTGTGTGGTGTATGTGTGTGTGTGTTGGATGGTGTGTTATTTGGAGTGTATGAGGTGAGTCTGTGTGTGTGCTAAGATGTTGTGGTGATTGAGGTGAGTGAGTATGTGTATGTGTGTGTGGGTGCTAGGATGGTGTGGTGTTTGAGGTGCGTCTGTATGTGTGCTGGGATGGTGTGGTGTTTGAGGTGAGTTTGTGTGTGTGCTAGGATGGTGTGGTGTTTGAGATGAGTGAGTGTGTGTATGTGTGTGTGTGTGCTAGAATGGGCACGGTGTTTGAGGTGTGTGTGTGTGCAATGTGCATGTCTGCTAGGATGGTGTGGGGTTTGATGTGAGTGTATGTGTGTACTGGGATGGTTAGGTGTTTGAGGTGAGTGTGTGTGTGTGTACTGGGATGGTGTGGTATTTGAGGTCAGTGTGTGTGTGCTAGGATGGTGTTTTGTTTGAGGTGTGTGTGTGTGCTAGGATGGAGTGATGTTTGAGGTGAGTATGTGTGTGTGCTAGAATGGTGTGGTGAGGGTGTGTGCGTGTTGAATGGTATATTCTTTGAGTTATTTGAGGTAAGTGTGTGTTTAGGTGTGCCCAATGGGATAGTGTGGTGGTTGAGGAGAGTATGTATGTGTGCTGGGCTGGTGAGGTGTGTGTGTGTGTGTGTTGGATGATGTGGTATTGTAAGTGTGAGGAAGTCAGAGGTGTGACTGTGCTTTCTGCAATGGCAGGATGGCACCAGACACCTCACCCTGTATAGATGTACCTGCCTAACACACCCACTCTGTGGCTAGCCGTCAGCTCCTAGACCTACCTTCACAGAGGACATATAAAATGAATCTATATAAGTATACCTTCATCCTAGTCTCATGGTTATGATTACATGACAGATGTTGCTTCCCTATATGTAAAATATATTAACAACTGAATGCGAGCAAGGGCTATATATAAAAAAACAGTACAGTGTTCTCAGTACAGTGTTCTTACAGGAAAGGAAAGGCTATTTAGCTAAGCTAGATAGCTATTTAAATGCTAACTAGCTATATGGGTGCACTAGCTTGCTATCTACTTAGTTCCGTTAGCTAGCTAGCTTCATGAAGCACTAACTAGTAAGCTAGCTATTTAGCTACGCTAGTTAAATTATTTACTATTCCTGCACTATTAAATTTTAGATGCGCTAGCTAAACTATTTACTATTACTACACTATTTAGCTTGATCTAACAGTCATAAAAGAAACTATTAGGTTAGCTGAAGTAAAGTTAGTTCCTCACCTTGGTAACAAGAGTTCTTCGCTTTACTTTTTATTATTATATCAGCTGAAAACCTTTTGAGATTTGAGTAATGAAGTACCAGTAAGTAATCCTAGAGATCAGTAGCACCTAGAACTCATTTATCAAGCCTCCAGTTCTTCGGACACGAGGAGAAACTAAATATTGCCCACCGATATCATAAACACACTCTATGTCTCTTGGAATAGATAATCTCAAATTTACTTTTCAATTAATGGGTACGAGAAAAAAAGGTTGCGCATGCGCCCCTGTTTTTGGTTTGGTGGGCCCCTACTCTTGGTGGGCCCCTAGGCTTCAGCCTAGTCATCCTTATGGATAATACGGCCCTGGGTAGGGCATAGTGTACTGAATCCAACAGAGCTGGGCAACATATCGGATTTGATGTTTGCAAATAATGATTGACTTTTGGGTGAATATTGAAATAATTTCATAAGTTGTGTCCATATTCGATTGCAGTAGTTGGACCTGTTTGACTGAGTCTGCAACAGCAAGATTTAGTGATGTCCATAACAATGGGTAAAAAGTGCACATAGCTCTTGCTGTAATATTTGGGACTTGACTCCATTTCTACTACCTGCCATGTTACTTCTTCCATCATAACACTGTCCACGGCATTGAGACAAGTTAAGATTTAATGTCAGGGCAGTAATAAAGTCCAATGAAGTCTTCATGGACAACTAGATTAGTATCCACATACCTGATGCACACAGCTAGCTGTTCGTGATCTGATGAATCAACACATTCATCAAGCATGATTGTAAAATAATCAACCTGTTGCACTTCCTTGATCAATTCTCGGAGAATAGTGTGTGACATCAATTCTATGGCTTCATTTTGAATTTCTGGACTAGTGTACTTATCAGACTTCTTGCTAAGCCACTCAGTAACACCCTGCATATAACCATTTTATTTATTATTCCAAAGCACCTCATAACAATACCTGTCAAATTAATCACTTCACTCGGACTTATCCTTACAAGCTGATCATGGCTTCTCAGCTTCATCAACTCTAATGAAATTGCTTTCATTGTCCTCGTGCCTCCTGAAAGCGAGTCCCTGTCTTCCAAGGAACTGCACATTCTGTAAAATGCTAATGAGCATTCTTCCATTTAATTCCTTCTGCTCACTGTGGGCACGACTGACTATCACCACAACATCTGCTTGTCGAGTGCAAATTCTCTGGGTAGCACCAATATGGAACTTCGATGTCTGATGCCGCCTTTAAATTTTAGAATAGCTCTAACTAACTATGTTGATACAAACATCTGAATGACTCACCTGAAGCTGGAGCAAGCATCCTATTAGTTTACAAATCCTTTACTTACAAAGGATTCTTCTCGTTTGCTGCTAAGACCTTTCGGTAGTGAGTTACTTTTACATGCCAGTGAGCAATAGCAGCAGAGTACTGAATCACTAACCTCCTGGTAGTGGAGCTAAGGCCATAGCTCAAACCAAACAGCCTTAAAACACCTCATCTCTCCTTTCCCCCCGATAAGATCTCAGAGGATATGGATAGTTTTGAAGCTGGTGTGGGGTTGGTTGAGCAGCTGCAATTCTTTCAGCCATTGCTATACTCTGACGTATTCAACTTTAGCACATGCGTTACTTCTTTTATTAATTTTATTATTTTAGCTATTTAGCTAGTTGTTTTATTAACATTTTTTGGGCAAAATATTGGTCCGGCGGTCGCCGGTCCACCTGACCTTGTCCTATGACTCTGAGTGGGTACTGACAGGTGGAGTTAGCAAAGGAGGACCACCACAAAACAGCTTTCTGTACCACTCAGGGCTTATTTGAGTTCAAAGTTATGCCATTTGGCCTGTGCAATGCTCCAGCAACCTTCCAGCATTTGATGGATCTCGTACTACTGGCTTACAGTGGTTGCAATGCTTAGTTTATCTAGATGATGTAATCATACCAGGGAAGATATTATTCTCTAAGCACTTGGCGAATCTGAGTATGGTCTTTAAGCATCTCTCTAGAACTGGCTTACGGTTGCAGCCCAAAAGTGCAATTTCCTCTAGCACAAGGTTACTTATCTCTGATATATTGGGTCAGACAAAGGAGTGGCCACCGATCATCTAAATTCGAGAAAGTGGCATCGTGGCCAACCCCCACGACAACCAAAGAAGTCCAACAATTTTTTGGTCTGGCTGGATATTATCGATGGCTTATCCGTGACTTTCCTGAGATTGCCCATCCCCTCCATCGTCTTACTGAGGATAATGCTCATTTTAAGTGGTCAGAAAAAACTCAGAAGGCCTTCGAGAAGCTCAAAATATATCTAATCTCGGCCCCAGTGTTGGCTTACCCTGACTTCCGCAAACCATTCTTATTAGGCACTGATGCAAGTGTTACTGGAATAGGTGCAGTCCTGTCACAACTTGATGAGAGTGGTAGGGAATGTGTGATTGCTTATGCTAGTAGACTGCTCAGCAAGCCAGAGCATAGGTATTGCATGACCAGGAGAGAATTACTTGCAGTGGTAGACTTCACCAAACCTTTTCGATATTTTCTGATTGGGGAACAATATACTCTCCGTACCGACCACGGCTCTCTCACTTGGTTAAAGAGTTTCCGGGAACCTGAATGCCAGATGGCATGGTGGCTGGAATGCTTGCTAGAATTAAACTTTGTCATTCTCCACCAGCCAGGGAAAAAACATGCTAATGCAGATGCCTCATCTCAGTTACCTAGCCAGCAGTGTGGTCGGGATAGCCATGGCTACGAGGTGAAGATTGCTGTCACCTCTCTGGTTGGTGGTGAAGACATCTTAAGGTTACAGGAAAGGGATAATATTCTTGGACCTGTCATCAAGGCAAAATTAAGTGACAACCGCCAACTGGCTCTCAGACAAAAGAACTGAGCCAAGATACTCGATGCCTTCTCCAAATCTGGGACTGGCTCTTAATCCGTGAGGGTATTCTCTACCGTCAGTACGACAAACCCGACAACTTGACATCTGTGTGGCAACAGTTCGTGCCTGAAGCAAAGAAGGAAGAAGTACTACAGATGCATGAAGGCACACTGGGTGGACATCTGGGAGAGGGTAAAACCTTTGCTCGTGTCAAGGAACGTTATTTCTGGCCAGGTTACCAGCTGACGTGGTAATAAACCTGTTGATCCTGTGCTAGGAGGAAAACTCCCACTCCCAAGAACAGGGCATCAATACAGAGCATAAAACTGGGTTGTCCCCTTCAGGTGGTCTCTTTTGATATTGGGGCCCTCTGCCAGAAACAGAGAATGGAAATGCATGTACATATCCTTGTAGTTGGCGATTACTTTACAAAGTGGATAGAGGCATATCCAATTCCAAACCAGGAAGCAACCACAATTGATAGAGTGATAACGAATGATTTTTTCTTTCAGTTCTCACCACAAGAGTAGCTGCACTCTCACCAGGGCAGTGTTAAAGAGTCGTAATAGTAACTTAAAGATAATAGAAATACACTCAATTCCAGCACACTCAAACAGAAATTAAAAACACACAAGCTCAGAAAGATCACGTGACTGTCCATGTGCATGGCTTATATAGCAAAAGGAATATCTGTGTTCTAAAAATAGTACGGACTAATAATAGACTAATACTGCATATCAAGTTAATTAACAGTCACGGTGATGACCTAATAATTCATGACTGTCTCTGTTCATTGTGCATGATCTTGTTCGTGAATAACCGGCTTGGTCTGTGCATGGTCAGGCAGTCTTGCCTGCAGTTAGGGATTGGGCTCCCTGACACCCCTTCCTCCTTCATTTGAGCATCTGGTCATTTATATTCACTCCTAGGGCTGAGAGCATCTGCATTGGCATTCTCCTTGCCAGGTCTGTGTCTGACGCCATAGTCATAAGACTGTAACGTTAAAGCCCAGCTCGTCAGTCTGCTTGATTTATCTCGTACTTTGTGGAAGTTTTCCAGACACTTGTGATCTGTGACCACCACAAATAGTACTCCTATGAGATACACTCGGAAGTGTTGTATGGCTTTCACTACTGCGAGACATTCAAATTCTACTGTGGAATATGCCCTCTCTCTTAGCAATAGATTTTGTGAATAGAATGCCACAGGCTTCTCGATGTACTCTTCGTCACTCTGGCTGAGAACTGCTCCAGTTCCAATCCCTGATGCATCAGTCTGTAACATGAACTGCTTGTTAGATTTGGGGCTCATCAACGTGGTGCTGCTGGTGAGCATCGACTACTCGTCAAAAGCACGTTGCATCTCGTTTGACCATTTCCCTTTCCCTGGGGCCTCCATTCTTGTTGCTTTTGTGAGTGGGACAGCTATGTCAGCAAAATGAGGTAAAAATCTTCTGTAACACTCCACCAGACCCAAGAATGCTCTCACATCCTTCTTTGTTTTCGGTTGTCTGAATTGGTGAACCGCCATAACCTTTGCTTAATCTGGGTGAATTCGTCCATTTACCACAGTGTGTCCCAGGAATCCGCATTCGTTCATGCCAAACTGGCACTTACTCAGTTTGGTTGTTAGTCCTGCCATCCGAAGTTTCGCTAACACCTCCTAAATGTGCTGAAGGTGATCTGCCACGATCTACTAAACAACACTACATCATCCATGTAGGCAGCTGAAACATCTGCAAGCACTGAGTTCATCATGCACTGGAAGGTTGCTGCGCCCACCAGCCCAAATGGCACAGTCTTGAACTGGTATTTTCCTAGTTTCGTCACAAAAGCCATTTTCGGAATACTGTTGGGGCTGACTGGTACTTGCCAGTATCCCTTTGTAAGGTCCAATGTCGTTATGAACCTTGCTGCTCCAAGACCATCCAACAGCTCATCAATCCGCGGCGTCGGGTAGGCATCAGGCTTTGTCACTTTATTCAGGCATCTGTAGTCGATGCATAACCACAGGGTGCCAGCTTTCTTTGGCACCAACACTGGTGCTTCCCACTGATTTTCAGACTTTTCTATGATGCCTGCCTGAAGAAGCTGTCGGATTTCTTCCTGTCCCACCTCAAATATTGCGGCTGGTAGGCGATATGGAGGCAAATAAACAGGCTTAGCATCTCTCGAGTGTTATCTAAGCCTGCACTGGTTCGTCCTGGTATCACTGAAGACGTCATCATACTTTGACCGGATTGCTTTCACACCTTCTTGTTAATAAGCGTCCAGCCTCAGATTTACACCTGAGGTAGGTGTCTTTTCAGGAGTTGGCCAGGTCACCAACCAATCGGTCTCTTGTGGTTCTTCTGATGCTGTCTCTGCTAAAAGGCACGCTGCTGTTGGGCTCTCCCACTTGGCAAGCATATTGATGTGGAATACCCATCGCTGCTTTCTTTTGTCCTGCATGAGGACCTCATAGGTAACGTCCGTCAATTTCCTCATCACAGCATACAACCCCATCCATTTCGCTAGAAGCTTGTTGGATTTGGATGATAGGAGGACAAGCACTTGATCTCCAGGCTCGAAACTTGTTGAGAATGATGTCTTATCAAACCACTCCTTGACTTCATATTTGAACTGCATTCCACAGTGCCTGTTAACTTCTACACTCTCTCAAGCTTCTTGTGTATATCCTGAATGTATGCAATCACACTCATCTAACTCTCATTGCATCCTTGCTGCCATTCATCTTTAAGAATGTCGTCCCCTCACTGGCCATCCATACAAGAGTTCAAATAGGACAATGCTCTTCATTTGGGACCTCATGGTAGGCAAATAGCATATACGGGAGTGCCTTGTCCCACTGGTTATCAAATTTGTTCATAATCTTTCTCAACATACCTGTCCAGGTAGAGTGGAATCATACCACCGTTTGTTCAGTTTGGGGATGGTAGGGTGATGTCTTAATGGGTTTGATCCCTAGTAGGTGATAGAGTTCCTGCATCAACGCTCCCATCAGATTTGCACCACAGTCCAAGAGTATTTTTTCGGCACTCCTACCCGGCTGAAAAATTGTCATGAGTTCACCTGCAATAGTCTCATTGTCCATTTGTCTGAGGGGTATCGCTTCGGGAAACCTGGTCGCACAATCGACCATAGTAAGGATGAACCTGTATCCAGCGTTTGTCCTTGGTAAGTGTCCTACCAGATCGATTCCAACTTTTGTGAAGGGTTGAACAATTACAAAAATAATAAAGAAAGGATCTACTGTCAAGCCAGAGACCATGTTGTACAGTGACAGAGGATCATCAATGGAAGCACCAGAAATACAACAAAGAAGTAATAAAAAAATACAACCTGTTACAGGTGTGAAGGTCCTCGCCTAGCCCCATTCTGTAGGTTCAAATACACTACTTGCAGGTTTTGCAACAAAAAGGGACACATTGACAAGGTGTGTAGGTCAAAGGCCAACCCTAAATTACCTCTGCCGAAAAGGAACTTGTATGTGCAGGTGGAACAGGAGCAGTCTCTTCTTCAGGAAGAAGATGGAGTTTATATCATGTATGCTGTGAATTCAAATCCAGGGGAAGCGATTATCATTGACATGCATCTGAATGATGTTCCGGTCAAAATGGAGTTGGACACAGGAGCATCCCTCTCAATTATAAGCTCGACAACTTACCAGAAAATCACTTAAGAATCGAACAGTTCACCTCTGGAGAAGTCCACAGTCCTCCTAAAAACATATACAGGAGCAGTAATCAAGGTCTTGGGAGCCACTCACTGTGAATGCAAAGTAAGGAAACCACATCAAGGTACTTACTATTTAAGTTGTAGATGGGGTGGGACCAGACTTGATGGGTAGAGATTGGCTATCACATTTTGGCATCATATCAGTTGGTGAAGTTAACAAGGTTACCAAACCACTACAGTATATCCTTGATATTCATACTGATGTTTTTGATAATGGTCTGGGATGCATGAAAGATGTAGAGGTTGACCTTGACATTAAAACAGGGGTCAACAAACCTCTTTCTGTCCCTTACATATTAAAGCAGAAGGTAGAAGACGAACTTGATTGTGTAAGTAAACGGGGTATTATTTCTCCTGTTAAAACTTCTAAATGGGCAACTCCTATAGTACCAGTTTGTTAAGAAAGATGGCAGAGTACGTATCTGTGGGGATTTCAAAACCACTGTTAATCAGTGAAAACCAGCTGCCCAAAGAGGAATTGGAGATATGACAATCAAAATGCTGGGCAGGTGTAAGAAACAACTCTACA
Organism: Cladorhizidae sp. MBARI D1340-BT2; assembly: GCA_028752905.1. Lineage (NCBI taxonomy): Eukaryota > Metazoa > Porifera > Demospongiae > Poecilosclerida > Cladorhizidae > Cladorhizidae sp. MBARI D1340-BT2. The sequence goes on along the minus strand of JAQNBH010000007.1, from coordinate 36,128,370 downwards.
TACACAGACTCTATGTGAACAACTCACCTCAGTTTCAGGGCACCCATGGGTCAGAAAACTGTTGTGGCAACTGTGAGCACAAAGTAAGCAGAAAGAGGTAAGTCCAACATAGCAACTGAGCTAGGGCAAACCAGGAAACTGTCAGCATTTATAATAGATATAATAATAATGGTTGTACAATAATTATAACAGGTTTACAAGGTTTTCCATCAGACATGAAGGATGTTAAATTTACACCTTACCAGTCCAGAGCTCAGGAATTGAGGGTAGTTGATGGATGCTTACTTTGGGGAGCTAGAGTAGTTGTTCCACTACAAGGCAGAGAAGCAGTGTTGAAGGAGCTGCATGACACTCACCCAGGTTGCAGTAAGATTAAGGCTCACATGAGGTGTTACATGTGGTGGCCAAAGATGGACTCAGACATTGAATAGTTGGTTAAACAATGTCAAGTTTGCCAGGAATCACGATCTTCACCCACTGTGGCTCCGCTCCATCCCTGGGAATGGCCTAGCAAACTTTGGTCCAGAGTGCACCTGGATTTCTCAGGACAGGGCACAATTACCTAGTTCTGGTAAGCATACTCCAAGTGGATAGAGGTAGAACCTATGTCATCAACCACCTCAGCTAAGACAATCGAAAAACTTCGCATGATCTACGCCACCCATGGATTATCTCAGAAAATAGTTACAGATAATGGAACACCCTTCACTAGCAGTGAAAGTCTGAATTGCCCATTCAGTGAATAATGGTATGAAACACATAACAACTGAACCTTACCATCCTTCCCACCAATGGTTTGGCTGAATGGGCAGTTCAGACTTTCAAACAAGCAATCAGAAGAATGCAGAATCTTCCCAATCCAGGAGAGGTTATCCAAGTTTCTGTTGAACCACCGGTTAACCCCGCACACAACAACAGGCATAGTCCCAACAGAACTTCTCATGGGCAGTCGCCCACGTTCCTTATTAGACAACCTTATTCTGGATATGTCAAATCAAGTTGAATATCGACAAGCCAAGCAAAAGTTTCACTTGACTCATCACAACCACTGTGAAAGTTCAAAAGTGGAGACAGTGTTTTAGTGGAGAATTTTACAGAGAAGTCACCGAAATGGTTATCTTGTAAGATATCAGAGGTGACTGGTCCACTCTCATATGTAGTCAAGCTAAAAGATGGCAGAACTATCCATAGGCATGTGGATTCGATCAGATGAAGAGATTATCGTGACATAACAGTGGATACGCCTCACAATAGTGCACACTGAGGGAACTCAACCATCGGCTCCGACAATAATTCATCCGATTCAACAACTAGGAAATGCATCACATATTCCACCACCTATTCCACCTCCTACACGTCACTCTACACGATTACATCAGCATCCTGACTACTTTATTAGCAACTAACCTCCCTTAAAAAGGGGGGAGTGTGATATCTGTACTTTGGACCTTAGTTAGTAGTATAAAATTGTATAAGTATATTCATGATTGTGGTTTATTATCAGTAAGAATTCCATTATTAGTGACTAGGTTCTCATAATCTTGTTAGTCAAATATGGGCTAATCTCTGACATTTCCTTCTCCTCGACTCGTGAACCATGTTCGCGAACAACCCATTAGCATTGTCATTAGCTGATCATGACTTGTGTGCAAGTCAATAGGGCGGCAACCTGACAGGATTGGTTCTGTTATTTTAGAAGCATGCCTGAATTTTCTTGCTCTCTTCTTTCTGAAGTCTATTTTCTTTGTCCATTCTGCCAAATAAACAGCTAGCTGTTCTGCTGAAAAAATATCTCTGCAGATAGCTATGTTTATAGTATATACATGCATGCAATCAGCTCATACACACATAACTGTTTCTAAATTAATCACACCACCTCACAATGCTGAATTTGTGGACATTGGGGAGTGCTAGCATTGTAGTTTTTTTATCAGTTGACTTCCTTCTTTGGTCCTAGTCCAGACCAGTGCAGTTGCTAGTGCAGCTGCTATAACATTCACTCACCACTCTAGGGTGAAGAGCTGTATTAAAACTTAAAACCAAGTATGTTGAATTGTTCAAGCTAACCCAAGTTGTGGGCATTTAGAAGGTAGTAGTTAATCTGATGATTTCTTTCTTTGGATCATGCCTAGTGCAATGCAGTAGTTGTAGCTACAGATGAGGTTTGTAGCTATAACTTTCTCACAGATAACTTAATAGCTCCATTGTGTAGAGTGTGTCATGTTAGTGTCCATTTGAAGCTTACAACAAGGTTTCATTAATGCTAAACTTTTGTGGAACTCCTTTCCCTTGTTGTAGAAACAGAGTGTAGAAGCTTTATCTGAGCCTAGGAAGTTTGTCGATGATGGCACCAAGCAGTAACTTGCAATGAAGGCAATAAAGATAAACTACAGTTATCATTTGTTTTGAACACAAATAATTTTCAATGTGTAGCTAGCTAGATTATTGTTAAATAGACCACCTAAAGTGTGATATTAAGGAATTCAAAACTGTCTCAGACACTTGGCTAGAAATGTCCAAGTATCTTCTGCTGATTGAAGTTGATGCTGGTTCTAATTCCAGGTTTAGCCCTCATGAATGTGCTCCTCTCTCTCCTCTCAAGTTTTATACATTAGGACTATTAAAGATACAAAGATTGGTAATGCATTATTGTTCACTCACACACTCTCTCACACACACACACACACCCACATTTCTCCCTTCCGCTAGTGCAGGATGCAGTGATTATAATTTCCAGTATGTTAAAGCCAAACTTAACATTTATGGCAAAGCACTTGGTCAGCACAGTATGCACAGAAGCCTGGTGTTATTTTGGGAGGATTCCGCCATATGAAATGAAAATGTATTCATTTTACCCAATCTAAAATCCAAGTACATAGCTATTATTATTATGATTTCAGAAAACCACTTTCAGATATCAGTACAAAAGCATATTCATACCTCCGACTTCCAAGTAAATCCACTGCTATTATCCCATGTTAGCTTCTATAAACATAGTTCTGGTTTATAAATAAGTAGCTTCATTCCCACTTGCCTTTGCAGCCAATTCTACACATAGACAGATGTATCATAAGCAGTCCCTTTTTCTTTTCTTCCTTGAAGTGTTTGAATGAACAGAGAAACCATATTGGACAGTTATGTGTGGGGGGAAAATAGATATATACTTAGATACACAAGACAAAAATGCATAATATTTTTAGTTGACTAGACAAAAAATTAATATTTATCATTTAGACAACAAACCTTTTAAATGACCTGTAACGTTTAATTTGTTCCCCCCGAAAAGTTGTTCCCCCCTTATTGAAAATTTTGTTCCCACCCTAGTCCTAGCCCTCACCCTAGCCCTTTATTTTTCAAGAGGGAACTTTTTTTCAAGTAAAAAGTTCCAGGCGGAACGTATTTTTCAAGTAAAAAGTTCCAGGCGGAACGTATTTTTCAAGTAAAAAGTTCCAGGCGGAACGTATTTTTCAAAGAAAAAGTTCCAGTGGGAACCAAATATGGGGGGAACAAATGTGTCGTGACAGATGTAGACTCTATCTAATCATAATAAAAAATTTTAATCAGTTCCTGATGAAGGCTAGAGCATCTAGTTGAAGTGGAGAGATAGCAAACTCAAGTTGGTTGTTGAGCAAATCATTGTGTTTACACTGTATCAACTGAGAGTGTGTTGAGAGCATTGTCTTCATTAATAAAGGGTTCTCTAAATGCTTGTTCTTTACTTTGCTAAATTATCCTTTTTGGTGAATCCACCATATCTGTTTTTTAAACATTTTCTCTCTTGTTTCTTGTTTCTTTATAGCCACGCAGCCACCCACAACAACATAATAGAACACCAGGACTAACTAGTAATTGTCATGTGTAGTACTAAAATAAACATACATGCCTATGTATCCACATAAACATGCATCAGAACATACCTAGGTTGTACTCTGCTGTTAACTAATACCACAAGAGTAAACTTTTGAGTAAAGAACTGATCACTTTTTGGTAGGAATACGTGCAGCAGCTTCGTCACTCAGCTTGGTTGTGTGCTATCAACTTACTATTATCACAATAGCAGAAACCAACTCATACACATTTGTTGAGAGCTATCTGTTTTTTTTGAAAGTTTGTGCTGTCACAATAGAAAAGTTCTCAGGAAACCAACTGACACTTCTTGGTATATTGTCATGAAAAACCAGCCTTCTCCCAGTACAGACACTGAGCAGATCCTGGTCTTCACGCGACGGCTGATCTTTGACTCCCAGTCTGTCCTACTCGGATCAAGCCAAACTTAACAACTCTCAACAGAATTGCTGGATTCCCAAATATAACTATATTAATATGTAAATACGCTGAGCAATGACAAGATAACACAACACAATATCAACCACAATAACAAAGGTTCAGAGGGTTCTTATCTTAACAGTTCTTAATTGCTGGTTGCAGATCTATAGCACAGTCTCTGGCAATATTGACAGTATCGGTCCCAACTATTCACTAGCTGTTTCTTATATACTGTTCTAACTACTCAGTTTGATGTCATCAGGTCGCCATGGCACCGAACCTTGGCGACCAATCCGATGTCTTGGCTTATCAGGTGAGGGGTGTGTAGAACTTTCCTCTTGCAGGTAGACCACATCCTTTATAGTGTCTGGTGGTGAGGTCCTTCATCTGTTCTCACACTCGCTACCATGGTTTCCACTCATTTGGTGTACGGCTTGACCACTAGGTTCTTTGGCAATGGTTTAACTTCATCCGGGCTGTTGTGAACTCAGTCAGGGAGATAGAATTCCCTAACATTCCCCCTTCCTCAGCTCGAGACCCGGCTTGACTTAGGCCATCGGCGTTGGCATTGGCAGAACCCGACCGGTGGGAGATGGTGAAATCGTAGTCTTGTAGGTCAAGGGCCCAACGAGTGAGTCGGCCATGTCTGTCTTTGATATTGGCTAAGTGGGCCAGAGGGTTGTGGTCGGTTTCAATGGTAAATGTAGTTCCCTCCAAATAGATCCTGAAATGTTTAATTCCCGCCATGATGGCGAGAGCTTCCCGTTCTATCGTCGAATATCTTTGTTCTCTGGGTAGATCTTTTCGGGAAACGAACGCCACCGGATGCTCGTCACCATTGAGGTCGATTTGGTTAATACAAATCCCAACTCTGTTGCTGATGCATCCATCTGTAGGATAAAAGGTCTTTCCCAGATTGGGGGGAATAATACAGTAATTGCGGCTTTTAGAGCTTTGAAAGCTACTTCACATGAACTACTCTACACAATCTTATTACTCTGATTCTTTTTGGTTAGGTCTGTTAAAGGAGATGCTATTTCTGAGAAATTGGGTATAAACGTTTGGTAGTAACCGGCTAATCCTAAAAAGGCTCTCATTTGCTTCTTAGTCTCACGGGGTGTATAAGTACAGATGGCCTCAACCTTGCAAGACAATGGTCTAACTTGTCCTCCACCCACTAAATGTCCCAAATACTCACAATAGCTCACTCCAAAGTTACATTTATTGTGAGACCTGCTTGTCTCATTCTGCCTAAAACTACTGACACATGTTGTAAATGTTCCTTCCAGTTCTGACTATAAATGACAATGTCATCTAGGTATGTGGCAGTAAAGGGTTCCAACCCGGACAAGATGTGGTCCATTAGCCTTTGAAATGTGGATGGGGCCGAGACCAAACCAGAGGGAAATTTATACTTCGAATCCCATAGGGAGTAGTCTTCGCTCTACTACTACACCCCATGTGGACCTCTTGGTTAGGTCAAGGGTGGTTAAGAATTTGGCCCCTCCCAGGTTGTCTATCATTTCTTCAATGTGTGGTAGTAGATAAGGGTCTTTTATAGTCACTGCATTTAATTTCCTATAGTCCACACACATCTGTCTCGTTCCATCCTTCTTAGGTATAAGCACAATGAGGGCTGCCCAGGGGCTTTTGGTTGGCTCAATGATTCCCTGCTCCAAGAGGAGCTTGATTTCCTTATCAAGAAACTCTTTAGAAGCATGAACTAATCTGTAGGATGGTAACCTAATTGTTAAGGCACCTCAGGTAGGAATCTCATGTTCTACAAGCGTAGTCTACCTGGCACATCCTTGATTACATCCTTGTGTGGTACTGTCCTTTCAACTTTTCCAATTGGAAAGATTGAGGGTGAGACTGAACATTGCTTTGCTCTTCTCCTATACTTGGTCTAGGCTGGTAGGTTTGTTAATCTTCCTCTAAGGAGAAAAAAACTGCAACATGTCATTCTTTCAGTGCAGTAATGTAACGTCTTAAGTGGTTTCCCAGGCTTCCCAATATCAATCTGGTATGTTACGGGGGTTATCTTTCGTTTTTCAAAAGGGCCCTGCCACTCAAGTAACAGCTTATTTTGCAGTCTAGTTCTAAAGACTAGCACAAAATCTCCTTCTTCAAAATTTCTTTCCTTGGCTAGTTTTTCATAATGGTGCTTATGTTGCTTTTTCTGCTGTCTCTCTCTCTCCCGGGCTAGGTTTCTTACTACCTCCATGCTTGCTTTGACCATCTGTATGTATTCAGGTAGGTCTACTTTACTCTCCTTTTCTTTCCCAGTCCAGAAATGGACTAACTGGTCAAGAGGCATTCTCATGAGTCTACCGTAAAGCATTTGGTAGGGGGGAAAACCCGTGCTCTTGTGTGGCGTTCCCCTATAGGCCCATAGAATATATGGTAGGCACCTGTCCCATTCTACGGCCTGGTTCTTGGTGAGCTTTCTCAACAGGCTTTTCAAGGTTGAATTGAACCTCTCCACCATACCGTCTGTTTGGGGCTGTTATGGGGAGGTTCAAATTCGCTTGATGCCTGTTAGTGCACAAAATCGGTTCATGACCTTCGAGACAAAGTTTGTTCCATTGTCGGTTAACAACTCCCAAGGAACACCTACTCAGGCAGTTAACTCCACTAGACAGTCAGCTATTGACTCCGCAGTTGCATTCTTTAAGGGTAATACTTCTGGCCATTGAGTAGTGCTTTGAGTACGTATTTGTGTCCACCAGAAGTTCTTCTAAGGGGTTTAAATATGTCCATGGCTATGCGACTAAAGGGTTGATCAATAATAGATAATGGGTGAAGGGGTGCCTTAGGTACTACAGCTGGGCTGGCTTTTTGGCAGATGGGGCAAGACTGACAAACTCTTGCACATCTCTGGCCAGACCTGGACAATCCATCCTACCTCTGATAAGTTGGAAGGTTCTTTCTCTGCCAAAGTGACCTGCTGCTACAGAGGAGTGAGCTAACCTCATTACCTTGGCTCTGGCTGATTTGGGCACCATAATTAAGATATTTCCAATCTTGGTAGGGCTTCCTTACTAATAACCGATCCTTCCAAAAATACACACTGTCTTTGTGGCTCACTTTTCCCCTTATGCTCCTTAGGGTAGGATCTCGTTTCTGTTACTCACAAAACTCTTCCGGGGAGATGGTGTCCAAGTTTCCGAGCTCTGCTGCTTCGGTTGATGGGGGAGTCACTAGGTCATTCATTGGAGGTCTTTCTGGCTCGCCTAGGCTCACTTCAGTTTCTCCTGTTGCTGGTGGGAGAGCGGTTTCTAGCTCGTCTGTAGGAGGTGTTTCCAGATTGGCTAGGCTCACGCTCTCCTCATCCATTTCACTTTCACTCTCAACAGGTAGTACTGGTTGTATGGTGGGCTCATCCTCGTGGAGTTGTCAGGCCTCGGCTTGCTCTTCCAGGGTCCGAAGCTTTCTTTGAATCCTTTGGTTGCCAGGCCCAGCTCAGGGGTAGGGAGAGTAGGATGGGGAAGGTCCTTCTTTCCGGCGTCTGTAGCCAGAGCTTCCCGGAGTTATGTCTTAAATAAGGACATATCATGTCCCATCAACATAGCTTGGATACACCCACTGCTAATACTACCTACTCATGTCCGACTACCTGAAGGGTTATCTTGGCTGCTGGGAAATGGGTTTGAGCTGAACTCGCTGTAGTATATGCTATTTCCCAGGGAAGATAATCTTTCTGGTCTATGTACCGGCAATGCACAATAATTTTTGTGCAGCCAGTGTCTAATTAAGCTATCACTGACTGGTTGTTAATGGTTACTCTCCTATTCCATTCAGGCAATTTCTTTCTCACAGTGAGGGCGCAGTTCCCTCTCTCTATTTTGACACGACAATCTCTCTGCATGTGACCTGATTTCCCACACCTATAACATTCAACTGATCTTGGCCCTTTCTCTTGAGGAATACTTATGTTACAGCGGTTAACGTTACCAGGAAGTTGCCTTCCTTGATCAGATGGTCTGGGGTAGGGGAAACATCCTCTGTTGTCTCGGGGTTCTCGGGAAGGGGTTCTTCGTCCTCCTTTTGCTCTGTCCTTGGAACTGCATCCTTCTCTCTTGGTGAGGTGCAGAGGCATCGCAGCACTGCCTCCTCGAGTTCTTCATAACTCCCAGGCCCCATCTGGCGCATACGGCTCTCTAGCCACATCGGAAGTTTCTGTAAAGTAAGCTCAATTAAAATAAGTTCTTGGGCTAATTTACCACTAGAAGTACCCATCGGGAACAGGCTTGCTTCCTGTCTTGGAACCACTCTTCAGGTTTGTCTTGACTGAAAGGTAAGTCAAACAACTTCTTCCGGTATGACTCCGTTGTTATCTGGTAGGTGGATCGGAAGGTTTGACAGAGTAGATCGTAATCTCCTTGTTCTTCTAGAGTTAGGGAGGTTACGGCCAACATGCCCTGGCCAGATGCACTTCGTAGGTAGACACTCCAGAGATGCCGTGGCCACTCGCTTGCTTGTGCGGTCAACTTGAATGAGCTGAGGAATGCCCCCATATCATTGGTGCCTTCAACGAATTTTTGTAGTGTTAATTTGGGTGTAGCTACCGCTGGTAGAGCTACCACTGGTGGAGGGTGTCTCTGGTCCACCAAGGTCGGATCCACCAATCCTGTTGCTGCTGGGCATGTTGTCGGTCCTAAGCCCGTCTGGCATCTTCGCATTGTGATCTGGCCTGCTCCATCTCTGCCCATTGGCCCATGAAGCGATTCATTTGTCCTCTGAGTGGAGGAGGTTCTCCGTCCCTTGCGATGCTGCTCCCTGGTTCATCATCCTCACTGCGTTCGCCTTGTTCCAAGGGAGTTACACGCTCCTCGATGATGTTGTGGTCTCGAGGGTGTCGGTTAAATCCAGATCGCAGAGGGAGAGCCATAACAATACAATGAAAAATACACACACACGAAGGAAAATACACTCAGTGGTTACAGAAAACAAAATATAACTGGTTTGGTTTCACAAGCCCCAAGGTTCTCAAGTGAGCTGGTCTGTTTCCCACTAATCACAACCCAAAAAATTATGTACCCTCAACCTCTCACTCAGGCTGGAGCTACAATAGTAACGTAGATCCTTTTTTTCAAAGTGGATCCCACCACTACCAATGTCATGAAAAACCAGCCTTCTCCCAGTACAGACACATTTGCTGGCTGAGCAGATCCCTGGTCTTCATGCGATGCCTGATCTAAGACTCCCAGTCTGTCCTACTGGCAATCCTCGGATCAAGCCAAACTCAACAACTCTCAACAGAATTGCTGGATTCCCAAATATAACTACAGTTAGTTATATGAGATGCATAAATACGCTGAGCAATGACAAGATAACACAACACAATATTAACCACAATAACAAAGGTTCAGAGGGTTCTTATCTTAACAGTTCTTTAGGGGGGACTAGATGTCAAAACCACAAAATAGTTGCACCTATTTCTAATTGCCCATAACTTTTTTCTCTTTTGTCTATACAGGTAATTATGGTTCCAAAGTCTTTGTTATTCTGTGTGTGTTTTTATGATATTGTAAATGTCTCTATAAATAAATGTTCTCAGAAGATACATGCAGAAACATCGAGGAGACTCCAAGATATTTGTGGCAGACCTAGCTGCCTAATGAATTGAAGTCAAGTACTCATAATTGGTGTGTGGCTTGCTAAGGAATGTGTCAGTGATTTCCATGGACCAAAATTACCATATGTTGTCATGTTGAATAGTTGCATGCTACAGAGTCTGAAAAACTGGTAAAAACTAGAGGTCACCTCTTCTAACCGCAATCTCATGGCAATGCTTGCAGTACACAAAAATCTTATTTATGGAAATCACAAAGTACTAAAAGAGCTCTCAAATGACATACACACCAAAAAAAAGAGCAAACAGTTTTAAAGTTATGCTCACCACAAGAAATATTTCCATGAATTGTGGGAATAAGCAGTCCAAGTTAGGAAGACGAAAAATTTTATGTTTGAGTTAGCAGTGAAATAACTTAATAAAATGTGTTCTTTTACAAGTTTTAGCAATTCCTTGATCTGTTTTTTTTACTTCCATGACTTTCTTGAGTTTTTCTATGCCTGTATCTACATGTAGCAAAGAAAAATAATATTCCATATAATTATACATCTCGTAATAATTCTAACAACTTTCATTATATTATAATGAAAGTTGTTATAATTATTACGAGATGTATAATTATGTGGAATTTTCCTTTACAGCTGAATGTTTGTACATGTCAAAGAAAAGTATGATGAAGTAGATCCATCATAACTTCGAAATGAAGCATCCAATACCTCTAAATCTTTGAAAATAGCAAGTAGATAGATGCAACAACAGTTTGAACTAAAAATATAATAATCATAAAATAAATAAAAATTTGACCACTATTCTCCCCGGGGGGTGGGTGTGTGGGAGGGGGGGGGTGGACTGTACGTCAACCGAAGTATTATAATTCACCATAACTTTTTTATATATATACTCTATATATACTCTATATATACTCTATATACTCTATACAGGTATTTTTATTCCCTATGTATTCCTTGTGCTTTGTGCTTCCTAATCATTATGTTGAATGTCTCTGCAGACATATTTTCTCGGAAGATACATCAAGATCACTAAAAAAAATTGACATAACTTGCAGAAAAGTTCATAACTGCCCTAATTATTAAGACCAAAGTCACAGATTTGGTCAGCTGATAGAGGAGGCCCTAATCTGCTATGCATGAACAGATTATCAATAATTCCATGGTTTTTGAGTGGCAGGCCACAGCTTTGGCAACTAGAAAACACCAGGGAAAATCCTAAACTTCACCACTCAAATCACCATAACCTGTCAAACCTTACAGTAATTAAAATTTTGTCACATACATTAAACAGATAATTAGACGACCTATCCAGTGATATAAAAATTATCATTCTTTAGTGAAGTGTAGGAAAGTTATGAGCTTTACAGCCAAAAAAAAAGGTTTTTTTAAAAAAAATTGTCCAAGTTAGGGCAAGTATCAGTTCTCCTTGTAGTTTCTTGATCTGTTACATGGACAAAAAAACAGTTTGAAAAAGAATTAAAAAAAGAAGGGAAAAAAACTGTCGAATGTTTGATGTATAGTCCCCCCTTAATTGCTGGTTGCAGATCTATAGCAGTCTCTAATATTCACGTGGTGTATGTCCCAACTACTCCCTAGCTGTTTCTTATATACAGTTCTAACTACTCAGTTTGATGTCATCGGGTTGCCATGGCACTGACCCTTGGCGACCAATCCGATGATTGGCTTATCAGGTGAGGGGTGTGTAGATCTTTCCTTGGCAGGTATATAGACCACAACCTTTATAGTGTCTGGTGGTGAGTTCCTTCATCTGTTCTCACACTCGCTACCATGGTTTCCACTCATTTGGTTTGCGGCTTGACCACTACGTTCTTTGGCAACAACAGCTGCTGATTTGACTTCATCCCGGCTGTTGTGAACTAAGTCAGGAAGATAGAATTCCCTGACATATATACAAAAAAGTGCAGTTGCTTGCTGATACAGCTCAACTAGACTACATTTACATTGAGTTAGTCTACCAAACAAGGTCTGGTCTGGCAATAAGGCATACCAACAATATCCTGTTGGCCAGTGCTTAATATGGGATGGTCCCTTGACTAAGCGAAAAAGAAAGAGAGGGTTACACTGGCTTATTCAAACATTGTTGAACTACTAGCGAGCTCATTCAACTTATTTGATGCTTGTATAGGAGGATATTCTGTCCCTCCAAATTATTGGACTGATTATTCTCGGATAAATTCTGCCTGGGGAACAAAATTTGACTTGAGTAATTTTGAGATGGTCAGATGAAGTAGGAGTGTTCTATTTGGCTTTTATGTTTACACAGTATTGTACAGACATTACTGTATTTTAGTACTGCAGAGAGAAGTCTTCAAAATACTTGTCTACACACACCTTTACCTACAATGTGATTGGCAACATCAAGAAAATTATTATGATGTGCAGTCTAATTGAAGACATGAGAGGAAAAAACGGTAATTTTGTCCGTGAGATTCTTGTGTACATGTAATATTTCGAGGTCATCAGTCTCTCTTATGACGCAGATATGAATGCATTGCACTAAATGATTATTCCACGACGGTGCTACTTGTAACTGGCATAAATAGCATGAAAGTCATGCACCTCACTCGTTAATTTCTGGAAGTTGTCAGCTTTGGACTTGCTACATCCCTGTCCCCCATTAGGGGGAAGTGTCACAAGGAGAAAATATATCTGTCATTTTAGGCTGGTATATATTTCCTTAAGAGGAGAAAAATTATAATCAAGTATATAGTAGAGGGATGTTTTAAGCAAATATCAGCACATATTTATGATGTTCTGTAACCATAAGTATTGATAATTGTCACCAAATATCTGTGGTTGTCATCTGTATCACATCCCTCAGCAATCTTCTACCTGTGGCAATTGCTGGCCTTGATTTAGATCAACTTTCTCAGTGTATGGAATCTTCATCAATTTATTATAAACCTGTTATAATTATTGTACAACCATTATTATTATACCTATTATAAATGCTCATAGTTTCCCTCTGTTTGCCATAGCTCAAGTTACTATGTTGGACTTGCCTCTTTCTGCTTACATAGTGCTCACAGTTGTCACAACAGTTTTGTGACACATGGGTGCCCTGAAACCGAGGCGAGTTGTTCACATAGAGTCTGTGTATGTAGAGTTGTTTCTTACACCTGCTCAGCATTTTGATTGTCACATCTCCAATTCCTCTTTGGGGAAGCTGATTTTCACTTCGAAAAGTCATGCTCAGTTGTCGAAAAGGAAGTCAGGATCTTTAGAGTCTGTTTTGCCAAGGTTGGTGGGTGATTTAGCTGGACTATCTAGAAGTTTTCCAGGTCCTTGTTCTGGAATTCCACCTTCTAAAGCCTCACTCACTCTAAGAGTTACCCACTCCTCTTTTGCTGGAAGTCATCTTCATCATCCTGGCCCTCTTCGGCTACAAAAGGCTGCTGGCACCACTGAAGGCAAGAGGTATCCAGATCTAGAAAATATTCCTCCATCTTTCGGACAAATTCTTCCAAGTGGGCCTGGATCAAAATTTCTAGGATATCTTGATCAACCTTGCTCTCATCAACCAATTTTTTAAGTATAGGTAACTGTGCCACTGTGCCCTTTGCAATTCGCTTGCTCCACAACTTTAGCAAATGCAGAAATGGCTTGTTTTACATTATATTCCTTCCTTGATGTGCCAAGTTTCCTTTGTTGAGTTCATTGAAGATGTCGCCTACATAACTTTGGCACATGCATCGAGTAAATGAACCAAATGTGGCAAAATACAATAAACAATAATAATATTAAATAAACACCAAAACAGTAAATAAAAATAAAAATTATAGTAATAAATTATAGGACCTCTTTCAATCTAGGGCATTCATTATTTGAGTAGGTTAAGGACCTATAAACCTTTTTTCTTCATTTCTTGTATAGCCGAAATGCTGAGTGAGCAAATTGAAGTACATGGATAGTAATTGTATCTATATACACAATTGTTTTTAATTCCTTATGTGATATATTGATATGCAACTGCATGCAATTATATTCACAGAAAAAACAAATTCTTAGTTATATATATATACTCCAGCAGTAGTTAATAACCTCTGACTGAATGTTAATAAAACCCGAGTATATAATCAAATAATCCCACAATTGTATTGATCATTACAATAATTATTGATAAACAATATACTTCAAGAATTATTTTTTCACTGTCGTCATAATTACTAATTATATCTATGCAAGGAAACTATTGAAAAGTTGTTAGTAAACAGGATAGTGATTATTTTAGCATTCATCATCATCATCAAAGGAGTTTATTTCAAGCTGGCACTCCTTGAATAGCCTCAAACGGAACATGCCTTTATGTAACAATGTCCCACTGCTTCCCCTCCACTCTTCAATATATCCCAGGATCTCATCGGCAGTCAGGAGGCTACTTGTCCCATTGATGATGGCTCGGTAAGTAACATGACTAATGGCAGTAGTGGATATGCCACACCCACTCTCAGAGTCACAACTCCTGGGCTGGCAGCTGAACTCTCCAGAATTAATGGCATTGAAGTTAAAGGGACACTTGCAGAGGTCTTTAACTGCTTTTTCTATGCCTGTCTTGATGGATGCATCTAGTTCCCAAGCTTGATAATACTGTCAAGTACATATACAGGAAATTATGAAAGGTAATAAGATATTGAAAGGACATACTCTGATTAAAATAAGCATACCAGAATAATCTACATTTAGCCTCAGCACAATAACCATGTAAATGTTTACACATAAGTAAGTAATTATGATTGGTGTAGTTGACCACTATTTAAGCACACACCAATGTTTAGTGTGTAGTCTCATCTAATTAGTTAGTCATTAAAAGGAAATGAAACAAGTTGAATTCTCCTGTCATTGTGAGGCTGAAGGTTGAAAGATTGTGAAAGGTCCATTATAGCACTGTTATATCTATCGAAGCATAAACAAGCTAAGCTACAAGAAGAGAGAAATATGCACCAACCTTTCTGTGGCAAACATTTTTTAGCCATTATTTTTTAACCACCTTATCAGATAACTTTGACTTTGAGAATGAATGATGATGATTATGGGTTCTGGAAGCAGGCAGTCAACCTTAGGCCCTGAGCAGCTCAGAAAAGATGTTGGAATTAGTAGCTATAGCCTGCATGCCTACAACAAAGTATTATGAACCAAACATTTATTATATGTGCAAAGGCAAGATTGAAGTTAGCATAAATAAATTTGGCACGATGAAATTTATTCTGACATTCAAGTTTCAAATTATACTTTCCCAAGTAGTATTGGTCATAGTATGTGCTAAGTTACAACATTTCCTTCTTTACAGCTAATGAGGCTTTCTGGATGAAAATAATGGGGAGGTTGGTAGAGCATCTTAGTTTTGGGGGCTTCAGTACTCATATTAGTGTTTGGGACTTATATAATTTCCATTATCTAGGATCTATCCTCCACTAAGAAGAGTGGTAAGGCTTGTGCTGGGCAATTTAAAATGTCTTTACCAACCTCTTAAACCTTGGCTGAAAAAGTTACAGTACCTCATGTCTATGGGAAGATGTACCCAACATGGCCGCAAACCACACACGCTAAGTGACCATTGGTAAAATCTTAAATCAAAATACAAGGACATGGTTTGCACTCTACGATATGAATTGGTATTAGAAACAGATATCTAGCAGCTATGTATGTACTTCTTCAATCACTTCTATAATTTCTCAATGAACTCTCAGCAGACATAACTATACTTGAAATTTAATCCCTCAATGTTTCGACTAGATGCTCTAGCCTTCATAAAGACTATAATGTTGCAGCCTGACCAATGTATGTTGGGTGGTATTATGGAACTTTTTATGTGCCAATCCCATTCTGATCATGAATTCCTGATTCACTGTTAGTTAAGGCTGTTGAAGAAGAAGGTAGTTTAATCCTCTGCAGAGGAGTTACATGAGAGTAAAATCAGATAATACAAACAAACATGAACAAACTGGAATGCTCTCGAAACCCATAAGTTATCATATCCTACTTTTGATAAACATTCAGGTAAAATTTCATTAACCATGGAGTAATCAGAAATAAGATATTATGCCCTTAGTCCGTCATGCTGAATAAATATTTATTTTACACAATCTACAGTCAAGTTTGATTAAAACTATACCATAGTGTTGTATGCACTCTCTCTCTCAGAGAAAGAGAGAGAGAGGGAACAGAAATATATACCACACTGTGGTTGGATGCATAATTATTGTAACAATACCATGTATTGTTGTTGATCGATTGCTGGCTATTGATTGATTGCTAGCTATTACTGATATATTGCTGCATTTCATGCATTGCTGATGTTTGATGATAGTTGTTGCTAACAGTTATGGATTTCTCGAAGGAATACAATACATGTACTACTTTTGCCACCCTTTACCCAATGAAATGCTCAGTTGTTTTGTGCTAAGTACTCTAGATACACACCAGAGAAGCCTTGTTAATCACAGCCACCAGAAAGACAAGCCATCACATATGCTTCAGGTTAGGTTTGTCTTGTAGTCCATCAAACTCTCAGTGGCTGAAGAAAAAATGGCAACCAAAATAAACAAAGGTCAATTATTCCATAGCTCCTGATGCCACCAAGGTAAGTAATGCCTAAGGTGGCCCTCAGAGTTGTCAAATAAATAATCATTACCCGAGGAAGCTTCTTTTTAAGCTCATTTGTAAGTCATGAAAACTTGTAAATAGTATGATCATATGGCACTTTCGACACTGAGTGGGTTAAGTGGCTGTCCATTTGGGGCTGATAACAGAAAGTCCATCATCCTAGACATGCCAGGAGGTCCTTATTAATGCGGGGCACTGAATAATTATGATCATCACCAGAATAAATAATGTGGTTACTATTAAGATGTGGATTTGAGTGTTAATTCAAACCATCCCCCTCAGATAAGGATAATATAGGGGTTACTAACATAACCATGTACATATATATATACATCCCACTGTGCACCAATGCAATGTGAAACAACCAATGTTGTATTAAATAAAGGTGGCTGTACCCTGTCATTTCCAGCCATAACTGAACTTGAAGAAAATCATCTCACTATATACATTGTAGGTTATGCATGCGATTGCTCATTTCTAAACTTACATCCCAAGTAGAGCAATGTGTCACTGGATAAATCTTCAGCTGAAACAAAGCCTGAGCTGCAAGCAAGAAAACATTGACATAGAAGTCACAGGCAACATGAAAAGGCTTTAAATTTGAATTTTGTGTTTCTTAGATAACTACAATACACATTCTAAATTATTTCATTAAGTATTCAGTCACCACTTACTAATGATAAGCATTTCTGTGGTTGCAGATAACTGCTGAGGTTGTTGTCTCATCCATGGGACATGTACGGCAGCTTGACAAGTATACTTTCCTCCATCAGAGTTACGAATTGAGTCAAAGGTCATGGGAAGAGAAGATAGTAATGCAGAACTAGGTGATGTTCTGCATAACTCTTCCATTGAGGAGAGGATGGAAATGATGATACTCCCCACAGTCCTGTTTCCCTTAGTAGTAACTTCAGTGCCATTAGGCAAAATCCACTTGATATAGACTGGGAGAGACATTCCAGGAATTGTGTTCACTTCACATGACAAGGTAAAGGAAGTATTAAGGAGAGCAGAGCTTCTGGGTATGGTAGTAGTGGCCCAGTTGTTCGGGACTATGACAAAAGAGTTAATGTAAATATCAGACTCATTCCCGAGACATAATTTATAAAGAATTTAAGTTTTAATGCATAACTATAGAGCTTTAACTGAAGGCTTCATAATGAAAATCTAGTAAAAGCTTTAGGAAGTTCTGCACATACAACACACATACACAAATAAAGAAATATATTCCACCCAACCACACTGCAATATCTTGAATGCCTTCTGGCTGAAAATATTCCAGTTGCATTTAGCTTGAATCACTTAAAGAAGTGTTTTGACATATCCAGGTAAGGTGCACATGCTTTTTCCTATGCTGGTGGCAATCGGAGAAGGCAGCATTTCCATGGTTGAAGTATGGATCAAGCGTCTTTGAACATTAATAGTGACTACAAGCTTGTACCTACTAGCTATAGGTGTATAGTCTAGTGAAAGACTATTTATTTCTTAGTTTGCATAATAATTTTTAGCTAGCTTTGGTGCTACTAAGCTCCCTGCTATCTTGCTTGCAAGCCAGTCATTTTCCTCAAAATTGCTGGCGCATGGGACTATTCATGATAAACATTTCTACCATATGCAGCTAGTTGTTGTGGATAAGCATCTTGAGGCCTAAAAAAATAGAGATTACTATTCTTGCAAGAAATTTTACTATGTAACATAAGTTTTACCTTTCTCAAGCATGTTTTCATGTAAAGCAGCATTGAGAGGGTTCAAGAGGTCCCACCTTCATTTTATTTACCAAATTTCTTCTGGTAATTTTCTGTCGATACATGTGCATTTTTCTCGAACTAGTTTAACCAATTATTGTACTTTTTTTTACATATCTAAAGACAAATCTTAGTGACATATCCCAGTGTTCACAAATGCTAGCTTGGTATCATAAACTCTGGTGGTTAAGCCTCTCGATGTTTAGTGCACACAAAGTTTTATTGTACAAAGTCTTTGTTAGGTGTCCTTCTGGTATTTCATTGTGAAGCAGTGATATCGATTTCACAATGACCTTCTCAATAATCAATTATTATTCCTGATAAAGGCTAGGGCACCTGCTCGAAATGTTGAGAGAATACAATTTGAAGTTGATTATTGAGAAGGTTATTGTAATGTTATTATGTCCACTGAGATTTCATTGAGAATATCGATGTCATTGAAAAAAGTACGAATAATGCCCATGCGTATAACTGCACTGTCTAGGCAACATGTTTCATTTAGGCAAGAATTGTATTAGTATGAGCTCATCTATCAATTGTCAGTTGTTCATCATATCCCAACAATCTCTAGCCTTACCCTGTCTTCTAATACTGTAGGTAACTCCTCCATGGCCTAGGAAGTTCCAAAAATACTTTCTAATGTCCCAAGCAATTGTATTTTTGGCTTGTGAAGGATGCCAACAGCGAGTCTTTTGCAAGGATTGTTATATCATTGGCTAAAAGGAGCACCATGTAAGATGTCCAAATAGTTTTGTAGCAGACTTGTTTCCAAGGAAACAAATAAAGGCTTGAATGGCTATTGCAAGTTCCTTCTAAGATCCCCTGGAGAGAATTGCTCTTTCATATCCTGCCAAGATAAATTGGGTCTTTCTTAGTCTGGTTTGAGAAATTAGTTTCTTTTCTGACTAACTTGAATGTTTAGGTCTTCAGTTCTCCTTCCATGGAAGGTAATCTTCTCTATATGTGCATTAGTGCTAGTAGGCACCTATTCTCAGGTGCCCATTTACTTGCAGGTTGGGGTTACGAGTGGGTGCTAAACAACTCTACGTTAAATCAACTCAGAGATAATAGTTGTAATACCAGATAAATGTATAGTAGATATTACAGTAAGTACCTTCAACCTGCACTTCAAAAGATTTCTCCTGTGAGCCATAAGGGGTGTTGGAGACACACCTATACACCATCCCATGGTCTTCAGTTCCCACTCTGATCACAGCACTACTTGAACCAGAGACAGATCCATACAAGGCAGGGTAGAGAGTTTGTGAGCAGAATGGACTGACTTGCTCTCCTTTATACCAACTGATGGATGCAGGCTCAAGGTCACTGGAGCAGGTACAATAGACAGCCTCACCTACTATGAATAGACTGTTGTTGCACACCACCTGGAGTCCTGTTAATAATAATTATTGTGTTGAAATGAAAAGTTAACTCAGTGTTTATGATATAGTTAAAAATCATCACTTGTGCAAAATTTCATGGCTATAGCCAGAGCAGATAGGGCAAGTGGAAGGGGTAGAACTGTAGTATCATGAGTCAGATCCATTTACTAATTCGCTATCACACAAATTGCAAAGTTTATGGCTCATAAGATTTATTTCCTTGGTGATGTGGGAGAGATGGACGGGAAACTGTAGCACTGCAGTTAGGGACACTAAATGGAAAATAATGTAATCCTTGGAAGGAAGACACTTTTTTCTCCCTTTTCTAATACCAGCAGGATGGCAGCTCAATCACTTGTGGGAGGAGCAGCTAAAGCATTACCATGTGAATTAAAATAAACAAAAATATCAATAAAACAACTCAAATACGAGGTGATATGCCATACAAGGCTACCACCTCATTGCTAGCTTCAGGCCTCAATTAATTGCAACCTCCATTCTGCAATGTGGAACCTATAACATTTGTTTTTCAGCTCCCATAGAGCTAGCCCACTAAAACCTGTACCTGCACCTGTGTTATTAGTTACACACCTTAATTATTTAGAGTAAAATATTATTGTCACATTCATAGCCACATAACAGGAGTAGAAAAGGGAATGATAAAAACAGAGTTCGCATCCCTCGCTATACAATTATTGTCATCTCTCACCTTCGAGAGATGGAAAAAGTACCAAATTGGTTGTTTGTACGTCATTTCCGACAGTAACACTGTAAGTCCCAATGAGGTTATCAGGCACATCCTCCACCAAGAGAGTGATTTCATAGTAGGAATTCCATCTGTCTGTGACAATGGTAGTCATGGAGACATTGCCTTGGGTCAGGTTGAGAGGAATGTTGTCCTTGTACCAAGTGATACTTGTTGGAGGAAAACTTGCAGTTATGCAAATAATATTCAAAATATTGCTATCTCGTGGAGAGCGTTCCAAGCCAGAGAGATCCACATACGCTGGTAAGAGAGAAATGTATATGAACATAAATGAGAATTATTTAAGAGAAACTCACTGCTTGATCCTTCACTGTAGAGTCCAATGTTAGTCATCTGACTTGCACCAAATGAACAAGTGTATATACCAGGATAGTTGAGATTGAAGTAATTATAGTAGCTATATCTATAATAAAATCTGATGCATCCTTCATATGTGCTTCTGCTTCCTGTGTACTGAGTGACATGTCCATTACTGTATTGACCACTAGTAAGTGCCACACCATCCGGAAATAGAATTGTTCCAAGAGATAAGCTTGAATTGGAGCAGCAATACATACTAAATCTAGTAGAAGAATAAGAATTATGGCTCCCAGTATCTACAATAGAATAGCTGTTGTCAGGCTGGGCTCCTGAGCTTAATCCCGTTCCAGTCCCAAGACTAGTATCCACATATATACCAGAACCTGCAGTCACATACATAAACACGGAGCATTTGAATGCAGGCATATGTCACACATAATTATGCAAGGGTTTTTCTAAACCACATGCACACACATACATGGACTCTAATGGATATTTTCTTAGCTACCATGATGAAGGAAAGAGTTGCATTTGATAGTTGTGGAAGTAGATGGCATATGACACAAATTTTTCACTACATTTCCCCCCCAAAAAATAGTCCACCTAGAGCACAGTGGTGTTAATTTCATGAAGACTAATCATGTGAAGATATTGCGCTCTTGGTTTATAATTCTGTATCACAAAGACCTGCCTGTGGTGGTCCATGTAATTTATCCAATGAATATATTATACAATATCAAATGTCTGAAAATTATTTATAATTTACCAATAATATTCATAATAGTCTCATTGCTCCCTGTATCTCCAGAGCTATCAATCACTGTACAAGTGTGCACTCCTGCATCACGAGCCACCAAAAATGATTTACTGATAGTCGAACTTGAACTGTAAGCTGCGAAACAGTTGCTACATGTGGAGCTCCAGAGATATGTAACTTGACCAGTCGTGCCTGAGGCTATACAAGTCAATATAACAGCAGTAGCGGCTCGATAGTTTGGTGGAAAGTAGGATGGGGCTGGAGAAGTGTAGGATATTCCGATCCTTATCTGGATAACTGCAGTAACAGCAACAACAACAACAACAAATGTAATCAAATAATTGCTATGTCACTTCATAAAGTGCACCTTATTACATGAAGCAAATATAATGATTATTGCGTTACTTTTGATCAGAAACTACCCAATTAAGTTTTAATGATCATTGAAAACTGTTACAGCCATCATAAAATTCAAAATCCAGCTGGCCACCCAACATGGATTGTAATGGCAAGAAGTCCTACACCACAAGTCTCTGTAGAGTATCAAACTTGCTATACGAGTTGTGCAAAGTGCCTTTACTAGGAATGTACATTTATGTGTATCGGTATTTACTACCAACACCCTCCCTCCCCCTACCACCACACTTCAACCCACCCACTCACCCTCCCTCCATCCTTACCTGCATTAAGAAGAACTGTGGTTGACTCAGCAGTACTTGAAGCAATGAATATAGAATAGGTCTCTGGATGGACTATAGAGGAACAAGAATAGTATCCAGAATCGGATGATGCGAGTGAAAAGAAGATTAGACTTGATTCAAATCTTCCCCGGGATCCTGTAACTTGACCAACACTTTTCTGGCTGTCTGATCCAACCAAACCTCTAGGCCCAATCCATTCGTGAGAGACTTGTACGGCGATATCTACAGGTGTATCAAGGATTGTGAAGCAGGTTAGTGTCAGGGACATCCCCATGAAATGATGGCCAGCTGGTGATTGGGTGATACTGACCAGTTCCGTAACAACTGTGTGGAGAGAGAAACAAGATACTTAGTAATATTGTGATAAATAACGACCAGATAACTTCACATTTGACTCTACTTAAAGAGAGTCCTACTGTATCTAATCATAAATCTTAAACCGAGTGAATATACAGCAAGATGTAACAATCCAGGATAGAAAACACAGAAACCATCATTATTATTCCATGAATAGTAAACCACCATTTATAAGAAATACTCAGGCATTTGATACACTTTTGTAAGTATGTTATTATAGAATCTATCAGTCTAGCATTCTACATTACAAGCCCAAAAAAATTTGGCGTACCATTTGCGTTGAACGTATGTGGTACGCTTGAGTCACAGTATTGCTATACCATCCACCAAATGGCTCAGCCCCTGGACCTTCCTTTTTCAGGTCTACCATTTCAAGGAGGCTATATTTTGGCCCTCCCCAAACCATGCTAATAAGGTCCTTCTGGCTCTAGTCTAGTTTATCAACCTTCTTAATGCACTGGTATGCACCACCTGAAGTTGTGCCTCACCATGTTGAGCCACCCATTATGCCTATAAGAAAAAAAGTGGTGGGCTTCATCCGATTACTGTGGGAGAGGTTTTACATCCTCTAGTCACCAAATGCATTTCATATGTCATGCAATCTACAGCAGTCAGCATCCTGACTTCAACCTAGGTGGGTGTTGGAGTGCCTGTGGGCTGTTAAGCTTGTCCACTGCATGGCTAGAGTTCAGTTAGACTCCAGCGTCCTACCTGAAAAAATGGACCTTATTCTTGGACTTTTCCAACAACTACCTGCACGGTCCGTGAAAAAAATGTTCCAGGAAGTGAGGTCCCACATTCCTTCAATGTCTGCATGGCTGGAGATGTGTGCTATGGAGGCCTACCAACTCTTCGCCTAGGCGACCAACATTTCTAGTTGCTATGGAGTCCGGCAGGGTAGGTCCTTTGGGCTTTTCTTCGGCCTTGACCCCAATTGTTGAGCATATACAAGGCCAACTACAAGACCTCCAAATCAATTCCTGGTACATTGACGATAATGCTCTGTGGAAATGCCAACAACCTCTGTGCTACTCATGCTAACCTTGAGGAAGTTCGACCACCCCGTGGAGATTCTCCTCTACATCCCAGAGAAGCTGCACCATTTCTAAGACCTTTACCTACTGACATCCCATTATCAAGGGTGGGATGGCTACTTGGTCCATAGGCCCACATTCCTGTGAGAATACTGTTGGGTGAGGAAGGTGCAGAAGGTTCTTGCTAGGATCTCTGACCTGCAAAACTCCCAAATGGAGTATACACTCCTTTGCCTCTTATGATCTTCACCTTCCATACCACCTTCCCAAGCCACATCAGGGGTACCACTGAGGCTTTCAATGATGCTATGAGGGAAGCCATTTCAGACCACACAGAAAGGTCCTTGTCAAACGGAGTTTGGCTGAAGACTTCCCTCCACAGCTCTCTTGGAGGTTTGAACATTAGAAAGGCCTCCCTTCATGCTTCAGCTGCATTCATAATCCCTGGTCCAATCTAGCACTCTCATAACTAAGATACTGAGATACTCCACTGATGCTTCCAATTTCTTGGCCCCTGCTCTGGAAGACCGGGCTCAGTTTGCATGTAAACTGAATTGGCACTCACTTGAGGATGTGAATATCTCTCTCTGGTAGCGATCCTTCTCTCACACCATTGATCTGGCTTCCTTTAACAACCTTTTGGTTAGGACACAGGACTCACAATCTAGAGCATTGACTCACTCCACCTCTACCCCCGATTCTGGGGATTGGTTAGATGTAGTCCCTTGCCAAGCATTTGATCTCCATCTCCATGACGGAGTTCTGCCTGGCCTCCAATACTGGCTGGGGTTGCCGAGTGGAGGAAAATATACTATGTCCCATATATCAAGCAGTGACTGACTCCCTTGGTGATCACCAAGTTGGATGTGGGGTAATGGGGTTCAGATCCTCCGGCACGACTCCACCTGGGAAGCACTTTTTTCCAGCTACCCTGTCAGCTACTTTGGCAACCCAGAAGGAAATGCCAGCCCTGATTCCTGGTTCCTGCAGCTACCTGGCCAATGTAAATCTCCCTCTCTGGAAGAAAGATTTACCAGCAGCTTTGGATATCACCGTATATCTACTCTCCAGAGGCAGACCCTACAATGGCCAGCCATCACCCAGAGTCATGCTCTTTCTGTGGGCCATGAGAACAAAATGACTGCCCATGTCAAGGCTGTCATTCAGTTGGGGTGTCATTCACAACAATGGTAGTTCAATCCCTGCGACGCTAGCTACTTGTGTAGCAAAGATCACTATAACTTGTTCTTTTTTAGAGAATCTAGACCAGTAGTAGCTCTATTAATATATCTTTGAACTCTTGATACTTTACAGACAATTGTTTGTTTTTCTGGCCCAATGAAAATTGAAAATTCGGTGTCTGCTGTACCAAGCAGCAAAGTTTTAGGGATTCCTCAGTCGGATATGATTGCAAGATCAAAGCAGGGAGACTGTCATAAAAAGGGAAGATTTCAGTTGTAAGTCAATTTGAAACAAAAATTCTTTAAATTAAATTCAGGTGTGATTTATTATGATGAAATAATTATAGGTGCCCAGTCAGCCATGGAGGAGCTGGAGGAGGAGTTTGAGCCGGTTATCGAAGACAACCTTGCTCTCCAGCAGTGGCACAATCATGTGTAAGCTGTTCAAACAAATTTAATTCAGACTTGAAAGAGGAAGAGGGGGAAAGATCAAGGGCAAGAGGGGGAAAGATCAAGGGAAAGAACCTCAAGGAAAGAAACCTGATGGTGTGTTAAACTATAGTTCAATAACCAACTTGAAATTTAGTCTCAATATTTCTACTAGTTGCTCTAGCCTTCATCTCGAATAATATAGATTGATCTTTGTTACTATGGTCATATGATGATACTTCCCTCCTGCATAGCTCGGGCACATTTTCCATTGCTTATACTTGACTGGATCCTCTGTGCTAGCTTTTTTCCCCTTCCCAATAGGCAGGTATACTTACTGCTTTGAGCCAAGGTAGCAGCGAGAGTTCTTTTAAGAGCCATAGGACAAAACTAATATAAATGTAGATATATACGAGCAACGAGAAGCAGCAGACTGATCAACCTGAAGGCAGTAAGTAATCGATTAACTTTTTACGTGCCGTCTCAAAAACATGGTGGAGGTTACCATAAAATAATGTTAATTGCGCATTTCAGATAATTAAATAACGGTTCGTGTGTTGCATTTGAAAACCATTGCTTGAGCGTTCTTAATTAAATGTTTCTGTGTTGAATGGAAGCCTAATGCAAAAGGTACATAAAGCTCTTTTGACTTGTATATACAGTACCTATAAAACAACCAAGAAAGACATATTATATGCAACAAAAAGCACAAACTATAAACTACTCTAGATTTATGTGAACCATGACTCATTGAGTACTTTCTTCAGTGAAATACATGTATAGTGTTGTGTTGGGACAAGAAATTGATTTTATATAAATATCTTGAACGTACGTTGAATCACGACATTCCTGTTAGCCATTTTGGTGGAAGGGGGATAGCTGACAGATGATTTGCAGGAATACCTCCCACGATGTGTTGATTTCATGGGGTAGAAATTCAGGTAGAGATATGTTATGTTGCCATCAGTAAATGGTTCCTCCGTGAATAGAGAATCTCCATAAATGGTAACTGGATCATTATCTTTGTCTAGCCATTGTATTGATGGGACAGAGTCACAAGTGACAACACAAACTAAGGTGAAATTTTCTCCCACCAGGATAGGACTAGTGTCATCTTTGATTGTCACCACATGATCAAGTTCTGCAGTCAAAGTAATTGTAATATGAGGAATAAAATTTTTAGACAAAACTTTGTTACCTCGTAACAAAAAGTAAGCACCAAAGGTCAACCATAAACATTGGGTTTTTAGCACTCTGCCACCTTACCTCAATTTCCAATAAACATGACTAAGAATATCAAGTACTGTTACTAAATAGTGCACACTCATTGAAAAGTTAAGGATATTTTCAGAGCAGACTAATAAATGAAGAGCTAAACTGTGACCTTGACTAAGAAAGACACATGAGTCAATTATGAAGCAAACGAGGCGAACCAGTACATAACTAGCAATCTCTTAAGCACAAATGACATTACTCCTCAATGCATGTTTGCATATAGAATTACCTTCATTTAGAAGTTTTTTCATTTTTGTGGGTGCAATCAACTCTGCACCCAACTCCAAATAAAATATCTCACAAAAATTATGAAGGAATAATTGTGTACGATTTAAAAAATACAGTAAGAACACACGCATGAATCCATGTATTGCGCACTTCTAACTCCGCTCACTGTCAAAACTAGAGTTTGCTATTGCTCTTCACACCCAAAGGCCCAGCCTATAATAATGCTTCGCTATAACAGTGGCTAATTTAGAGTTTGAAGAATAACATCATCTATATTAACTGCTACTGCATATCTTTTGTTGACATTGTCGGGTTCTCATTTATATGCTTCTAATGGCTAGAGCCCAGACATGGTAATTTATTTACAAACAATTTAGAAATTATATTCTTCTAAACGGACAGTACCTAGACTATTAGCACCATTTATCATCCTTCATAGCAGAAAATTCTTGCGACAGACCACTATTGGCATATTGGCATCCTACAAGCCAGAAGTACAATCATTGGGTATAAGTGTTATGGAAATTCATAGGCTCTGGAGAAGTTATCTGCCCTTCCAGAAGATTTAGAAAAGGGTTAGAAACTCTCTACAAATAAGCTCATCTGAACATTATGGACAAGCATAGGCAAATAATAGATGTGCTCATACTAGCTGGCAGTGAAGCTAATTATATGTGCACAAAAAGAGTACTTTTTTCACCTTATGAATTCAGCACTTCACAGCTAATCATAAGGACACCTAACAAGACTGTTTGTAATGACAAGAAAATTAGCACTTAACAATTTTATGTATGCTAAACAACTTTATGTGCGCTAAACATAGAGAGTCTTAACAACCAGAGTACTAACCCTTTATCACAAGAGTTACAGTCTCTTCAAGCACTAGGCTGTTCACTGTAGTCACCCGACATGTAAATCTAGCTCCATTCAGCTCGGTAGCTTCAGGAGTTATGGTCAGTTCCAGGAGCTTTCCTCCATCACTCCTCTCCTCCACTGGATCTCCCATCCCAACACCCACTAGCACCCACTCTATCTTGCTGGCATTGAGTATTGTAGTGCAATTGATTATCCTGCTCAGGCCCACAATGATGGGAGACTCATGGCCTGTTATTTCAATCGCTGCACAAGAACGACAAGAACAGATTACATAATCATACAAGAACCAATTATAAGAGTAAAAAGTAGTTTTGTTCATATTTTTAATTGAATTTAGTGGCCATAATTTTATAGAGTCTGGGCTCAGTTCAAGAGGAATCCAGATACTGGGTGCCTAGGGAACACAGCTACTGAGGGATTAAGCCTTGCTGCTAAGGGGGCCCAGCTAAAGAATGCCAAGACCCTGCTTCACAGGGATCCCAGAGACTGTCTGTTTCTTGGGGAACCTTGCTACTGGGGGCCCAGTCCCTCTAGATCTTATTGGGAAGTCCAGCTACTTGGTACCAATGCCCTGTTTTATGAAAATCCCAGCAGCTGGGTGCCTATATTCTGCTTATTGGGAAGCAGAGCTACTGAATAGAAGCCTTGCATCAACTTGATGTCTAGGCCCTGATTCATGGAAATATAGCTGAAGGGTTCCTAGACTCTGCTTCATGAGATGTGGAACTAAAGAGTTCCTAGGCTCAGCATCACAGAATCCCAGCTGCTGGGCCTTAGGTCCTGCTTCATGGGAAGCAAAGCTATTAGTGCCTATAGCAGCTGAGACACACCAATATTATTCAGTATATATATTGCCAAAAATGTATAAACAGCTGTTAGTATTTCATGATATTTTAATTATGTACAGTATACATTTCATGGGCCTAGCTTATGAATATTATAATTACCCAAGTTATCTGTAAATTCAGCTGTCCACAAGGCAGTTAGTCCCTAGCCTTACAGATAAATGACATTCTACTGTACAATAAGTTGTATGGTACTACATATATTACTAGATAAAAGTGAGTAACAAGCTACATTTTTACTACCTCAAAATATACAAGTATAAATAAAGCTTGCAAGTTTGAAGACGATGACTGTAACATAAATATTACCCAAAAAGGCATAATCAGCATTATTCGGATCTCAATCTCTTCTGTTTGAAATCCATTAAGTAGAAAACATCGTTGTTCTTATAATAAATAAAAGGTCATTTAGTGAACCTGTCTTACTTGAAGTATTGAGAAACAACAAACTTCTTGTTTTCACAAAATACCTCATACTACCCATAAAAACTGCCAATTATTAACACATACCTAATATAAAAAACTATTATTTGCACCTGAAGCTCTCAATTATAGGAATGTACCTCTTTATTCCCAGAGACCCTATTACTATATACATTGTCAGCTGGCGAACAAGCTGCATTTATGGAAGAAATCACTGATTTTAAGCTATGACAATGGCAAAGGACACCAGCAAAAATCATCCCCAAATGTATAAAGTCCAAAAGACAAGTAAAAAATAAGACCTGGACTGAAGAATCTGTAACTTCAGCTCTGTAAGCTGTTAAAAATGGAGAAAATATCTCCAAAGCTGCCAATACTCATACCACATTCTACTCACTGGGACAAAGTGAAAGACAGAGTTCCGTGCGAGTCAAAAGCCATGCCCTGGCTCGAAGGAGGAAGTGAAATGTTTTAGCTGACGTGTCGGAAGTTGGTTAGGTCAAGATGTTTTGGTATAGAACATTGCCAAGGAAAACAGTGTTCTGAAAGAAGGCACAATAACTGATGATTTGATATTGAAGATTCATGGAGAGGCATCCTAATATGTTACTGCTATAGCCCATGTTTGGATGGACTCACACATTCGTTGCTAAGTGGTTGTTCTGGTAAAGAACTTCTGTTACTTTAGCAACAGTTAGAAACTTATGTACTTGGTCTGGAAATTTTTTGGGAATTCAGAAATGTTAAATGATGAAGCTATGGGCAGAGTTCCTGTAGCTATGGGCAGAGTTCCTTAAGGTGCGATAATTGGCAATTTACACTACTATCATGTTGGTATTTTGGAGAACTGAACTGCCAAAACAGGACTTGCCCAAACTCTTGTTTACGACTACAGCTTAATTAATAGAAAACAAAATTTTAGCTGTTACTATGACCGATATCCACTCAAATATGTACTGATTGAGTGATAATGAAGAATGGTATTGCTTACCACCATTTTGTTAGTCACTTACAATAGAGTATTGTGTGTACCTACCCCACCAAGAAGCAGATAGCATAGTTTGGAGACAATGGTTCTTGCATATTGGACTTGTTTTACTCACAAGACTTCAACTCTATCTTACCTTCTTCAATGACTACTATGTCTGAGCATCCATAAAGTAAAATCACTGCTATGGATGGTTTTGTGATATATATATGTTCTAAAGAATTAAAAAAAATTAATTCCAACCATGTTTGCTCTCCTAAGTAAACACCATTGGATATTATTTTTTCCACACAGGATTCTAGTTGAACCTATACAAATGTATATATGTGAAAAATATATAGAAGTGGGCAGGGATACCTACCAAATTTTCAGGAATGCTCAAGCCTCAATGCACATTTTTCTCTTTTACTTTGAAAAGAGAAACACCCTACTAGGGAATACATATCGGGACAAATGGTTTAGTTTGACCTATCCAATGTGATTTTTATGTCCTCTGCTTGAATGCTATTTCACAATACCTGCATACACATGCAATTATCAGCCACAAGCAATCCATACCAAACAAAAGGGTGTATGTAGGGTATCACCCTACCATATCAGAAATAACCTGTATCAGCCACTGCTTACGTTTAATGGTGGTGCTGAGGGTGTTGGAAGTTCCAATGCTATTCACAATAGTGCAGGAATACTCCCCCATCACATTGTCCAGAACACCATCCATGGTGAGCATGCTGACATATGCAGATGTGGTACGATTCACCAGCACCTGGAAGATCTTGTATCTACCAGTGCTACTGTTAAGAGAGAGTCTCTTGCTGTCTTTATCCCACAAAACCTCCGTGGGTGGCGAGTTGAGAGAGGAACACAAAAGTGAGAAAGGACTGTCTCCTCCAAGGGAGAAGTTAAGATTAGTCACTACAGGATAACCTAAAACAAAAATAATAATGACAAGATACGAAGACAAGGAAACATAGATAACCATGGTGACCACAAAGACACTAGCAGTAACAAGAACAAATCTTTACTGACTATTAGTATTATCAAGACTTGGGGAATAATACCCTCTAGAAAGAACTACAGTTGCTAATATTTCAGCCCAATCTACAAGTGATTATTGGAGGGGCGATTACAGTTGGAAAGGTGTTCACAAATATCCATTCAAATTTGAGGGCATGATTGATAATAATAAAAAAGTTCGAGCTATCTTTAGCACTCTCTTTTTGGTGCCCTCTTATGGAAGTTGCTCTGCTTTGGATGGTTGAATAGTTGAACATTAACCTATACCTACTGGTAAACACTCCAAATCTCTTCTTTACCTTTGAGGTCAATTTCACTACTGTAAATTTTGTTTCAGATAATATTCCAACAGCTCTACTTCAAGGATAGGATTCTTATACCTACCAAAGTGCTGCTTTCTGTGTTTGTCTTCAATAGTTTGGAATTAAAAGGGTTTCTTAACCACTTAAGGGATTGTATTAGGACCGGCTACACAGATATAGTTGGAGGGGTGGATATAACTGGAGGGTATTACACTACCATTACATGGAGTTTGGCTACAAGGTGTAAACTACAATTCCCAGTAATATCAGACTGAAAATTATCCTACACAAATATTATTTACTTGAAAAATAAGAAGAATAGATTCCCAGGTTCACATCTACAACGTTCCCAGCCTCATCTGGTGTACGATACGTGTAGATACCAACTTCTCCCGGTCCGAGTGCCCTAAAGGATCTCACGTAGATTGATCCAGGATCATAACTACTACCCCGAGAGACAATGAAGGGGTCAGAGTAGGAGTGAGTGATGTCATTACCCAAAGGACCAATAAGCTGTCCAACATCAGATTTGTTAGAGCCAGAAAGACCTCGAAATGATTGGGCTCTTGCAGAGGCTACGATGAGACTATTATTAGGGAGAACTTCACCGATGAGAGATTCCACAAATATACCACCACCTTTAAGTTAAGAGCAGGAAGAAGGGTGGAGTGAGTGGGCAGGTGGAGGAGAGGGTGGTGGGATCGGGGGAGAAGGATGTGGAAATAAAGGGGAAGATAAGGATGATAAAGTGACAATGAAATATGATAGGTATACAACACATATAGCAAATTCAAACAGGTTGAAATAAATTTGCCTCTAAACAAACACACTAAAAACATACCCACAACATCCACAGTGATACTAGCATTCCAACTGCACCCTCCCTGACCATGTACCACACAAGTATGGACTCTCTGGTCATAAGAATGAAGATAATGGCTAGATACTGTCTTCAAAGTTCTTCCTCTTGAGAAACAGTTCCCTTTACAAGTGGAAGTCCATTCATAGAAGAGTTGTGTAGCATTATCTCCAGCTCCTTCCACCACACAGGATAAGTTGAGGGCACTTCCAGCACGATATGAAGGTGTTTTGAAGGAGAAGGATAAAGGAGGACTGTAGCTGGCTACAATCTTAACATCGAGATAATTGTTATTCTCTGTTTGTTATAGCACAAAAGGACGTACACACAGACACACACACACACACACACACACATTAGCTGGCATTAAGATCCTATTAACTAGTAGAGAGAAGTATAAGCCATAGAATTTTGATATGCCATATTTTGAAATATAACATATATGACTGATTATAGCATGATTTAGTTTTGGCAGTTCTTAGCTTCGGCATAGATCATATAATTTAGGTAAGGAATTTAGGACTATGATTTCCTCTGCACTACCATAAATAGGAACAAATGTATAAAGATTTCCACCAGTTTGGTACAACTAAATATTGTCAGACTTGTGCATCTAGCTTCATGATAAGTAGGAAAACATATATTTTATTTTAGAATTCCATAGTGTACACAACAGTCATAAATGTTTGTCTCTATATATAGTAGACCCACACTTATCCAAATAATAAACCTCGCAAATCTGAATCACGATCGTAATTTTGCTGCATCATCCTGATATTATACGCATGTGCGTGCTTTTTATAGGCAGCTGCTGCAAAATGGCCATTGTGATAAGACTACAAAAATAAGCCAACAATTGAATAGAAAGTCGAGATTCTAGATCAAGTTGGAAAGAACAGCAGTATGTAGTAGGAATTTCTACAATTTCAGACATGAAGTAAAAGTACAGCTGGTTCAAAAGAAGGCTGACCGAGATGCGATGTGCAGAGGTGAAAACTCTGAAGATTCGAAGAGATTAGTTGGCAGAAGCTGTTTTTCTATGTTTCCCTGTCAGGCCTCAGCCCTGAATGTTTGTAGAGCAGCCCTGCAAAGATCATACTATAAATAGAATTTATAAATAGAACTAGATAGAATTTATAAATAGAACTAGAACTCATGACCTGAAACTATCACACATAGGACAATCAGAACTCATGACCGCAAACTATCAACACATAGGACAATCAGAACTCATGACCTCAGACTATCAACACATAGGACAATCATGATATCATCTCACACTCTTAGATAAGTGTCCTAGATACAGTAATTCTACTACTCAAACATCATTAGCAGTGAAAGCCTGGCTCAAGGGTATTTAACCCCCCTCTGCAGTCCAGGCTTGGGCAGTCTCATATCTTAATATTCTGCTACTCGACTGTTGTTTTAATATAAGCTACTTAAAGATCTAAAACTCTTTTGTCAAGCGTGGGGTTTAGCTAAAAAAAACTTAGGGAGAGACTCTGGTGGCAGTGAATTACCACCGTTGGTATCTGTTAGGTCTCTTGTGGTGGGAGACTGTAACATTCACCATCACCAGTACATTGTGATTTCTATTTCTATTCCAGTAACCATGCAGTAACCTGTAACAAGAAAACAATGAAATAAAGATAATCATGCCTTAGTGAAAGTATTCCTAATTCTAAAATTTTACTAATCTGAGGGAACTGAGTTCCATGGTAGTGAGAGTCTACTGTGGTAGTAGTTTAGTAGGTTATCCAATTTTTTCTCAAGTTCTCAGAGAAAGGATAAGGGAATTTGAAGGACAATATGCCAGATTATTTCGGATATATGAACCCAAAGTAAAAATTTAAACGCACGAAATCTTAATTTGCAATACTAGCACACTTCAGCACTTGATTAGCACATTTCTGTTTTCACAAGTTGTAGCCAGCATGTGTGCACTTTATTTAACAAGTTCATTGGTACTAGTTTTTCGTCGTCCCCATTTAAAAAAAATTTTTTTTGTTCTGCTTGCCTTATAACCAATCAAATTCAGCCAAACAGATAATATGTAAAAAATATCCTCTAAACTATTTTTAAAATGGTACATTTTAAAATAAGGTTATTACCCTAGTGCAGTAATTACATGAATATATACATGCTAATCACAATTGATATTTGGAACAAAAACATATCTGCAGCAAACAAACTTTTCCTTCCTGGAAAATTTAACTGACTTAAGGCTACGTAGTTTCTATATTAGCACTAGTTTGAATACATCAACAGCCAGTAGAGCCACATTATTGATTACCATACACACATATCCCTTCTAGATTCTAGATTCCATGGCTTACCAGTACGGCATGTATAAGTTGTTGCAGCAAGCACGGGACTCAATAGAACAGCTACAGCAATCAGCAACAATTTCATCCTTGTAGGGGCGAAGATCTGATTGTAGTAAAGTCCAGATTGATTTACCAAAACCAAATTGAGAACTAAGGATACGCAGTTGGTGACGTTACCGCCTCCAACAGGGTTGGGCAGTCGAAAAACTCGTACGTTAGGGCGGGGCAAGGGCTGAGGTCCGGTGTGATGGACTCCAGTGAATTGGGAACCTCCGTCCCTTAATCCCCTAGCGTTTTAGGGACCCCGGGGTCCCTAAAACGCTAGGGATTTAGGGCCCCCTCTGGAGATTTGGCTAAAAAAAATTCAAACTGTTTAGGGCTACTAGAATCTTGAGAATGAGCAGGGATTGCGAGGTTTGCGAGTTCCAATAGGCATGGTTTGTTGTAGGTGTAATCGGAGTAGTCGTTGTGTAAGTTGTTCCTGTTGTCAGCTGAAGAACCCCTGTACAAACTGCCTGCCCTCCCGACTTGGCTCTTGTATGAACATTCCTGCTGCCACCATCAGCCAAGGGTCTTCCACCATAACCGCCTCCACCTCCACCATCCCAGGTTCTCGCAGTTCTCAACCACCAGGTGGCAGTTGACGAACCCGTACCATCTCATCTCCCGTTGTATTTCCCAATCTCCAGGCCATCTTTTCCTTTACAACCCCAACCCTACATCTTGTCCCAAAGGGAGCCAGGAATGATTGGGCCACCGGTCTCTCATGACATTTGCGAAGCCCCTTCAGATCTCATGCCTTGGAGCAAGTTCTTTTTGCTCCCCAAGTGCATCCTCGCAAGTACGGGCAGAAGTCATCTGCGTGACACCGGAAAGTTAGTCAAGGCTCGTATCCAAAGATGGAAAGATGGGGACGTCCTGGGCCTTTGGTCCGATGCAGTCGGCTGGGGTAACCTTTGTTCCCCTGGTTGTTGAGTCTCGGGGTGGTTGGTGCCATGAAGCTGTTGACCTGATATCAACCTTTATGATAGCCTACAAACCAATGTTCTTAAAACATCACTGACACACCACCAGCTAGCTCGCATTTACAGACCTTTGGTCACAATTAGCGATGAAGATGGTGATATTGATCCAGAAATGGTCATTTACTCTTCCGATGTGCAGCAGAACTACAGATTGTGGTCTCTTCGCCATTGCCTTTGTCTTTCACTTGGCTATAGGTGATAATTCAGAAAACCTCATTTTTGACCAAGCAGAGATGCGTCCTCACCTTACAAAGTAAATTATTGGTGTATCACTAATATAATATAGCACTAATCTGTTCTTATCATCATATTTTCTCCCTTTATATATTAGTTCTTTTCAATAGAAGAAAATGGAGCATTTTCCAAGTGTAAAAACTGAAAAAATGCCAAAGAAATTGTCTGGTATTGGTGATCACTGGCCATTTCACCAGATCGAATTGTTTTGTTCATGTTTAATGCCAGAAGACTATTGTCGGGTCACGGACAGGTTATCTCTTCTGAGCGTGCTCGGCAGGTACTGCTGCCACCAGAGTTCTACAGAGCTTGACAGTAATTAGTCAAAGATTGAGCTACAATGTATCATATAGCAAAATAAGAAGTAGAACTAATCAGGCCTATTGGCCGAACAGCTTTTATAGTAAAATGTGATACAAGTCTAAAGGTCGGGTCTACCCGACCACTGTGTGGTGTATGCAATGACGACATAGAGGGGTTGATGAAGTTCATGTATAGGTGTTGATGAAGTTCATCTTCTGTCTAGTCAGGGGTGTGCCGGGCGGGTCTCCCAGCCCTTGGAGGTGGGCCCGACATCCCCCCCTCGCATGAGTGAAGCCGTCCCTGGCGTAGAGGTAGAGGTAGACGTCTCCCACGACTGGCGAGACATTCCATCAGCATTCGCATTGTCTCGACCAGGCCTGTACTTGATGGTGAATGAGAATCCCTGGAGTTGTAAGGCCCATCTGGTGAGACGTCGGTTATTTAGGTGGGCCGTCTGGAGATATTCCAAGGCTTTGTGGTCTGTCTGAATCATAAACGTCCGTCCATCCAAATATGTCTCAAAGTGTCTCACACATGCAACAACAGCCAGGCACTCCAGTTCAGTCACTGTATAATTGGCCTCAGCAGGAGATAGTTGTCTGCTGAAAAAGGCAACGGCCAACTCTTTTCCTTCTCTGACTGCGCTCAGGCATCCTCCAATACCAGCATAAGAGGCATCAGTCTGGAGGAGAATCTTGTCTGTTTCTTTGAGAATATTGAGTGTGCACATCGTGCTGAGAGTCTCCCTGAGATGGTGAAAACAGTCAAGACGTTCTTGGGTCCATTCAACGAGGTTGGGCATGGTCTGTCTTGTCGCATCATTGAGCTTTGTGGAATACGATGCAAAGTGGTGGATATACTTTCTATAATATCCAGCCAATCCCAGAAATGACTTCAGCTTGGCCTTGGTTTCTGGGCGGCGATACTCTTTGAGAGAGAGAACTTTCATTTCTGGCACGGAGACTTCATTGTTGCCTACAACGTGGCCTAGATGTTCGAGAGACCGCTGTGCCCAGGCGCATTTCCCTAACTTGACAGTTAGCCCGGCATCTTGAATGCGGTCCAGAACGAGAGATAAATGTTGAAGGTGAAGGTCCCATGCAGTTGAGAACACCAGAATGTCATCGATGTAGGGCGCTGCGTAGTCCTCCATTCCATCCAATACACGGTCCATCAACCTCTGGAAAGTGGTGGGAGCATTCCGGAGCCCAAATGGCATCTTTACGAATTGGAATTTCCCGATAGGGGTGACTATGGCAGTCTTGGGTTGATCTGCTGGATGGATCCTCACCTGGTAAAAACCCTTAGATAAGTCCATCTTGGTGAGAAATACAGCAGCACCAACTCTGTTAATAATGTCTTCTATCAGAGGCATGCAGTACGGGTCCGGCACCGTAACTGCGTTCAATTTTCTGTAGTCCACACAGACCCGTATGCTGCCATCTGGCTTCATCACCGGCACCAATGGAGAAGCCCATGGGCTGGTGGAAGGAATGAGAATTCCCTGGTCGATCAGGCCTCGAAGCTCCTTGATCACTCCTTTGATCTTGGCAGCTGAGATAGAGTATGGTGCGGATCGAATTGGTTTGACACACTCGGTGTCAATGTGGTGAACACATAGCGACGTCACACCTGGGGCATCCGAGAAGATGTGGGGACGGTCTTTAATGATGTCCAAGATAATCTGTTTCTGGACTGCAGTGGTCTGGTCTCCACGAAGTGTCGTGGTGTCTCTTTCCGGCTCTGTCTCGTCCGAAACCACCATTACCCTCATGACTTTGCACTCTCTGATGTTGTAAGGCTTGGTGAGATTGATGTGAACAGTCCTTCGCTTCTTAGATGGTTTGCCAGGAATGCCAAGTTCGACGTCCACAGTCCCAATCTTTCGGAGAATTTCAAACGGTCCCGTCCAGGCTGACTCCAGCTTGCCGGCCATTCCAGGTGATCTTAGTAAGACCAGAGAACCAACAGTGATGGGGCGTTGCCGTGCATGGTGGTCATAGTACGCCTTGGTCTGCTTCTGTGCTTCAGTACCGTTGATCAGACTCGCTTCTTGGAGAGCTTCCATCCTGGAATTCAATTGTTCCATCCATTCAGTGACTTTGAAAGGTGGTGAGTCAGCTCCCATCCACTGATCTATCAGTAGGTCTGCCGGAGTGCGCAGGGTGTGCCCATACATCAGCTCCGCAGGGGAGAATCCAGTGGAACGATTGGGTGCTGTCCTGATAGAAAATAAACATAGCTTGGTCTGTGTAGCCCAGTCCAGACCCCTCTCGATTGTCTTCCTGAGCATGGGCACCAATGTCCCGTGAAATCGCTCCACGCATCCATTGGCCTCTGGGTGGTATGGGGTGGTCCGTATCTTTTCGATCCCCAATCGTGAGCACAGCTGCGTCATGAGTTTCCCACAGAGTTGGGTCCCCTGGTCAGACAGGATCATTCGAGGGAGGCCATGACGACTGAATACTTCCAGTAAACCTTCAGCCACCTCCTCAGCAGTCGCTGTCTTGAGAGGGAGCGCATCTGGGTATCGGGTGGCCAGATCGATGGTGGTGAGGAGGAATCTGTAGCCATCCTTTGTCCTGGGGAAAGGGCCAACCAAATCTATGGCCACCTTCTCAAAGGGCATTGTCATAATCGGAATAGCCACCATTGGAGCCTTGGTGGCCTTGTGTTTTCTCTGGTACTGGCAGCTTTCACAGTTCTTGCACCATTCAGTCACATCAACGTGCAGTCCGGGCCAGCAGACCCTCTGCTGGAGTAGCTGCTTGACCTTCTTGGCCCCAAGATGTCCATTGAGATCGTGTGCAAGCCGAATGAGTCGAGGCCGCTGGGACGTGGGTACCACAAGTAAGGTCTTCATATTGTTAAGTTCATCGGTGGTAGAGAGGCAGAGCCATTTGTTATTCCAATGAAAGCCTGCTTCCTGGCCCTCTGCTTTCGCTCTCCAGGTACGAAGGGTATCATCCTCCAAAACTTCTCTCTGAAACTCTACCTGCTTTATCTCGCTCGGGAGTGCAGGGGAGTATTCCTCCACAGGTTCAGGTGTGGAGTGGTCTGGAATCCCTTGAAGAAACGATTGTGGATCCTTGGGAGTGAACCTGTCTTCTGCCTCCTGGGCTGCGGTGCTCAACAGTGAGGCTTGCTTATTCCTCTCTTCGGCTCGAGTCACACAAACTGCGGACGTTGGCGTTTTGTCTGCGTATTGGATCGTCATGAAGTCACTGAGGGTCAGGTCCTTGATATTGCAGCTGAGGATGACGTCTGACTGTAAGAGATGATCAGGCGCCACTGCTGCTTTGCTGTTGAAGGTCGTATCTCCAATCTTCACTTCAATGACAGCCATTGGAAGGGTTGTGGGGTTGAGGCCATTCCAGCCGACCACCTTGACATCTTCCTGCTGGTATGCCTCATTGGGAACCAGGGATTCCTTGATAATAGATATTCTGGCCCCAGTGTCCATCAGGACAGTGGTTGGCTTGTCCAGATATTGGCCCCATATGATTCCTTCCGGTGTGGGTTCATCAGGCAGGTGAACCAGATTCACAGGCTCCTTCTTGATCTGTTTGTTTTTGTTTGGGCACTCCCAGACTGCATGTCCCGGGTCATCACAGTTAAAACAACGGAACTCTCTTTTCTGCCGGGATCTGTCTTGGGGTGGAGGAGAACGAGGCTGCTTGCTGTATGACTTGTCACCAAAGCGTTTGTCGACCAAGGGTCGTGCAGGTCGCTCGTTGTACCGGGTCTGGTACCGTTTGTCCGTGTAGTCCCCATATCTGGATGGTTTACGTTGGTTTCTGAAGGCGTTTCCATAGACCCTTTCGTACTCCCAAATAGCTTTGATCAGAGTGGCCCTCTGTTTCGGAGCCTGTTTCTTTACTGCCGTTGCACATTCTTCAGAGTAGTTGCGGAGGGCCCACATCATGTTGAGTTCCCAGAGTATCTCGGCTGCAGTTTTGTTGTGGAGATTGAGGCCTGCTATTATAGCCGCACCTCTGGTGACTACATCGTCAGGATGAGAGGGAAGAGCCATGTTAGGGTGAAAGAATTGGTCCTCGTATTCATGCTGTGTTAGTCCGAGGGCCTCTAGCAGGGAAGTCTTGGTCGCCGCATACGAATCACGGTGTTCCATTGGGACCACAGTGACCATCAGTTCAGCTGCTTTTCCCTTCAGGGCACTCAGGAGGTAAGTAGGCCACTCCTTGACTGGAATGCCTTCTGAGGTTAGTACCTGCTCGAATCCCAAGAGATAGCACCCCATGTCGCAGGGTTCCGTGTACTTGGGTATAAGAGTGGTGAGTCTGGCATTCGTCTCCCGTCGTTCTCTGGATCGGTCGGCTGCTTCCAGTTTCAGATCCATTTCTTCTCGCATCCTAGCTTGATCTTCTCTGTGTCGTCTGTCAGCAGCTTCCATTGCTTGTGTTGCCAATTGTCTGTCCATCTTGCGGGTTGCTGCTGCCTCTGCTAAAGCTTGTTCTCGTTCTTCTCTTCGTTCCAATTCGTGTCGTTTCAATTCTTTCTCGTGACGTATCGTAGTCTCCTGCATTTGTGCGTACATCAATGCGATCATCTGTTGCATGTCTTGACTGCC
This sequence comes from Cladorhizidae sp. MBARI D1340-BT2, assembly GCA_028752905.1. Classification (NCBI taxonomy): domain Eukaryota; kingdom Metazoa; phylum Porifera; class Demospongiae; order Poecilosclerida; family Cladorhizidae; species Cladorhizidae sp. MBARI D1340-BT2. Next base: position 36,087,949 of record JAQNBH010000007.1, on the reverse strand, counting down.
TTCCATTATTGCTGCTGCTCCCATCGGGGAGGGGAGTTGTGCTGCCTCGTCGGATTCTTCATCTTCTTGGTGCTTCTTGGCCTTGTGGACGATCTTGGGAGGCATGGTACTTCTCTCTTCGTCTTTATCAATAAATCTTCGCAGAGTATGGTAGGTAATTTCTTTCGATGGGTGGTTAAGTCCGACACCGCTGCCACCATATGTCGGGTCACGGACAGGTTATCTCTTCTGAGCGTGCTCGGCAGGTACTGCTGCCACCAGAGTTCTACAGAGCTTGACAGTAATTAGTCAAAGATTGAGCTACAATGTATCATATAGCAAAATAAGAAGTAGAACTAATCAGGCCTATTGGCCGAACAGCTTTTATAGTAAAATGTGATACAAGTCTAAAGGTCGGGTCTACCCGACCACTGTGTGGTGTATGCAATGACGACATAGAGGGGTTGATGAAGTTCATGTATAGGTGTTGATGAAGTTCATCTTCTGTCTAGTCAGGGGTGTGCCGGGCGGGTCTCCCAGCCCTTGGAGGTGGGCCCGACAACTATGATAACATGATTTGTTGTGATGCATGTGGAAAATGGCTTCATCTTAAATGTGTTAGACTAATGCGTGCTCCGACACAGGAGAAATGGCTCTGCCAGATGTGCATAAAAATATCTTCTTGATTTAATTTTTCCTTGACTATAATATAATTATTGTATTGACTATTATCCATTATTGTGTTGACTATTGTGTATAATAAATGGCTGTGCCTATAATGTCAGTGCTTGTAGTTGGTAGGAGACCATTCTTTATGAGGATCCCTATAACAGATCCCCACATCTCTAGTGTTGTAGAGATATACAAGTTATCACTAGAAGACTACACTACAAGGCTGTAGATAAGGGGGGAGCCCCCCAAAATTTCTGGGGAAAAAAAAATCAATGCAATAAGCTGATGTCTTGGAATACACATGCAGTAGCCAGAACATTTTTGGCTAAATGACTTTTATCTTAATTAATAGAAATGTATTTTGGTGTATCTCTCCAAAACTTCAGAGACACTCATTTTAATTTTTTGAGGTTTGAAATGTGTCGAACATCCCTCTCCCACACCCTCCAGAGACACTCATTTTAATTTTTTGAGGTTTGAAATGTGTTGAACATCCCCCTCCCGCACCCTCCCCCTTGCTCTGGCTACATGATCCATCAATACCCTAACTCGATAACCCCCCCCCCCCCAATTTTTTTTTTTATACAATTTATTTCGTGCGAGATTTTTTTCGTCGTTTGCCATTTGGATCGCATTCAGAATTCAATTCAAGTGAAACACTTTCTCTCCTAACGAATTCAGTCTCTGAGTTTGATTTAGCCCTAGGCCTACTCTGGTGACTTCCCTGATGCTGGAGCTTGGGAATGACCATGCTGGAACCTACTTTCTGTCTGCTCACAACAGACCTTGCTATCAACCTGGAAAACTGTGTGTCTTGCCTAAAACTTGTTTGGAGGGACAATTTCTGTTTTGAGATACTGGTGGTATGTCAAATTTGCTATTTATCTGATACAAACCTCACACATTAGGCTATAATTAACTAAAGCTCAATCAACATAGCAACATTTCCTACAAACTATGTTAGCTACAGTAGATCTTACCTACTGCTACCAGTTTTACCCAGGCTAATTCTAGCCATACTCTATTAGAAAAACACTGCTGTTGCTGAAATGGTGAGATTTAAAGAGTATGTTCTTTGACTGGTTCTGACAAGTTTAAAGTACATGCTAGCCATAAACTGGCTTGGGAATAGTAACGTTGGGTGGTCAAAACTTGTAATGGTGGGTGGGTGGGCATGGACCAATAGGTTCTATGGCATTAAAAAATCCTCAGGCCTTTATTAGCACTGTTTCTGCTTCGCTCGTATATCACCCTCAGTCTCAACATATTACTATTGTATGGGGAAGTGCAGTAGCACTCCATACATTGCTTTGCCCCATATTTTAAATGGAGGACAAAAGCTAAATTTATATCTCAAAGTTAAAACTCACAATGTCAGCTTCTTAGTATCATAAATGTTATCTTCAATTGAATCCTCAAAATCAGCAGCCTAAAATGATCGAATCCATTAGATATGATTGTCAAGATCACCCAAACAGTTATTTTATTATCTTGTATTTAAAATTGTATTTAAAATTGCAATAGAAATCATTTTACCTCCATTTTGAAATGGCGTCTCTGCAAAGACAAAGTAGATTTCAGCTAAAACTCAACATGAGCATCATAAATGATGTCATCAGGCAATTTCAATCCTCAAAACACATCTAGCAAGTTTGAATCTTTTTAGAGGGTAGTAAACTCGCAGCCTCCCAAAACCATTCAAACGTTGAATTTTGTCTTCATCTATGTTTTGTGTGTAGAATGTCCACTCATAATCATTTTACTACCAGCACACTCCAATGCAATGCAACAATGCATCTGTCTACATATATATTTATGTTTATTTCTACTTTTTCTCGTGCATAACTTCGTAGAATATCTAATCATCATTACTATCAGAACACTCTAAACTCAATACAAAAACTAACCAGTTTCTCGATTCACCAACCAATGTGTTTCTCTACTCAGTTAAACACTGGAAGATCTGTAAAGGATTGTTAATCAATATGCTGGTGCATGTGCAAAACTGAGCTCAGCTGTGCTGAGTCAGCAAGCAACCGTATATTTTCATTCCATGAATTGACCATATAATTATAATGCATGTATATTAGTTGATTTCCTCAGAAACGTATTCCTGTGTCAATAGTTTACATCACAGAACTTTAAACAGAGTCTCTGACAGCTGCACATTTCTATACCAAGAAGAGAATCAGTTCATTTCCTCCGATAATTTTGTGACAATAGTTAACATCACAACCTTCAACAAAATATGCCTTTGAGATCCAGAAGCTTCAAAAGCATGATAGAGCTCTTGGGATAGTTGTTGAGAAAGCTATAGCTTCAAATCTCATCAACTTTTTAAGCTTAGGTTAGCTTGAGCTATGCAACTGACTTAGTTGTGGTTTTCAATAAGCTCTTGAGTGGTGATAGAAAGCTTTTGTTCAAACACTACTGTATTTGCAGCTGGGCTAGGTCAAAAGAAAGAAGTCTACTAATGAAAAACTACAACCTCAGCTGGTACAACACCTCAATATCCACAGATTTAGTATTGCCTAGCTATGGAGATGTGATTAATTTGGGTTTGTGTACAAATATGAACAGATTCTTGCATGCTTGTGCAGACTAAAGCCATAGCTATGTGTACAGCTGCAAATTCTGATATTTTTTCTGCAGAATAGCTAGTTATTTATTGTGTAAAAGAAAATAGAATTCAGAAAGGAGAGAGTGAAAAGTCAAAGCATGCTTCTGAAACAACAGAACAAAGAGAACTGAAAGCGATTGATAGAAAAAGGCATTCTTAACTACTTCTATATAAAGCAATACAACCTTATGACATGAATAATTTACTTATCAGTGTATAATGTTAGCTGTATTGGCTAGGATAAGATCTAGAGCAATGTGATTTAGGCTTGCGATTATGGCAACAATGCTAGGCATTAAAGTTTTGTCGTATTGGGAATCATGCCAAAAAGGTAATGTCTATATCTCAAACTCGCCATTGCTTGCAACAAAATGCCTTGTTGTCATTACTAATTATCATGTTACATATCAATTTCTTATCGTCATCTCATTATTCCACTATATTCCAAACCAGCCACCAAGGGGATCAAGATTGTGTGCACCATCTGGTTGTGTTCTACTTCGTTTAATTGTTCTTCTACTGCGTTTTATATTCACTTAGCAATTTATTTGTATTTGCAGTAAGCATTCCAGGTAATAGGTGCACACTTTATTTCCTCCATTAGACCCACCCACCCTCTCCTAATGGTAAATACCCCTCCAATTGTAACCATCCCTCCAATTGTAACTGCCCCTCCAATTGCAACCACATAATTCAGTGGCAGTAATTGCCCTTCCAATTGTAACCCCTGAGGTAAATAGAAGACACATGCACATAATTGCTGATTAGGCTTATAAACTGAGAAATGGGAAGAAGAAAAAAGGGAAAAAAACCCAGGAATTTTTTTAGGGCGCAGCAGGGCTAGAAACCTTCATTTCTGCTTTCCAGGCAAGTTACTCAACCATTGAGCCATTGGCACTCCAATGCATAATTCCTCGTAACAGGTACTTGAACTCCTTCACAACAGTAATCAATAGAAACCGCCCTTCCAATAGTAATTTGAGGTAGATTAAATAGTAACTGCGGTTCCTATTAGAGAGTATATGGTCCGCTAACATGCCCTCTTTACCCATTGTACACAGCACACACACACCCAAAGTATAAAGGATGAAGGTACAGCAGGAGTTCACTTATCTGAAGACATTGGGACTGGACAGTTTTCAGGTAAATGAAATGTTCGGATAACTGAACTTCACTGCTAGATATTTTATCCTTACCCCAAGAACCTCTGCTGCAGTTGTTTGCACTTCGCATGCCAAGCGCTTATCTACATCACATAGCACCACCACCACCTGCTTCGGTAAAATTTGATCTTGCAAGTGCTCCTAAATTTAAATTATTGCTTCTCATCAATTTATCCTCCCCTCTTTATAATCTCCAATAGACCTTTCTTAATGCTTGCATCCTACCTTTCATCCATTTTGGGTTATAATTTTTTGGAATTGAATTTTTCCTTCTTGGAATAAAATCATTTTTGTCTTAAGGGTTTCTGCAAAAATTTTGTATTCATTATACAAATCAATATAATTTGAAGGTGATTTATATCCAAAGGGTTCTCTGCCAAATTTTCCTATTCATTATCCAAATCAATATGATTTGAAGGATGACAATCTGACTAATTTCCTTATTGGTCATTCCGTAATAATCCTACCTCTCCTGCGGGACCTGAATTCACTTGTTTGGCCCTGGTTGGGTAATACCACTCCACACCTCATTCCTAAGCCTATCTTTTAACTTATAAAATTTGCTTTTCTGAAGTCTATTACAATTCTATTATTTTCTTTCTTCTCATTTGTTGAGTTAAGGTCAAATCTGATGACTTTGTGATTGTTATTTCCCAAATTTCTAAATTTGTAATTAGTATTACTTAATACTGCTCTATAGTGCAATGGGCAGGACACTTTGGTAGGAAATGCCTGATCAACTGTGTACTGCACCAGTTCTTCTGGCCTGCCATCAGAAGTGATACTGCCAATCTCTGCCGATGCTACCAGGTCTGCCAGAAGATGACCTATCGCAGACTTTGCAAGGTACCACTGATACTGTTATCAATTGTTACCCAACCATTCTGATGCATTGCGATGGATGTAGTTGGACCACTGCCACCCACTGAGGAATGATACTGCTTTACATTTACCATATCGACCACAGGAGCAGCATTTCCCTCTGAAAAGCCCCAGCAAGGATATAGCAGAGGCGCTGGTGGAACTTTTCTAGCAGTGAGGACTACCAGATGAAATCCTCACCAATACAGGGTCGAATTTTTGCAGTGAACTGATGCAGAAGTTTATCAGACTCATTGGCATCAAGTGAATTCAAACCTCGGCATACCAGCCCAAGACAGATGGAATAGTGCAAAGGTACAACACAATGTTGAAAAGTGGGCTGCACTAGTACATTGACCGATTTGGAGGGCAGTGGCACAAGTCAATTGCATACCTGCTGTTTGCCTTCGGGAGCTAACCCACAAGACAACAGGCTTCACTACCTTCGAGATGGTGTATCGATGCAACCTCCCCCCCCCGATCCCCCCGAGAATCTTTGGATGTCCTCCAAGAACAGTGTCAACAACCCACAGTGGGTATAGACAACATCGTGTCATACTTGAGAGATACATATGAGTAGTTGGAGACAGCTTGAGATCTAGCAGGAAAGGCGGAGACAGCAGTCAAAACCCAGATGAAGGTCTGGGGTATGACTGCCACATGAGAGATAGAACCATCCAAGTACATGACCTGGTTTTTGGTACTCTTATCATGTCTCCAAAAAGCTGAGGGCAACATGGCATCGACCTATTCCCATAATAGAGAAGCTCTCTGAGATAACCTACAAGGTTAAGACAGGCTATAGAGAGAAATCTACCATTCCATGTTTACAATACATGCTTCCATGCTGGAAATCACCATCAGGAGTGTGTCTCTACAGCTAAAGAACAGCAAACAACTGGACGTAAATATGAGAGACATCCTGACCTTGAGTACTGTAACATCATCAGCAATGCTATAGATCAACCTGAACCTCAACCAGCCCAACACGACCAACTGTTGCAGCCTCTCTGAGCAACGTTGCATCTTTGCTGTGACCAACCCAGCCTAACAAAGATGGCAACTATCAACATTAACACAGTAGAAGAAAAATCCATCACCTCACCACCCTACTGCATCCACACTCCAGGCTCACAATAGTGAAGGAAGGTGGCCCAGATGCTACAAGCAAGACTGATTCAAGTCAGCAAGAGCCTGGGGGTAGCACGGGTCACTGAATGCACTGATTATAGGAAACTCAATGTAGTGGCCATCCGATCTGTTACCAATGCCTCTCATCGAGGAACTCGTTGTTTAACTAGCTTAATTAAGCTCATTTTATCACCACCATTGACCTGACAAAAGCAAGCTGCCAGTGGCCAAGGGATCATGGGAGAAGACATCATTTACAACTTCATTGGGTAAGTAACACTTCTCTATGATGCTTTTTCAGCCTGGTCAGAGTGCCTACCACTTTCCAAAGGATGATGAACACAATCTTCGAAGATGGCCTGGTGTCTCAACATACCTGGATAAGTTAAGTCATTTTGGGTCAAGACTGAGGTCAATACCTCACCCAATTGTCTGAGATCCTGATGAGAGCAGGGCTGGCAATAAAGCAGGCAAAGTGCCAGTTTGTGAAGAAAGAGTGATTGTACCTGGAGCATGTGATGGGGTGAGAACAATGGAAGCTGGATGCGGCCAAGATTGATGCAGTAGTAAAGTTTCTGAACCCCAGCAAGAAAAAGGACATTAAGCATTCGTGGGCCGCACAGGCTATTACTGGCATTTCATTCCCAGTTATGTGGATGTCGCCACTCTGCTAACATATCTGATCAGAAGAGACTAGCCAGACAAACTGGTTGGCAGGACTGGCATCAGCAAGCATTTGAAGCACTGAAGATAACCCTCTCCTCTAACCCCATTCTGCAGGTCGCAGAATATGCCCTTGGCTTTGTCCTGCAGATGGATGCATCCAATGGAGCTCTCCTCAGCCAAGTCAAGGACAAGAATAGAGATTGACTAGTAGCATATTACTCAAGGAAGCTGTGCCTGAGAGAAAACGTCTTTGCAGAAGAGGAAAAGAAGTGTGTGTTGATTTTGGACAGTGTCAGACATTTCGCAACCCTACAGTACCATTTACCCTTGTCACTGACCACAGCTGTCTGAGATCTTAGACAAGATGAAGGATGTTGGCAGCCGACAGACAAGATGGTAGCTTTGTCTTCAGCAATTTGACTTCATAATCAAGCACTGCCCAGGGACCATCAAATAGGAATGCTGACTGTCTCACAACAGGAGTGAGACAGAAATGACACTCAGACCTCACCACTGGAGGAGGCTGGATGAACGCCAGACCTGAATCCTTTTAAATTTGACGTTGAACCCAAATGTTAATTGCACAATTAGTGAGGCTGGTTATAGATAGAATATGGTGTTATACATTGGTCAACACTGATTAGCCAGTGAAAGAACATAATACGCTCTAGATATTACCATATACGGATGTACTCTGACTCTGACCTGAAAATAGGATCCAGGTCTGTAGTCATAGGTTTGTGAGGCTATACCAATGTTTTGTGCTATATTACCAGCAGTTTTCTGGAGGATTTTTCCATGTAGCAACGAAGGAAATCTTCTACAAATACATTTTCATGTGCTGACTCAGTAGCTTGCCATGAATGCTCAATTATACTGGAAATAATGATAATTGTATCCTGCGCTGGTCAAAGAGGAGAAATGTGTGTGTGTGTGTGTGTCTGTGTGAGTGGGAAAAAACTACATTATATTGTCAATCTTAGTATCTTTAATAGTCCTAATGTATAACAATGGAAAGGAAATGGGTGAGGCACATACATGAGTAATAAATCTGGAATTAAAACCAGCATCTACTCCAATCAGAAGACAAAACTTGGCTATTGCTTGCTAAGCCACTGAGGTAGTTTACGAATTCCCTTACTATCACAGTTTAGCTCTATCCAGCAAAATAATCTAGCTATATAGCAACACTATACATTTGTAATGACTGCCTTCATTCCTAGTGCTTGCCATCATTCACCATCACGAAACTTACTTAGGCTCAGATAAAGCTTCTAGACTAAATATGGCCAAGTTTCCACAAGGGAAAGAGTACCACAAAAGCATGACATTAACTAAACCTTGAGGATAGCCTTTGAGATCAAGAGGCTTCAAACAGACACAAGTATGACACATTTCAATGGAGCTCTAGAAATAGCTGTGAGAAAGCTATAGATATAAACCCCATCAGTAGCTATAACTACTGCATTGTACTAGGCGCAGATAGAAATCATCACATTAACTACCAACTTTCTAAAAGCCCACAACATAGGTTAGCTATGCAACTTACTTTGTTGTCGTTTTCCATACAGCTCATGACTGTAGAGTGCACCTAGAAAGCTATAGCTACTAGTATTAGAAGCTGTAATGATTTTGAATAGGAACAAAGAAGGAAGTCAAGCGATAAAATACTACAACATTGGCTGTTACAGAACCACTCAGAGTCCACAGATTTAGTGTTGTCTAGATTTTCCGGAATAGTTAAAGAAAATAGGCTTCAGAAAACGAGAGAGAGAGAGAAAAGTCAATGCATGCTTCTGAAATAGGAGAACCAAGATATCTGAGAAAAAGAGCAATGCATAAAAAAAAATTGTAGGAGAAATGCAGCAGCCCATGATGGAGAAGCTTCCTGTTTTTAAAATGGAAATGATCCTCATTGCCAATATTGAGTCCTTCAAAACTGTAAGGAATATACTACTCTTACCATACAACATTGATGCATCAATAATTTACAGATAAGTATAGAGTGTTAGGCCCACAACTACGCTTGAATTAGGGAAATACTTATAGCAATATGAAATTGGTATCTTTTATTCATCACACAATGCCTTGCGCTCATTACTGGTATGCGAGTGAAGCAAGCCTTCCAGGGTATTTCACCATACCTTCAGCAGTAAACAATACTCTTGCCCTAAATAATGAGGGTTAATTAAATCGGCAATGATATGAGAAAACAGCTTGGCTCCATAAAACACAACTATGCTTAATATCGCTCAATAAGCAGTGAGTTTACTCTGGAGTTCACAGTTTTATGAATATATTGTGTACAGGAACCTAAATTGTTTATTTGAAATCTTTACAGAAAGAGCTATGTACATAGATTTAGATTGTCGTTTTGTCACAGGGCCAACTCCGTAGTCGGCCTGTGATTGCTGACTGGTATCTGAATCGGTTCTGATCTCACCTACTCTGTCGCGATATGCTGCCACCGGGTTGTTCACAACAACCACTGACTGTCTCTGGTTAGTCATACACTAAAACTTATCAGACATTCACAGAGATAATGATGACTACACAAAACTGGTCAGAACTCAACAAATGGTAAGGGTTGCACCCTAGCTTAATTACTCTGACCACCTACCACAATGAAAATGATACATGTAACCACAACTGATCATGTACAGATAATGTTTGATACTAGTAACTGTTTTTTACATAATGTTTGATAAAGGATCTTAGCTGAGGCTGCATCAACCTTAGCTACTGTTCATCTGGTGGGGCAGATAGTCGCCCTGCGACACATTTCACAGGAAATCCTTCCCAAAATAACAAGCAGGCCTCAGTAGACACTATAGTTTGCTGTGAATGTTCAGTATGGCTTTTGTGTTCTGGAATTGATGATCACTGCATCCAGCACTGGCCGAAGAAGAGAAATGTATCAGTCTGTCTATCTGTGTGTGTGTGTATGCATGTGAGCGTCTGCATGTATATATATGTGTGTGTGTGTGTGTGAAAATAATGTTACTTCGTATCACCAATCTTTGTATCTTTAATAGTGCTATTGTATAAGTTGAGAGTAGAACACATCCAAGTTTTGGAGAATAAATCTGGAATTAAAACCAGCATCAAATGAAATCAGGAGACAAAACTTTGCAATTTCTAGCCAAGTCTCTGAGAGTGTTTATAAATTCCTTTAATATCATACATAAGCTCTATCTAGTATGATAATCTAGCTTGTTACACATTAAAATTATTTGTGTTCAGAATCAACCATAACTATATAATTATAGTTGATTTTTTATTGCCTTCATTGCTAGGTAGTTATTTGTGTAATCCATCGAGGAACTTCCTTATGCTCATATAAAGCCTCTACACTCCATCTCTCCATGTTTCTTCAAGGGAAGGAGTACCACAAAAGTATGCCATTAACTAAACATTGATAATTGCCTTTTGAATCTAGAAGCTTCAAACGGACACTAAAGCATGACATAATATATACAATGGAGTACTCAAGATAGCTGTTAGAAAGCTATAACTACAAAGCTTAACTCTAGCTATAACTACTGCATTTTACTAAGGAAAGAAATTATCAGATTGCCTACAAACTTTCTAAGCACTCATATCTTAGGTTAGCTTGAGCTATGCATTTTACTATGTTGTAGTTTTCAATACTGCCCTTGACTCTAGAATGGTACTAGGAAGCTATCATAAACTACAGCTTTATTAGCAGCTGCACTGGTCTGGTCTAGAACTAAAGAAAGAAGTCTACTGATGAAGAACTACAATGCTAGCTGTTACACCTCTATCTGTTGCTCAAAAAATTAACTGAGGCCTGATTAGTTGTCATGTGTATATGAGCAGATTCTTGCACGAATGTGCATACTAAAACCATGAATACATGACAAACTATATACATTTTCAGCAGAACAGCTATCTGTTTCTTATCCAGAATGGATAAAGAGAATAGACTTCAGAAAAGGAGAGTGAGAGAAAAGTCAACGAGTGCTCCTCTAACAACAGAGCAAGGAGAACTAAGATTGAAAAAAGAGTGAGTTATAGAAAAAGGTATGGGAGAAACATAGCAGCCAATGATGGTGAAGCTTTCTTAGACTCAGGTAAAGTTTCTGTACTGCATGTTTCTATAATATAAATGAACTGATGTTGAAGTTTCATATGGACACTAGCTATGAACAGGTTTGCTGAACTGGAAATAATCATCATGGATAATGGCTGGAAATGGTCATCATACTCAGTGTGGAGCAGGTTCTCTTTCCAGCCTTGTACCTGTTTGCAATCTGTAAGTAATATATCTTGGCTAATACTACATATAACAATCCAAGAATAAAATCTTATGACATCAGTAATTTAATCATCAGTGCAGATTATTAAGCCTGCAGATATACTTGGAGTAGGAGAATACCTAGAGCAATGTGATCTAGGCTAAGGAATAAGTCAACAATGCTAGGAATTAAAGTTTGATCCTCATTGGAAAGCATGCTAAAAGTAATTGTCTATCTCTCCATCACAAACTTCACTTGCCACACAATGCCTTGCATTCAATACTAGTTGGCAAGCCAATTGAGCCCTCACAGTGCTGTGCATGGTATATATATCTATGTATCTAGTATGTGTATTCACTGTTAGTTCACCCATAAAAATAGGAACTGGACACCGGTCTTTAATAATATGGGCCTATTAAATTGGGAATGATACGAGAAAACCACTTAGCTGGAGGAAAAACTGGCTGGAAGGACAAGTAGGAATGGTGATCCTTATGCAGAAAAAAGGTTATAAAGAAGCTACTCTTTGATATATAGTGGGTTTACTCTGGAAGCCACACATAAGAATATGTTTTTGTATTAATATCTGAAAATAGATATCTGAAATAGGAAAAGAAATAACTAATTTTAGATTGTGGTAAAATGAATATATACATATTCATTTCACAGGGATTCCCAAAATAAAAGCAGAATTCTCTGCATACTCTGCTCACCCATTAGTTCATAAATGCTCAGTTTGGCTGGAAATTATGGTGAATGTATTCTGCACTGGTGAGGAGAAATGAGAGTGTGTGTGTGTGTGTGTGTGATTGAAAAATAATATTACCTAGTATTACCAATCTCTATATCTTGAATAGTCCTAATGTATAACTAAGTTTTCCATCCAACTCTCCACTGAGGGCTTGCTTCGCTCGAAAATTAGACAAGGTGGGATTGGAATGGGTAATCTGTAGTGGATGATCTCATACATGAGCTCATAGATGAGAAATAATCTGTATCTCTTTCTAAATCGAGCCTAATTGGCAAAGAAAGTGCGTACTTACAGAGGAGTGAATGGAACACTTCATACTGCCATGCATGGCAATGTATCCATCGATACATGTACCTATCTATGTATATATGTAGATATGTATGTATTCACCATATGTCATATGTTAACACATAAAAAATAGGAATGGTACAATCGGCAATGGTAAGAGAAATCAACTTAGCTGGACGAAGAACTGGCTGCACTGGCAAGTAAGAAAGGTACTGCTTAAGCAGAAAATAGAATTATGTCTACTAAAAATGAATGCAAGGCATTGTGAGGCAAGTGAAGATGGAATAAAAAATTATAAAAAACTGAAATTTAGATCACATTTTGTCCTACCCCAAGCATAGCTGCAGGCCTAATACTGTACACTTACCTGTAAATAATATGGGGAAGTAGCTAAGAGTACTATACTCCTTAACCTTTTTTAGCTAAATTTGTGGACATTGGTGAGTGATAGCAGTTAGCATTGTAGCTTTTCTTTCTTCTTTGATCCTAGCACAGAACAATGCAGCTGTTAGCACAGAACAATGCAGCTGCTCATACTGCTTTTCTTTGTAGTGATAGGTTTCTCGCAGCACTCTAGAGTCAAGAGCTGTATTGAGAGGTAAGTTGCATAGCTCAAGCTAAATGAAACTTTGGATGCTTAGAAAGTTAGTAGTAATTTTTTTCTTGGGATCGTGTTTAGTGCAATGCAATAGTTATAGATAGAGATAAGGTTTTAGCTATAGCTTTCTCACAACTATCTTAAGCACTCCATATTATATAGTTCGTCATGTTTAGTGTCCGTTTCAACTTAGATCTCAAAGGCAATATTCAAGGTTTAGTGAATGGAATACATTTGTGGCACTCTTTCCCTTGGGGATTCATGTTGGTGCATGCAGCCAAGGGCTAGCAATGAAAGCAATAAAAAATCAACTAGTGTTATGATTGATTTTGAACACAAATAATTTTCAATGTGTAGCTAGCTAGATTATCTTGCTACATAGAGCTAAAGTGGTTTCAGATTTATTGTCAAAGCCCTCATGGATGTTCCTCCCATCTTGCTGAAATGCTGACCCGGAGTTGAAGGAACTTGAAGCGTGATCTTCTTACTGCTTCCTGTCTGCACTGGCACCGGAGAAACAGGTAAATTAGAGGGCCTAGGAAGGCTCTCAGAAGGCTCTGACTTCCTCATGAAGAGCTTGGAGCATTTGGAGCGCTTACGCTTGTAGTCTGAGCAAGCTTTCTTCGGAGCTTGAAATCTTGATGGGCAAAAAAAATGCCATCTCAGCATGGGAAGTAATTATTTGATCATGCCCTGAACTGCGCAATTACTATGATTACGGGCAGTAAGCAGTGGGCTTTATTTTGTCTCTTCCTCTTTCTTGATAGTGCCAGTGGTTCAGGAGATACGACCGATCTAACTTACCCTAGTTCTTCAAAGGTAATCCCAAGGAAATATTTAGCTAGATGGAGGTGAGGTGCATAGATAAAACTCAGTCTATCTTCAGAATTATGCTCCCAAATGCTACCAGATTTGGAGAATGGGTGTGTAGGTACATTTTGATATAAAAATCACAAAAAAAATTACCCTAGAAAATACGGTATACAGATGTACTGTTCCTATTTTTTATGGGTTAACGTATAACATAATTATGGTGAATAGATAAGTACAGCAATGTGATCTAGGCTTGGGAATATGGCAACAGTGCTATGAATTAAAGTTTTGTTTTATTTGGAAACTAAAAGTAATTGTCTATCTCTCCATCACACCTTGGGTTCTCCTTCATGGGCTGTTGTACTTCTCCAATTCCTTTTTCTCTCACTTGCTCTCTTTCCCCCCCATCCCAGTTCTCTTAGTTCTGCTATTCGGTTCTCTCTTTCTGGCAGAGCTGTCTGTGTACTAGGTTCAGTTCTCTCTCTGGCCAGAGCTGTCTATGTCTAGCAATGGAAATTAACTATATCCTCTCGGCCCAGAAACCAGGGCTGCACTAGAAAGGCTCAGGCTATGAAAGGCTAAGAGGTGACAGTCTCTGCGAAAAGGGGCCACTTCACGCAGATATTTTTTAATTAATTTTTATTATTTTTTTATTATTATTTTTTAAATTTTTATTATTATAATTTTGTTCACAAAAAATCATTAGTACGAACTATAACAACAACAACAGAACCAACAACAACAGAAATAGTCCATATTCAGGCCTGCCCATACCCTAGGAGATAGGGTTAGAAGACGATGCAACCAAATGACTGTGTTACCTCTCCATAGGCAGATGGCCAAACGTTGTAAGAGGTGACGTGTAGACTCCGCTGGAGGTATTCCTCGGCGCTGCCCTTGGAGTCGTCCAATTGCCTGGATGGTATCCAGCCCCTCCTCACTCCAACCTTCCATTGCCTCTACTGTGAACTGGGATGAAGTTGACCCCCACTGAGTGACAGGGCGCAGAATGAACAGCCATCTTTCTGGCTCTGGCAACAGATAGTGCATGACCTTGAGTGGTGGAGGCTGCAGCAATTGTCGCCTGTTGAAGGGGCGAGATGACTGTGATGTCAATAGCAGCTGGTTGGCCCCTTTTCCATATTGGTAGGAAAACATCAGAAAGAGGGCATCCTCCTACTATTGATGTTTCTGTAATTTCAATTATGCAACATCTGACTTAGGTTGGGGGCGCTTCCACTCGTGGACATGCTTTCACTATCGGGGTGAATAGGAAAATAGCAGCTCATACAGGAGCTTGCCGAGAAGTCGGTGTTCTCTTCATCTCTTTGGTGGCCGAGTCTTTAGACGGTTGGTGCCCTGAAGTAGGTTCCACCATCAGAGCTATTGGTCGCCTGCAGGGTATCTGGCTTGGAATACCTTCAGTGGATTCCATCTGCCACCTCTTTCAACGCCTCTCCATCAATCTCTGGCATGGTAATACCGGGCTTTGGCTAAGAAGATTGGCCATCTGTTCTCCAGAAGTGGATGGTGTCGTTTGATTTTACTTTTATTGTTGTTGTTTATGGTTTTTACAGTTTTTGTCTTGCTTTTGTTTTTTGTTTTCGCTACTGTCTTTTTGTCACCATTGTTTCGTTGGTGTGTTGAAACTTTTAGTAGCTTGTACATTATATGAAACTATGTAATACTGGGCGGCTAGCAGATCCTGGAATGAGAGCCGGAACTTCTCTCTTGGGCGCCAAAGCAGTAGACCGAGCTGCAGAATATAGTGCATCCCTAAGAGAGTCACGCAGATATTGAAATTGAGATACAACCTAAAAGAGTGCTGAGGGCAAAATGTTATAAAATCCATTTTATTAGCTTATAAGTATCTATTCTCTTTTAGCTAACATTTTGTGAAGTTTGATGACCTAAAATTGTCTGCTTCATGCCGAGTATGGCCTCAGAAAATTCAGACTGGGGACTTCTTGATGCGTAACCGACATTGAAGTTTAACTGGGAAGAATACTACACACACGCGGAATATGGGAGGTATCCGTGCACTTTATTGACACGTTACCACAGGAACAGCAGCTCCAGCTGCTGAATGACTTTTCAAACTAGTGCTGGGGAAGCTGCTAAAGCAGTGAATGCTTTGCTTTACTTTTGTGAGAAATACCAACAACCCTTGCTGGATGTCGTTCAAGACTACTTCGACAAACCTTTTGAAGGAGAAATGGACAGTGTTGATGGCTGACACTCGAGCAGCAAATCATGGTAATTTTAGTAAAGACATAGGTGTGTCTATCACTGATGGAATGCTACAGCTTTATGATTAAAGCAAAGATTATTTGACCTCATATTCAGAGGGAATGAATTATGCTAACCCTCTGCTTATGCTCGAAGTGGACTGTTGAATTGACCATTAGTACAAAAATTATGGAGTACATCGAGACAATACTATCTATTTAAGTAGTGATTACGACATGTTTATATCAGTATTTGGAGTTAGTGAGATAGGGTTGGCTGTAGAACATACTTTTGTTCACCTGCAGGTCCTTTCTTAACCTCCTGGACCATGAACTCATGCATATTTGTGATAGAGCTATCTGGAATAGAAAAGAGGGGAGGTTTAGAAGGAATTAATAGTCCCAACAGGATATAGCTATACAGGAAAGTGAAAGAACCTTCTGGATTCACTTGACCCATCAGCCTGGCAGGACCCAGAGTGGCATCAGGACAAGCTGCATAATTCGCACCTACAGGACCACATGGAATGCCAAAACTTCAAATGTCATTATGTACATACTCTAGCATTATAGACTATAAGAAACATTCTCATACATGTTCCCAACTGATAGTATTTGAACAACTTTCTAAGAGTAAAATTCTGACAAATGGCAAAAATAGTTAATACTGATTATTTAGCTGCATACCATTCTATAGAAGTTAGACTTGCTCAATATATAGTGAATACTGATTATTTAGCTGCATACCATTCTATAGAAGTTAGACTTGCTCAATATATTCCACCAGTATGATAGAACACTCTTTATTGCTGATACACCAACCTTTTTATGGGTGGTCCCATCAGTTGAGAGTCGAACTTATCGAGAGGATCTCCTAGTTTGTCATATTTTTGACTATGCATGATATATCCACACAAAGTGTTACAGCTTAGATTTACATGACAATCCCTCCCAGTTGTGGAATGAGTATTGATTGTCCAGAGTCCTGAAGGTCTTGCATTGAGATGTATAAAGCACCCTGGGGGAGTATATGAAGGAAAGTGGTCGAGCAGGATGAGATGGACAGCACTCTAGGATGGTATATCTATGATGGAGAGGAGGAAGACTTGTTAATTTTAATGTTAAGACTATTTTTAAATACCACAACACAAACATGTAGTTTTTTTAAGGCTTTTTTTAAATGTATTCTGAAAGGGACATTGCTGTCTATGGTCCTTCATGTTGTTATGTTATGTGAAGCTTCCTGTTGCTCTTTGCTTGTTCTAATTAATGTATTGGAGATAATTAAAGGAGGTGGCGTGGAATCTCCAGAGATCTATCATTTGCGCTGCTGTTGTTGTGGAAAAGGGTCTGGTTTTCTAAGACTATTATGTATATATGTGCATTCACTAAAGTGTTAGAAGGGTTGGGTTCTAACAAAGTAAGACCCATATCACCAAAGTGAAAATAATGTAGTAATTATAATACAATTCATATAAGCTGATTGTATATTCTTTGATTTTAAGATTTTTATTTTCTACATAGTAATTCTTTTCCACGAAATTAGAGATGGTACTTAAAACGTGTGAAGAAATTTTCAAAATTGAGTAGAACAGGAATAACATGATAACCTTTTCCCAACTAGAAATCAGAATGAATTTAACAGCTGGTAAGTTTTTCAAAACACTGACAAGCAAATGTACATCCCAATTAATTTTCCAATTCTTTGGATCATACTTGGGTTGATAATTGGTCCCCATGTACTTGATAACTATTTTGATTTGATCATTAAAAGACAGAGTCTCTTGTGATAAGGCTTGATGCCGCAAAACATATTTGTGATACCAAGACTACCTGATCTTAACAGGTTGAGAGTCTCTTGTGATCAACCTGGATGCTGCACAACATTCGTCTTCATGAACCTACAGAACTTCTTCAACATGCCTAAAGATTAATACCAGCTGATCATTACCGGATAAATTCACACATTCATCCACCATAATGGTAAAGTATTCGGCAACTTGAATTTATTAAACCATCCCACGAAGAACAGTGTGAGACATGAGCCATAACATTTCATTCTGGACATTTGGACTTGGACTACCTATTCAGTTACATCCTGAATATCCAATACATAATTTATGTTATATACATACAGCTTTGCATAATGATTGACAGATTTATTGATTGATCAGGACTTCTCAGCAGCAGTAGCTGACTAAAATAACTCTGATTATGATCATTTCCCCTTAATGCCAATTCCTCTCTGCCAATAACCTAATATTTTGAAGAATGTTCACCAGTACTCTTTGATTGACCTTCTTTTCTTCTTTGTGTGTTTCACCCAATATCATCCAACATTTTTGGCAATGTGATCTGGATATCAACAGCATCAGCATGGATACTTCGATAGTTGGCATCTCATGCATTGGTTGGGTAATCATGAAAAATAGTAAGTAACATAATATATATTGCACTAATTGTCTAGTTATCGAGCTAGTTATATAGCAAGCTGTATAGCTATCTATATATAGATTTAAGTAACCACTCTTGAAGAAGTATCTTTCCAATTGATATAGCCTTGACTGGTGTAGGGTTCCCCTCTTTTACCTTTTGGAATAAAATTCTTTTGGCTGCCTATGAAGAGTAGAAACAAAGGACAGTCTTGGGCTTCTTGATAGTCCAACTACGACCACTCTGCAAACATGCAGGTTCAAGCTCCAATTTTCTCCCTTGCCCGAAAATGGAAAAGATTGGTTGGTAAGAGACAGAGATATTTTCTTGAGATACTACAAGTTAGTCTGCCAAGCTGAGGAATTTTCACTGGCCGTTGCGCATAGTTATTTTCCACGCCTACTTCATTTCCACCTGCTGCGGCGAGGGCGCAGCACCTACCCATTGTGGACTCGACCTACCACCGCAATGACGTTGGAGTTTGGCACGTGCGCCTGACTGTGGGGTCGATGACCAGTTGGTAAAAGGTCGTTGCGGTGCCCCTGACATTCACAATGTGCGAAGTCTTGCAGTAGGAGGTCAAGCCACGTTGTACTAGACAATAATTATTATTGTTAGACCTGAATGAATCCTAATCAGGTGAGCATTTATGGTATAATAATTATGTAGTGTCTAGGTACTTTGCTACAGCCTTTATGTTAAACGTGTGTGGGGTCGGCTCACACAGCACGCTCTCACAATGCCCAGCTGTTCAAAGTGGTTACGTTGTTTCTTTTTATTTTACCTCGAGTGCAATCATGAAGGTGCAATCATGAAGGCAGTGTAATCGAAGTTTGTTAAATTTATCGTTTGAATTAATCGTTTGTTAAATTAATCGTGTAAACCTATGATATATTTTGAAATCACATTTTGAAATCATCATTAACCCTATGAATATATTTTGAAATGTGTGAGAAGTTTTTTCTGTGGTAAGAGCAATAATAAACATGCTCGTTTTAAGGGAAACAAAGGGAAACAAATTTTCCTTCGAAAAGAAAAAGAATTGTTGTGTTATAATTTTTTTAAATATATTTGATAACTTCTAGCAGATTGAGCATGCCGAGTTGCAGCCGTGACTTCATGGTTAAATATTTGTTGTCACACTCTTTCCATAGCAAATTTCCCTGCAACAGCTTTCATTTCATAATTGGTTGTACATAATTGGTTGTATCATCACATTCTGTTCTGTATATCCTAGCAAATATCCCTGCAATACACATGTAATCCGAAGGTTGTACCCATGCTTGGCCAATTCCTGGTGGTACAGTGGAACCTCGTTTATAAGGGGGAGGGGAAAAGGGGGGGCACCAATTGGGACCCGTTGGGATATAATAGAAGTGTTGTTGAACTAGTGTTCTACTATGTGGATGCAGTCTTGTTTTCCCCCAATTATGCCAAGTTAATCCAATTGAGTCATTAACTCCTTCGCGGATACGGGCGCATTCGTGCGCTTGCACTGAACCGTCGCTGTTGGGCGGCAATGAGTAAAATGAGAGAACGCTGTAGGACCTATTTACCACTGGATCCCGAATTTTTATTGCATTATATGTCAGGCCTACCCAGCGACCACTCAGACAGCGACTTCGACGGCTATGTGAACGAGGACGAAGATATAGGTCTCCAGGACTAAGCACCTAGAGTACCTATTAGCTCTCTTTTGGAGGAAGACAGGCCAGCCAGACCTGTTTCAGAATCCACTAGCTTGACAATGATAGCAACCTCCATAGCACCACCCTCACTACCTCTGTCAATTCCACCTACTCCCATTCCTGAAACTACTTCCTTTTCAGGTAAGAAAATGAAGACCCCTACATTCCCCATGACTCTTGAGTTTGTTTTGTTATAATTATATGCATTATCTGCTAGCCTAATTTTGTAGTGTCATTGGTAATCTTGTATCCAGGTATATTTTGTAATCGGCACCTCTCGAATTTTGTGATCAGCACCTCTCGAATTTTGTAATCAGCACCTCTCGAACTTTGTGATCAGCACCTCTCGAATGTTGTGGTCAGCACCTCTCGAACTTTGTGATCAGCACCTCTCGGATTTTGTGGTCAGCACCTCTTGAACTTTGTGGTCAGCACATCTCGAATGTTGTGGTCAGCACCTCTCGAATATTGTGGTCAGCACCTCTCGAAATTTGTGGTCAGCACCTCTCGAACTTTGTGGTCAGGACCTCTTGAACTTTGTGATCAGCAACTCTCAAATTTTGTGGCCACATCTCTCGAACTTCCCATCGCTGTCTCTGAGATGTCTGCTTCAGCTGCACACGCCTCTCAGCTGCCTGCCAACTAGGAGCACCAGGTCCTGCAGGAGCACCATGATGACTTGCTGGCTCAAGTGACAACCACCAAACTCTTGCATTTCTCAGCAGAGTTGTACAGGTCACAGGTCATCTCCCGGCAAGTGAACCTCCTAACACTTTAAGACAATGTGCTGCATATTTCACCATCACTAACCAATCCCCCTGTCTTCGCCACTCTGTTACTCAGCAAGTGTATTAATAATGTCCACCTAACAGCAAGTGTATTAATAATGTTCACCTAACAGCAAGTGTATTAATAATGTCCACCTAACAGCAAGTGTATTAATAATGTTCACCTAACAGCAAGTGTAAATAATGTTTACCTAACAGCAAGTGTATTAATAATATTCACCTAACAGCAAGTGTATTAATAATGTTCACCTAACAGCAAGTTTATTAATAATGTCCACCTAACAGCAAGTGTATTAATAATGTTCACCTAACTGCAAGTGTATTAATAATGTTCACCTAACAG
This sequence comes from Cladorhizidae sp. MBARI D1340-BT2, assembly GCA_028752905.1. Classification (NCBI taxonomy): domain Eukaryota; kingdom Metazoa; phylum Porifera; class Demospongiae; order Poecilosclerida; family Cladorhizidae; species Cladorhizidae sp. MBARI D1340-BT2. Next base: position 36,066,668 of record JAQNBH010000007.1, on the reverse strand, counting down.
CAAGAGATTGAGAACCGAATAATACTGATTATGCCTTTGTGGGTAATATTTATGCTAGACTGTGTTACAGTCATTGTCATTAAACTTGCAAGCTTTATTTATACTTGTATATTTTGAGGTAGTAAAAATGTAGCTTGTTACTCTAGTAATATATGTAGTACCATACAACTATTTGTACAGTAGAATGTCATTTATCTGTAAGGCTAGGGACTAACTGCCTTGTGGACAGCTGAATTTACAGATAACTTGGGTAATTATAATATTCATAAGCTAGGCCCATGAAATATGTATACTGTACATAATTAAAATATCATGAAATACTAATAGCATCATTTAGAGAAAAAAGCACAAAAAAAAGAACTGGTCTTGTCTTCATTCTTCTTATGTTCACAAACACTAGCTAGAAATGCAAGCATACTCCATAACGGTCGTACTCTGACATTCCAATACTTCTATTTCTTGTTAGAACATATAGTTCTCTTACCACAGCTATAGCCATACTCAACTCCTTCTGTGGCTCTCTTTTCTGCTCTCTTCCAGCTTGATAAGTGAATGATCTGGGACAGACCCATTCAAAACAGAACTGACACATACCCTTCATGTATGCATATGCATGCAATTAGCCTTGTGAATAATCTGAGTTTCCAGATAACTGGGGTCCAGATAATGACGGTTCTACAATAGAAAATGATGGATGCGCTCTAGACAAAACCTTTAAGCACTATAACAAATTTTTTAAGTATAACCATACAGAGATAGTGAATACTATTATCAAGTGCGATTGATGTATAATGGGTTGACCGTAACAAGTTCAACACTAAATGTGTTTAACAAGAGATCATGATTTACTCTGATATAATGAACTCCATTCCTAGACCATATCCACTTCTGGAATGATCGCATCTAACACTATGAATATTGGGTTGATCAAGTCCAATGTTACCTTAGCAAGTGTGACTGAATTATTTTAAATGTACACTTTTGAGTTGTGTGCCCTCAACCAGCAAGACTGCTCAACTACTAGCTTTAAGTTGCTAGTTATTTCTTTTGTGAAAAGATTAGAAATCAAAGAGCAGAGAGCCATTTAGCTGTACAATACTTCGTCCATTCACAGCTTAGCTCATGAAATACTTTTTATATTTGGAGGTATTGTGGAATCAATTAATAAGGGATGCAAATTTACATTTTAGTTTATGAAGGAAAGCCATTGATACACTAGAATACTAATGAATTTGGGCCATCATTGTAGCTACCCAAGTGAAAATAGTTACGTCACAATACAAAGTTTCTATTCATATAATATGATCCTATGTGGTCATAAAACAAACCACTCCTCCCTCTATCTCTCTCACACACACATACACACACACTGGATGTGAGTATTGGGTCTTCCAAACAGCCAGATGCAATTAGATTGAGTCATTTCATAAGATAGTCAGCTTTATCTAATTAAAAAAAGATGTTCTTATATGTATTATAATTACCCAAGTTATCTGTAAATTCAGCTGTCCACAAGGCAGTTAGTCTCTAGCCTTACAGATAAATTACATTATACTGTACAATGAGTTGTATGGCACTACATATGATAAAAGTGAGTAACAAGCTACATTTTTGCTACCTCAAAATATACAAGTATAAATAAAGCTTGCAAGTTTAATGACAATGACTTTAACAAAGTCTAGCATAAATATTACCCACAAAGGCATAATCAGTATTATTCGGTTCTCAATCTCTTCTGTTTGAAGACCATTAATTGGTGTGAGTAGAAAACATCATTGTTCTTATAATAAATAAAAGGTCATTTGAAGCATTGAGAAACAACAAGCTTTTTGTTTACACAAAAATACCTCATACTACCCATAAAAAGCCATAGAATAAACTGCCAATTATTAACACATACCTAATATCAAAAACTATTATTTGCACCTGAAGCTCTCAATTATAGGAATGTACCTCTATATTCCCAGAGACCCTATTTCTATGTACATTGTCAGCTGGCGAACAAGCTGCATTTATGGAAGAAATCATTGATTTTAAGCTATGACAATGGCAAAGGACACCAGCTAAAATCATCCCCAAATGTATCAAGTCCAAAATGACAAGTAAAAAATAAGACCTGGACTGAAGAATCTGTAACTTCAGCTCTGTAAGCTGTTAAAAATGGAGAAAATATCTCCAAAGCTGCCAATACTCATACCACATTCTAGTCACTGGGATAAAGTGAAAGACAGAGTTCCGTGCGAGTCAAAAGCCATGCCTTGGCTCAAAGGAGGAAGTGAAATGTTTTAGCTGACGTGTCGGAAGTTGGTTAGGTCAAGATGTTTTGGTACAGAACATTGCCAAGGAAAACAGTTTTCTGAAAGAAGGCACAATAACTGATGATTTGATATTGAAGAGGCCAATGATAGTGGAGCGGACAGTGATTCTGATATTGATGACCCCCTTGAATTTGCTGAGAGTGTGAGGAATCCATCCACAGGTATGCACAACTATGATTCATTGTATGCAGATATACCATAATTTTGATTATTATAGACCCGACATTTCAACTAATGACTTTTCAGTCACATCCTGATATGTTACTGTTATAGCCAATGTTTGGATGGACGCACACATTCGTTGACAAGTGGTTGTTGTGGTAAAGAACTTCTGTTTCTTTAGCAACAGTTAGAAACTTATGTACTTTGTCTTGGAAATTTTTTGGGAATTCAGAAATGTTAAATGATGAAGCTATGGGCAGAGTGTAGCTATGGGCAGAGTTCTAAGGTGCAATTTACACTACTATCATGTTGGTATTTTGGAAAACTTAACTGCCAAAACAGTACTTGCCCGATCTCTTGCTTACGACTATACCTTAATTAATAGAAAACAAAATTTTAGCTGTTACTATGGCCGATATCGCCGATATCCACTCAAATATGTACTGATTGAGTGATAATGAAGAATGGTATTGCTTACCACCATTTTGTTAGTCACTTACAATAGAGTATTGTGTGTACCTACCCCACCAAGAAGCAGATAGCACAGTTTGGAGACAATGGTTCTTGCATATTGGACTTGTTTTACTCACACGACATCAACTCTATCTTACCTTCTTCAATGACTACTATGTCTGAGCATCCATAAAGTAAAATCACTGCTATGGATGGTTTTGTGATATATATATGTGACATGGCATAGGAAAAGGGGGGACTTCGTAAAAAATTAAAACTTGAGAAAACGCTGTTTAACGTGAGGTAGTCAATTTTAGTAACATGATTACATAATCGCCGTTTTACTGGCTAAATTTAACTCGCATTACATCATACTGATAGGCATTAAAAAGATAATAAATTGAGTTAAAAGATGGAGTTTGTTTTGTGAAATTCGAGTTAGTATTGTGCAAGTTACAGCGATCTAAAGTTGAAGCGTACGTAGGTTTTAGTTTTCTTACCTTAGCTAAGTTGGTAGTTTGCGAAACTGAGTTCGTTTGCACAGCAATGGCTGAGATAGCGGCAGTCCCTTCAACCAGCGGTGTTCCTGATGGCAACTCTCCAGTGATAGAGCTTAAATTCAGCATTTCTGACCTGGATGAAGCTGAAAAGGTTGAAACCTTCTTCTCCAAGAGTTGTGGTTGTAAGTTTGGCCCTAAAAGCTCTGCTTGTTCAAGTATCATAAGCAAGCAATTGTGTACTACTACAAGACTAAACTGCCTTCAGTTAGTTAGGAGTGAATTGGACCTTGTCATTCTCTCTCAACTTCAATCCCTTCGTACTCATCCAGATCAACCTGTAGATGGTTGCCGTTCCACCATAATCCACAAATAGGAACTTAAATTATTATGGGAGTAAAACCTGATTATCTCAGTGATAGTACAATATTGACCATTGAAATTTTGTAGTGATATAGCTTGGTGTTTAAGTAAGTGGAAAATGTAATAAAATATTTTTTTTCCAAAATTCAAACTCCCCCCTTTTCCTATGCCATGTCACATATGTTCTAAAGAATTTTTTTTTTTAATTCCAACCATGTTTGCTCTCCTAAGTAAACACCATTGGATATTATTTTTTCCACACAGGATTCTAGTTGAACCTATACAAATGTATATATGTGAAAAATATATAGAAGTGGGCAGGGATACCTACCAAATTTTCAGGAATGCTCAAGCCTCAATGCACATTTTTCTCTTTTACTTTGAAAAGAGAAACACCCTACTAGGGAATACATATCGGGACAAATGGTTTAGTTTGACCTATCCAATGTGATTTTTATGTCCTCTGCTTGAATGCTATTTCACAATACCTGCATACACATGCAATTATCAGCCACAAGCAATCCATACCAAACAAAAGGGTGTATGTAGGGTATCACCCTACCATATCAGAAATAACCTGTATCAGCCACTGCTTACGTTTAATGGTGGTGCTGAGGGTGTTGGAAGTTCCAATGCTATTCACAATAGTGCAGGAATACTCCCCCATCACATTGTCCAGAACACCATCCATGGTGAGCATGCTGACATATGCAGATGTGGTACGATTCACCAGCACCTGGAAGATCTTGTATCTACCAGTGCTACTGTTAAGAGAGAGTCTCTTGCTGTCTTTATCCCACAAAACCTCCGTGGGTGGCGAGTTGAGAGAGGAACACAAAAGTGAGAAAGGACTGTCTCCTCCAAGGGAGAAGTTAAGATTAGTCACTACAGGATAACCTAAAACAAAAATAATAATGACAAGATATGAAGACAAGGAAACATAGATAACCATGGTGACCACAAAGACACTAGCAGTAACAAGAACAAATCTTTACTGACTATTAGTATTATCAAGACCTGGGGAATAATACCCTCTAGAAAGAACTACAGTTGCTAATATTTCAGCCCAATCTACAAGTGATTATTGGAGGGGCGATTACAGTTGGAAAGGTGTTCACAAATATCCATTCAAATTTGAGGGCATGATTGATAATAATAAAAAAGTTCGAGCTATCTTTAGCACTCTCTTTTTGGTGCCCGCTTATGGAAGTTGCTCTGCTTTGGATGGCTGAATGGTTGAACATTAACCTATACCTACTGGTAAACACTCCAAATCTCTTCTTTACCTTTAAGGTCAATTTCACTACTGTAAATTTTGTTTCAGATAATATTCCAACAGCTCTATTTCAAGGATAGGATTCTTATACCTACCAAAGTGCTGCTTTCTGTGTTTGTCTTCTAATAATGACAATAGTTTGGAATTATTGCTCTAGAAAAAAAAGGTTTCTTAACCACTTAAGGGATTGTATTAGGACCGGCTACATAGATATAGTTGGAGGGGTGGATATAACTGGGGGGGGGGGATTAGACTACCATTACATAGAGTTTGGCTACAAGGTGTAAACTACAATTCCCAGTAATATCAGACTGAAAATTATCCTACACAAATATTATTTACTTGAAAAATAATAAGAATAGATTCCCAGGTTCACATCTACAACGTTCCCAGCTTCATCTGGTGTACGATACGTGTAGATACCAACTTCTCCCTGACCGAGTGCCCTAAAGGATCACACGTAGATTGATCCAGGATCATAACTACTACCCCGAGAGACAATGAAGGGGTCAGAGTAGGAGTGAGTGATGTCATTCCACAAAGGACCAATAAGCTGTCCAACATCAGATTTGTTAGAGCCAGAAAGACCTCGAAATGATTGTGCTCTTGCAGAGGCTACGATGAGACTATTATTAGGGAGAACTTCACCGATGGGAGATTCCACAAATATACCACCACCTTTAAGTTAAGAGCAGGAAGAAGAGTGGAGTGATTGGGCAGGTGGAGGAGAGGGGAGTGGGGTCGGAGGAGAAGGATGTGGAAATAAAGGGGAAGATACGGATGATAAAGTGACAATGAAATATGATGGGTATACAACACATATAGCTATCCCTTCAAATTCAAACAGGTTGAAATACATTTGCCTCTAAACAAACACACTAAAAACATACCCACAACATCCACAGTGATACTAGCATTCCAACTGCACCCTCCCTGACCATGTACCACACAAGTATGGACTCCCTGGTCATAAGAATGAAGATAACGGCTAGATACTGTCTTCAAAGTTCTTCTTCTTGAGAAGCAGTTCCCTTTACAAGTGGAAATCCATTCATAGAAGAGTTGTGTAGCATTATCTCCAGCTCCTTCCACCACACAGGATAAGTTGAGGGCACTTCCAGCACGATATGAAGGTGTCTTGAAGGAGAAGGATAAAGGAGGACTGTAGCTGTCTACAATCTTCACATCGAGATAATTGAAATTCTCTATTTGTTATAACACACAAATGGACATACACGCACACACACACACACACACATTAGCTGGCATTAAGATCCTATTAACTAATATAAAATGTTGGAGAGAAGTATAAGCCATAGAATTTTGATATGCCATATTTTGAAATATATCAGATTATAGCATGATTTAGTTTTGGCAGTTCTTAGCTTCGGCATAGATATATAGGTAAGAAATTTAGGACGATGATTCCCTCTGCACAACCATAAATAGGAACAAATGTATAAAGATTTCCACCAGTTTGATACAAACTAAATATTGTCAGACTTGTGCATCTAGCTTCATGATAAGTAGGAGAACATATATTTTATTTTAGAATTCCATAGTAGACTACAAAAATAAGCCAACAATTGAATAGAAAGTCGAGATTCTAGATCAAGTTGGAAAGAACAGCTTTAAGCTTCAGTATATATGAATTTCTACAATTTCAGACATGAAGTAAAAGTACAGCTGGTTCAAAAGAAGGCTGACAGAGATGCATTGTGCAGAGAGGTGAAAACTTTGAAGATTCGAAGAGATTAGTTGGCAGAAGCTGTTTTTCTATGTTTCCCTGTCAGCCCTCAGAGCAGCCCTGCAAAGATCATACTATAAATAGAATTTATAAATAGAACTAGATAGAACCAGAACTCATGACCTGAAACTATCACACATAGGACAATCAGAACTCACGACTGCAAACTATCAACACATAGGACAATCAGAACTCATGACCTCAGACTATCAACACATAGGACAATCATGATATCACACTCTTAGATAAGTCCTAGGGACCTACAGTAATTCTACTACTCTCCTCACACTGTTATCAACATCAATAGCTGGCTCAAGGGTATTTAACCCCCCTCTGCAGTCCAGGCTTGGGCAGTCTCATATCTTAATATTCTGCTACTCGACTGTTGTTTTAATATAAGCTACTAAACTCTTTTATCAAGCTTGGTGTTTAGCTTAAAAAAAGTTAGGGAGAGACTCTGGTGGCAGTAAATTACCACGGTTGGTATCTGTTAGGTCTCTTGTGGTTGGAGACTGTAACATTCACCATCACCAGTACATTGTGATTTCTATTTCTATTCCAGTAACCATGCAGTAACCTGTAACAAGAAAACAATGAAATAAAGATAATCATGCCTTAGTGAAAGTATTCCTAATTCTAAAATTGTTACATAGAAGTGATGTCAGTTATTTTGTAAGGCCCCAATCAGTCTTGTGATAACCTATCACCTTTCCTTGATGCTTTTCGCACATTCCTCTTCAAGACATGGTCACCTGCAGCAAACAACAAATAATTTTGAAACTTTTTAAACATGCATATCTTCAAGCCAAAACTTATGTCTGCAATTTATTAAGAACATAAAATGTATTTGAAATATAATTTATTGAAACTGATTTCCACTCAACAATTAACTGCCCTTCCTCTCCTATCTGACAAAGAGCAGTATATATATGGCACCATAAATGTCTTAAGTTTGGTCATATCAATTATCACCCTATCATACCTATTGCAAACTGGAAGATACAACTTGTGCTTGGCCTTGGCTTCTTCAATTTTTTCTCGTACCTGTTCATCCAGGGCCTGTACCTAAGTGAATATGGAAGGAGTTGCTGTGGATTATTTTACATACATTATTATGAAAACTGCTCATTCACAAATAAAATATGCACAGCGAATTAGTTTCTAAATCATATTTCGTTAATTATAGTCTGCCACTAAACAATCTTTACCTTTGCTACACGATCTTCCAAGTCTGTTTCAATCTCTTCAGGAGACATGTCAGTATGTATATTCACATACTGTAACTCTTCTTCACAATCATGTTCTGTGTTAATGGCTATAGCACCCCGAGCTGTGTGATAGAACATCAGTACAAAGGGCTGCTGCTTTGTTGATTCTTGTATGTTAGTCTTGATGCCATAAGTGGTAGAGAGCACAAATCTAAGATATCAACAAAATGCAATGCATGAGAAGAACTAAAGACATGTACATAGTTAGCCTATACAACAACCAATAGTTACAATTGCTATATTGGAATTCTAGGTCATATGATGGATTACAAAATCCATCCAGTAATAGTAAGCTGCTACAACAGATACACTGACCACCATTGATGCATAGTAGCTTCAAATATGTTCCAGTCAGTTTGGCTGTCATTTGTGTATTTGGACAGTGCCCTCTTAAGTGCCTTGGTTGTGCACTCATCCTGGCCATTTGTTTCTGGATGGTATGCAGAACACAACATTCGCTTCACCCCAAAGGCAGCTAAGATGAAATTATTTACCTGAGTTGGAAAAGTAAAACAGCATGAAATAGATACCAAGTATAATGCACACTACTATGTTACTAATAACATCACTATAAAAGAAGCTATCTGCGTAGTAGTTATGGAGAAGAGATGAGTTGTCTGATCACTACATTGAGAAATCCTGAATTGAATTCTTATTTAGAAATATTATGCACCTTGAATGTTAAAAATATTTAAGACTTGTCACTAACCTGGTTAATAAATTCACGGCCCTGGTCCATGATCATTTTCCTCAAGTATCACTTTAGCAACATCTGCGGCACACTTTACTTAATGGGACGAGCAAACACCCACTTTGTGAAAAGGTCAGTCACAGTGCAGACATATCTATGGCCTTTATCGGTAGCTGCAAATGGGCCGATCGGGTCAATGCCCAGAGTCTCCCATCTTTAATATAAAACATTAAAAAAAATTCTACCAAGATACAAAAACACACACAGCTATTATATATAATGAAACTCCTCTTATCTGGATAGGCACTGTCCACAATTCAGAAACAGCCACATCTGGGAACACCCCCACATTTCCCCCAATATTGATGATTTGACTTGAATTTTGTACTTGCACTGCACATGTACATGCTGCATATGTGCAATGACTGAAAACAACATGAACACAGTTATTTTAAAAAGAAATTATGGTATTTGCCTCAATGATTCCTGTCTCATCCAAGCTGCAGTGTCATGCCTCTTCTTCACAAGATTTTTTTTGAGGACAATGCGATACACATGACTTGATTGTGCAATGTGCAGGTGCCTAGTAGGCAGACATTCCCCAGATGTGGTGTGTGTGGATTGAAGGGAGTTTAAGCATAATATTATATATGTTCATGTGATTTGCATGGGACATGCAGTATAAAATCAGTGACCTGTTGGAAACTTTGATATGATGTAGCTCTGTTGCAATGGTCTTAATCTGCTCCAATTTTTGGCACCGCTGACAAGTGGATATCTAAAAACACAATAAAACGACTGTAGTTTCACGAGGCAACATTTTGATATATTACATGTTATGAGCAAACCAGGATTTGAATAATTCACAGATTGCCCACACTAATACTTGTCCACACATTGAGCAAGCAACTCATAGATTGTCCACACGAACTATACTTTAAGGAGAAACTTATCAACTGTCTGCTCAAAACACGTGTGTTGGAAATTCCCAGTCAAAATTCCCCCTAATATAAAGCATTATGTAAAATCAACAACATAATGCAATGATAGTTCCAACCTGTAGGACTACTCTCAGCCGACCTCATACCTGCTATGGCTACTGCTAGAATAGCTAGGTGAAGCTATGTACACAATATAATATAGCTAGTTCTACATCATTTTGATTAATCTATTGGCTTACTTCACATGCCACTTGTTTCTAGGCATTCTATCATGCCTTTATGTTCCTGTACGATTGCTACATACTTGCCATAAGGCAAACCACTTCTATCATTCTTCAATCATCTTTAAATAAAGCACACCAACACATTGTGTTGCGATCCGACGCTTGAATAAAACTCAAGTCTATTTGAGCGTATGGGATGCAACCTCATGTTCACAATCGAGGCATCGTGCTGTGTCTATTGTGAACCAGCCTTTAGATTATTGAGTATGTGTATAGCACACTTTGGAATGATGCACTTAGCACTGTGATTTTAATCAACACATTCAACACTAAAACTCTGGTGTTTTGTTCTAAAACATGTACTACATTACCACATCCCAGAGAGCACCTATAATAAATTCAGAGAATATAAATTCATTTATGCTCCTTTAAGGAATGCTGCCCCCTCAGTTCATTATAACATTGCTTTTTGTCCTACCCCCTCACACGCTTATTCGAATTTCTGAAAGAAACATCGATATTGACACAATATCGAGCATAAACGATCATTACAAATTCTATAACGTGTTCGACAAAGTTTCTTTTTTTGACTTTGAGTAAAAATAGTCCAGCTTGTTTCATAGACAAGGGAAGCTGTCTTCTCAATCACTTGGACCATCCCCACACAGAGATGGACAGCTGCATGCAGTGATAAGCCATGAACAGATGCAGTGCAACACAAGTGATACAGCTGCATGCAATGACTGAGGTATCCATGGGTCACCACAAACAGTGGGGTTTAATTAATAATTAATTCAAATAAATTTGAAATGACAGTTTAACTAAACAATTGAACTAAAATTGACAACTAAAATGAACTAATTTTGAATTAAATAAAGAGACCACACACACACATTGGTACTGCTATTTACTTGTTAGCATTATTAATACTGTTAAATTCCATTTCAAGAAGAATGCAAACAAAAGCTCTGGAAAGACGAAAGTATGGAGTCATGAAGAGTTACGAAGGATATCTTCTGGGTTAGAATCGTGGGAGAAGAAAAGATATCTAGAAGCTGAAGACTCAAATCATGCTGAAAGTTTGGAACTATAGTATTAACGGCTTTACCGTTTATGCTCCACCCTTTACATTCAGATGGCGTCTGTAGCTGGTCCTTCCCTGGCGCTGGCTATCACAGGCCTGCCTGCTCCTGTCTCAACCCTGCTCAGTCACTGTATTTCTGGTGAGTCTGTGTGTTGCTGATGAAACAGTGCAAGAATGATAGTCATGATCAAGAGCAAAATTAGGGGTTTACAACCACCCTGGATCTACCCCTGCCCCCTGGAGTGTTGTATTTTGAACATTATTTTCTGTTGATTCAAAGAAATGTGTATTCCCGACATTATTCACAGTTTTGCTCACTAAATTTTTGTCCATAGTATATAATTTTTATATCATTTGCTCTTTGCTCTTCAAAATGAATGATCACTTTTTCAATCCAGCCAATTTTCCATGAGATACGGTTCATTCTGTGGGCTCACTTTTCTTGCTGAATGAAAAGGGGGGGAGTGGGTGAGTTTTATTTGAAACTGACTGATAGCAACATAAATGGCAAGTCTTGATGAAGGCTGAAAATTGTATAAAAAACACCTCTGTACTATTGCCAGTGTGTCAGGCTGTCAGCCGGATGTTGATGGCATCACTTGCTTTGCCTATAGGCTATAAATATCATTGGAAAGCACAGAGAATGAGCTGGATGAAGCATTAAATTGGTTACCAAAAATATGGTCTATGCCACGTTAATTCAATTTTAATTCAACTTTGAATTAATGTACCTCAAAAACCAGTTTAAATAAATAAAATAACTGTGACAAACTAACTAAACCAGTTGAATTAAATATACCCAAATGACAGTCTAACTAATTCAACTTTGAATTAATTGAAACCCAATGACCACAAAACTACCATTTGTCAAGCTGGGCCACTTATTATGTCAGTAAACAACAAAAGGGGCACTTAAAACTGAGCAACTACATGACAGCGAGGGTACCGAGTATATGCATAATATGAAACTGATTGTTATTTGGTTTGTCTACTGTTTCTGCAACTGTGTGCATGAGAGCTCGATAATTAGCCTCCCAACCTTCAGGAGTTCTGGTAGAGCACACCCTGAACAGTGCTGTTTGAGGTAATCATATGCATCGAGATTTGGTGACCATATGATGGAGAAAGATCAAGTGTGGAGGGACAGGAGGGTGGGCGTTGGGTGAGCAGACAGCCGAGCTTAATAAAATATATCTCAGCATCAATAGCTAAGTAGATACTTAACAAAAAACAGGTAACTTAATATAACATATAGACCCCATCTTATCAACCAGCTTTTACGATATTACAACATTATGTATCGATTTATCACTATTTACAAATACTTACCCAACCATAAACATCCTTTGCCATAGTCGTCCAATAATAGTCCTGTGTAAGACGTGCTAAGGTATGCTTCTGAACTTAATGTGCACCATTGATGTCATGGGCCTCACGCAAAACCTTCTGCTGCTCATCAATTGAGAGCAGGACCAAGCGCTTAACCTTCTCATTGGGATGGTTTTTTGCTGGTTGTGTGTAGAACATTGTCTCACCTATAGACAAAATAGCCATGACAAGTTGTGTCATATACATTATTGCATAGACCTTTATAACAAGACACCTTATTTTATTTTTGGTCACTTGAAAGAAATCTGCCAAGTTCTATGAAATCATGTGCACAACACAAGCATCAGGAAAGCAATGGTTTATGTAGGTCTAATTTGTTGTGGAGAATATAGACCATGTATTGGAGGCTTATGAAATCATTGGTATTGATCAATAAATATTTATGTCCAAATGACAACCACAATATGTACCAGTAAAGCTGTGAGAAAACACAACAAGCACGTGATGAATTATTTACATACCAATGACAATGAAACTGATGCTGCTCTTCCGAATACCACTGTGTTCTCCAACCACTGTGTCACAGCTATATGCACCATTCTGTAAATAGTACTCGACCTTCCGCAGGAACACACATGGGTCTTTCTCTGTTCGCACCATGACCGACCTGAAAATTCAAATATCAACCTATATCTGAGGGATAGTTTGTTAGATCAACATCATAGGGAAATTAAATTATTGGTACATACTTATCTGTAGATATCTGTCTCCCAGCAATGGCTTAGCTACGCGAATAATACTATCTTTAGATATGTCTCCCAGCAATGGCTTAGCTATGCGAGTAATATGGCAGTGGTTTTCGGCCTTGCGTGGGCGTAAGGGAAAAAGTATATGCGCATGCACAGTGGGTAAAGTGCGAGTAATATGGCAGTGAGACATGACACCGGCACCATGAATGTGTGAATATAATGATATGCTGATCAAGTGCTAAGAGCACTCTCGACGTTTGCCATCTGAATGCATTTGGATCGCATTCAGAATTCATTCAAGTGAAACACTTTCTCTCCTAATGCATTCAGTCTCGGAGTTTGATTTAGCCACCTAGGCCTTAGGTCCTACTCTGGTGACTTCCCTAATGCTGGAGCTTGGAAATGACCATGTTGGAACCCACTTTCTGTCTGCTTACAACAGACCTTGCTATCAACCTGGAAAACTGTGTGTCTTGCCTAAAACTTGTTTGGAGGGACAATCTCTGCAAAATTCATTTTGAGATGCTGGTGGTATATATGTCAAATTTGCTACAAACCTCACACATTAGGCTATAATTAACTAAAGCTCAATCAACATAGTAACATTTCCTACAAACTATGTTAGCTAAATTAGATCTTACCTACTGCTACCAGTTTTACCCAGGCTAATTCTATTACAAAAATACTGCTGTTGCTGAAATGGTGAGATTTAAAGAGTAGGTTCTTTGACTGGTTCTGGCAAGTTTAAAGTAGCTAGCTAGCCATAAACTGGCTTGGGAATAGTAATGTTGGGTGGTCAAAACTTGTAATGGTGGGTGGGTGGGCATGGATCAATAGGCTCTATGGCATTAAAAAAATCCTCAGGCCTTTATTTGCACTATTTCTGCTTCGCTTGTATATCTCCCTCAGTCTCATCATATTAGGGGAAGTGCAGTAACACTCCATACATTGCTTTGCCCCATATTTTAAATGGAGGACAAAAGCTAAATTTATATCTCAAAGTTAAAACTCACAATGGCAGCTTCTTAGTATCATAAATGTTATCTTCAATTGAATCCTCACGAAGGTAGTAAACCAGCAGCCTAAAATGATCGAATCCATTAGATATGATTTTCAAGATCACCCAAACAGTTATTTAATTATCTTGTATTTAAAATTGTATTCAAAATTGCCCATTTTAAAATGGTGTCTCCGCAGTAACAAAATAGATTTCAGCTAAAACTCAACGTGAGCATCATAAATGATGTCATCAGGCAATTTCAATCCACAAAACACATCAAGCAAGTTTGAATCTTTTTAGAGGGTAGTAAACTCGCAGCCTCCCAAAACCATTCAAACGTTGAATTTTGTCTTCATCTATGTTTTGTGTGTAGAATGTCCACTCATAATCATTTTACTACCAGAACAATGCAACAATGAATCTGTCTACATATATATTTATGTTTATTTCTACTTTTTCTCATGCATAACTTCGTAGAATATCTAATCATCATAGTTTTACTATCAGAACACTCTAAACTCATTACAAAACTAACCAGTTTCTCGATTCACCAACCAATGTGTTTCTCTACACTGGAAGATCTGGGAAGGATTGTTAATCAACATGCTGGTGAATGTGCCAAACTGAGCTCAGCTGCGCTGAGTCAGCAAGCAACCGTATATTTGCATCCATGAATTGACCATATAATTATAATGCATGTATATTAGTTGATTTCCTCAGAAACCTATTCCTGTGTCAATAGTTTACATCACAGAACTTTTAACAGAGTCACTGACAGCTGCACATTTTTATACCAAGAACAGAATCAGTTCATTTCCTCCGATAATTTTGTGACAATAGTTAACATCACAACCTTCAACAAAATATGCCTTTGAGATACAGAAGCTTCAAAAGCAAGATATACTATATATAATGGAGCTCTTGTGATAGTTGTTGAGAAAGCTATAGCTTCAAACCTCATCAACATTTTAAGCTTAGGTTAGCTTGAGTTATGCAACTGACTTTGTTGTGGTTTTCAATAAGCGTGATAGAAAGCTTTTGCTACAAACACTACTGTATTTGCAGCTGCATTGGTCTGGGCTAGGACAAAAGAAGGAAGTCTACTAATGAAAAACTACAACCCCCGCTGGTACAACACCTCAAAGTCCACAGATTTATATTGCCTAGCTATGGAGATGTGATTAATTTGGGTTTGTGTACGTATATGAGCAGATTCTTGCACGCTTATGCAGACTAAAGCCATAGCTATGTGCACAGCTGCAAATTCTGATATTTTTTCTGCAGAATAGCTAGTTATTTATTGTGTAAAAGAAAATAGAATTCAGAAAGGAGAGAGTGAAAAGTCAAAGCATGCTTCTGAAACAACAGAACAAAGAGAACTGAGAGCGAGTGATAGAAAAAGGCATTCTTAACTACTTCTATATAGAAAAATCCCAGCATACAACCTTAGGAATTAAAGTTTTGTTGTATTGGGAATCATGTCAAAAAAGTATTGTCTATCTCTCAAACTCGCCATTGCTTGCAACAAAATGCCTTGTTGTCATTACTAATTATCATGTTACATATCCATAATTTCTTATCGTCATCTCATTATTCCACTCTATTCCAAACCAGCCACCAAGGGGATCAAGATTGTGTGCACCATCTGGTTGTGTTCTACTTCGTTTAATTGTTCTACTGCGTTTTATATTCACTTGGCAATTTTTGGGTATTTGCAGTAACCATTCTATATAGGCAATAGGTGCGCACTTAACTAATGGTAAATACCCCTCCAATTGTTACCATCCCTCCAATTGTAACTGCCCCTCCAATTGCAACCACATAATTCAGTGGCAATTGATTATAGTAATTGCCCTTCCAATTGTAACCCCTGAGGTAAATAGAAGACACATACATATAATTGCTGATTAGGCTTATAAACTGAGAAACGGGAAGAAGAAAAAAGGGGGGGGAAACCAAGGAATTTTTTTAGGGCGCAGCAGGGCTAGAAACCTTCATTTCTGCTTTCCAGGCAAGTTACTCAACCATTGAGCCATTAGCACTCCAATGATCATAATTCCTTGTAACATGTACTTGAACTCCTTCACAACAGCAATCAATAGAAACCGCCCTTCCAATAGTAATTTCAGGTAGATTAAATAGTAACTGCGGTTCCTATTAGAGAGTATATGTTACCTGCTGACACGCACCATTTACCTTAATTAGTCCTTTTATTGTTAACAACAATGTACACAGTAAACACACACCCAAAGTATAAAGGATGAAGGTACAGCAGGAGTTCACTTATCTGAAGACAATGGGACTGGACAGTTTTCAGGTAAATGAAATGTTCGGATAACTGAACTTCACTGCTAGATATTTTATCCTTACCCCAAGAACCTCTGCTGCAGTTGTTTGCACTTCGCATGCCAAGCGCTCATATACATCACATAGCACCACCACCACCTATAAATATGTTTCGGTAAAATTTGATCCTGCAAGTGCTCCTAAATTTACTCAATTATTGCTTCATCAATTTCTCCTCCCCTCTTTATAATCTCTAATAAATGCCTTTCTTAATGCTTGATCCTACCTTGTATTCGTTATACAAATCAATATAATTTGAAGGCTGATGACCTGATTTATATCCAAAGGGTTTTCACCTATTCATTATCCAAATCAATATGATTTGAAGGATGACAATCTGACTTATTTCCTTATTGGTCATTCCGTAATAATCCTACCTCTCCTGCGGGAACTGAATTCACTTGTTTGGGGTAATACCACTCCACACCTCATTCCTACGCCTATCTTTTAAACATATAAAATTTGCTTTTCTGAAGTCTATTACAATTCTATTATTTTCTTTCTTCTCATTTGTTGAGATAAGGTCAAATCTGATGACTTTGTGATTGTTATTTCCCAATGTTTCTCAAATTTCTAAATTTGTAATTAGTATTACTTAATACTGCTCTATAGTCAATGGATTTGTCTTACCTTGAAACTAGAGAAACCACCCTAAAAATGGCCCATCTTGTGCCATGGGCAGGACACTTTGGTAGGAAATGTATGATCAACTGTGTACAGCACCAGTTCTTCTGGCCAGCCATCAGAAGTGATACTGCCAACCTCTACCGATGCTACAAGGTCTGCTAGAAGATGACCTATCGCAGGCTTTGCAAGGTACCACTGATACTGTTATCAATTGTTACCCAACCATTCTGACACATTGCGATGGATGTAGTTGGACCACTGCCACCCACTGAGGAATGATACTGCTTTACATTTACCATATCGACTACAGGTGGAGCATTTCCCTCTGAAAAGCCCCAGCAAGGATATAGCAGAGGCACTGGTGGGACTTTTCTAGCAGTGAAGACTAACAGATGAAATCCTCACCAATACAGGGTCGAATTTTTGCAGTGAACTGATGCAGGAGTTTATCAGACTCATTGGCATCAAGTCAATCCAAACCTCTGCATACCAGCCCAAGACAGATGGAATAGTGCAAAGGTACAACACAATGTTGAACAGTGGGCTGCACTAGTACATTGATCGATTTGGAGGGCAGTGGCACAAGTCAATTGCATACCTGCTGTTTGCCTTTGGGAGCTAACCCACAAGACAACAGGCTTCACTACCTTTGAGATGGTGTATGGATGCAACCCCCCCTCCCCCCCCTGAGAATCAATGGATGTCCTCCATGAACAGTGTCAACAACCCACAGAGGGAATAGACAACATCGTGTCATACTTGAGAGATACATATGAGTAGTTGAAGACAGCCTGAGATCTAGCAGGAAAGGCGGAGACAGCAGTCAAAACCCAGATGAAGGTCTGGTATGATTGCCACATGAGAGATAGAATCATCCAAGTACATGACCTGGTTTTGGTACTTTTATCATGTCTCCAAAAAGCTGAGGGCCACATGGCATCAACCTATTCCCATAAGAGAGAAGCTCTCTGAGACAACCTACAAGGTTAAGACAGGCTATAGAGAGAAATCTACCAAAACATTCCATGTTTACATGCTTCCATGCTGGAAATAACCATCAGGAGTGTCTCTCTACAGCTAAAGAACAGAAAACAACTGGACGGAAATAAGACAGACATCCTGACCATGAGTACTCTAACATCATCAGCAATGCTATAGATCAACCTGAATCTCAACCAGCCCAACACGACCAACTGTTGCAGCCTCTCTGAGCACTGTTGCATCTTTGCTGTGACCAACCCAGCCTAACAAAGATGGCAACATCACAATTAATACAGTAGAAGCAAAACCCATCACCTCACCACCCTACTGCATCTACACACCAGGCTCACAATAGTGAAGGAAGAGGTGGCCCAGATGTTACAACAAGCAAGACTGATTCAAGTCAGCAAGAGCCTGGGGGTAGCACGCGTCACTACATGCACTGATTATAGGAAACTCAATGCAGTGACCATCCAATCTGTTCCCGATGCCTCTCATAGAGGAACTCATTGTTTAACTATCTTAAGCTCATTTTATCACCACCATTGACCTGACAAAAGCATACTGGTAGCTGCCAGTGGCCAAGGGATCATGGGAGAAGACATCATTTACAAATTCATTGGGTAAGTAACACTTCTCTATGATGCTTTTTCGGCCTGGTCAGAGTGCATACCACTTTCCAAAGGATGATGAACACAATCTTCGAAGATGGCCTGGTGTCTCAACATACCTGGATAAGTTAGTCATTTTGGGTCAAGACTGAGGTCAATACCTCACCCAATTGTCTGAGATCCTGAGAAAACTGATGACAGCAGGGGTGGCAATCAAGCAGGCAAAGTGCCAGTTTGCGAAGAAAGAGTGTTTGTACCTGGAGCATGTGATGGGGCGAGAACAATGGAAGCTGGATGCGGCCAAGATTGATGCAGTAGTAAAGTTTCTGAACCCCAGCAACATTAAGCATTCGTGGGCCGCAAAGGCATTTCATTCCCAGTTATGCGGATGTCGCCACTCTGCTAACATATCTGATCGGAAAGAACTAGCCAGACAAACTGGTCTGGAAGGACTGGCATCAGCAAGCACTGAAGACAACCCTCTCCTCTAACCCCATTCTGCAGGTCGCAGACTATGCCCTTGGCTTTGTCCTGTAGATGGATGCATCCAATGTGGTGGCTGAGCTTAATTACTCTGACCACCAAGGTAGGTGGTACCACAATGACAATGATACATGTAACCACAACTGATCATGTACAGATAATGTTTGATAACTGTTTCTTACATAATGTTTGATCTTAGCTGAGGCTGCATCAACCTTAGCTACTGTTCATCTGGTGGGGCAGATAGTCGCCCTGCGACACATTTCACAGGAAATCCTTCCTAAAATAACAAGCAGGCCTCAGTAGACACTATAGTTTGCTGTGAATGTTCAGTATGGCTATTGTGTTCAGTACTGGCCGAAGAAGAGAAATGTATCAGTCTGTCTCTTTGTGTGTGTGTATGCGTGTGAGCGTCTGCATGTGTATGTGTGTGTGTGTGTGTGTGTGAAAATAATGTTACTTTGTATCAGCAATCGTTGTATCTTTAATAGTGCTATTGTATAACACATGAGAGTTTAGAGTAGAACACATCCATGAAGTTTTGGAGAATAAATCTGGAATTAAAACCAGCATCAAATGAAATCAGGAGACAAAACTTTGCAATTTCTAGCCAAGTCTCTGAGACAGTTTATAAATTCCTTTAATATCATACATAAGTTCTATCTAGTATGATAATCTAGCTTGTTACACATTAAAATTATTTGTGTTCAGAATCAACCATAACTATATAATTATAATTGATTTTTTATTGCCTTCATTGCTAGGTAGTTATTTGTGTAATCCATTGAGAAACTTCCTTATGCTCATGTAAAGCCTCTACACTCCATCTCTCCATGGGAAGGAGTGCCACAAAAGTATGCCATTAACTAAACATTGATAATTGCCTTTTCGATCTAGAAGCAAACAGACACTAAAGCATGACATAATATATACAATGGAGTACTCAAGAGAGCTGTTAGAAAGCTATAACTACAAAGCTTAACTCTAGCTATAACTACTGCATTTTACTAGACATGTCCAAGAAAGAAATTATCAGATTGCCTACTAACTTTCTAAGCACTAATATCTTAGGTTAGCTTGAGCTACGCATCTTACTATGTTGTAGTTTTCAATACTGCCCTTGACTCTAGAATGGTACTAGGAAGCTATCATAAATTACAGCTTTATTAGCAGCTGCACTGGTCTGGTCTAGAACTAAAGAAAGAAGTCTACTGATGAAGAACTACAATGCTAGCTGTTACACTGCTATCTGTTGCTCACAAAATTAACTGAGGCCTGATTAGTTGTCATGTGTATATGAGCAGATTCTTGCACGAATGTGCATACTAAAACCATGAATACATGACAAACTATATACATTTTCAGCAGAACAGCTATCTGTTTCTTATCCAGAATGGATAAAGAGAATAGACTTCAGAAAAGGAGAGTGAGAGAAAAGTCAACGAGTGCTCTAACAACAGAGCAAGGAGAACTGAGATTGATAAAAGAGTGAGTTATAGAAAAAGGCATGGGAGAAACACAGCAGCTAATGATGGTGAAGCTTTCTTAGGCTAAGGTAAAGTTTCTGTACTGCATGTTTCTATAACATAAATGAACTGATGTTGAAGTTTCATATTGACCCTAGCTATGAACAGATTTGCTGAACTGGAAATAATCATCATGGATAATGGCTGGAATTGGTCATCATACACTCAGTGTGGAGCAGGTTCTCTTTCCACCCTTGTACCTGTTTGCAATCTGTAAGTAATATATCTTGGCTACTACTACATATAACAATCCAAGTAATAAAATCTTATGACATCAGTAATTTAATCATCAGTGCAGATTATTAAGCCTGCAGATATACTTGGAATAGGAGAATACCTAGAGCAATGTGATCTAGGCTAAGGAATAAGTCAACAATGCTAGGAATTAAAGTTTGATCCTTATTGGAAAGCATGCTAAAAGTAATTGTCTATCTCTTCATCACACCTTCACTTGCCACACAATACCTTGCATTCATTACTAGTTGGCAAGCCAAGTGAGCCCTCACAGTGCTGTGCATGGCATATATATCTATGTATCTAGTATGTCTATTCACTGTTAGTTCACCCATAAAAATAGGAACTGGACACCTGTCTTTAATAATGTGGGCTTATTAAATGATACGAGAAAACCACTTAGCTGGAGGAAAAACTGGCTGGAAGGACAAGTAGGAATGGTGATGCTTATGCAGAAAAAAGGTTATAAAGAAGCTACTCGTTGATATATAGTGGGTTTACTCTGGAAGCCACACATAAGAATATGTTTTTGTATTAATATCTGAAAATAGATAATTATCTGAAATAGGAACTAATTTTAGATTGTGGTAAAATGAATATTTCATTTCACAGGGATTCCCCCCAAAAAGCAGAATTCTCTGCATTCTCTGCTCACCCAGTAGTTTGCCATAAATGCTCAGTTTGGCTGGAAATTATGGTGAATGTATTCTGCACTGGTGAGGAGAAATGAGTGTGTGTGTGTGTGTGTGTGTGATTGAAACCTAGTAGTATTACCAATCTCTAGATCTTGAATAGTCGTAATGTATAACTAAGTTTTCCATCCAACTCTGCTTGCTTCACTCGAAAATTATACAAAGTGGGATTGGAATGGGTAATCTGTAGTGGATGACCTCATACATGAGCTCATAGATGAGAAATAATCTGTATCTCTTTCTAAATCGAGCTGAATTGGCGAACAAAGTGCGTACTTACAAAGGAGTGGATGGAACACTTCATACTGCCATGCATGGCAATGTATCCATCGATACATGTACCTATCTATGTATATAATTATGTAGCTATGTATGTATTCACCATATGTCATATGTTAACACATAAAAAATAGGAACGGTACAATCGGCAATGGTAAGAGAAATCAACTTAGCTGGATGAAGAACTGGCTGCACTGGCAAGTAAGAAAGGTACTGCTTAAGCAGAAAATAGAATTGTGTCTACTAAAAATGAATGCAAGGCATTGTGTGGCAAGTGAAGATGGAATAAAAAATTATAAAAAACGAAATTTAGATCACATTTTGTCCTACCCCAAGCATAGCTGCAGGCCTAATACTGTACACTGACCTGTAAATAATATGGGGAAGTAGCTAAGAGTACTATACTCCTTAACCTTTTTTAGCTAAATTTGTGGACATTG
The DNA here is from genome assembly GCA_028752905.1 of Cladorhizidae sp. MBARI D1340-BT2. Lineage (NCBI taxonomy): Eukaryota > Metazoa > Porifera > Demospongiae > Poecilosclerida > Cladorhizidae > Cladorhizidae sp. MBARI D1340-BT2. Next base: position 36,044,347 of record JAQNBH010000007.1, on the reverse strand, counting down.
GTGAGTGATAGCAGTTAGCATTGTAGTTTTTTTCCTTCTTTGGTCCTAGCACAGAACAATGCAGCTGCTGATACTGCTTTGGTTTGTAGCAATAGGTTTCTCGCAGCACTCTAGAGTCAAGAGCTGTATTGATAAGGTAAGTTGCATAGCTCAAGCTAAACTAAACAGTGGATGCTTAGAAATTTAGTTGTAATTTTTTTCTTGGGATCATGTTTAGTGCAATGCAATAGTTATAGATACAGATAACTATAGCTTTCTCACAGCTATCTTAAGCACTCCATATTATATAGTTTGTCATGTTAAGTGTCCGTTTCAACTTAGATCTCAAAGGCAATATTCAAGGTTTAGTGAATGGAATACATTTGTGGCACTCTTTCCCTTGGGGATTCATGTTGGTGCATGCAGCAGCCAAGTGCTAGCAATAAAAAATTTACTAGTGTTATGATTGATTTTGAACACAAATAATTTTCAATGTGTAGCTAGCTAGATTATCTTGCTACATAGAGCTAAAGTGGTTTCAGATTTATTGTCAAAGCCCTCATGCATGTTCCTCCCATCTTGCTGAAGTGCCGACCCGGAGTTGAAGGAACTTGAAGCGCGATATTCTTACTGCTTCCTGTCTGCACTGGCACCAGAGAAACAGGTAAATTAGAGGGCCTAGGAAGGCTCTCAGAAGGCTCTGACTTCCTCATGAAGAGCTTGGAGCATTTCGAGCGCTTACGCTTGAAGCCTGAGCAAGCTTTCTTCGGAGCTTGAAATCTTGATGGGCAAAAAAAATTCCATCTCAGCATGGGAAGTAATTATTTGATCATGCCCTGAACTGCGCAATTACTATGAATACAGGCAGTAAGCAGTGGGCTTTATTTTGTCCCTTCCTCTTTCTTGATAGTGCCAGTGGTTCAGGAGATACGACCAATCTAACTTACCCTAGTTCTTCAAAGGTAATCCCAAAGAAATATTTAGCTAGATAGAGGTGAGGTGCATAGATAAAACTCAGTCTATCTTCAGAATTATGCTCCCAAATGCTACCAGATTTGGAAATTAGCTAGAATAGGTGTGTAGGTACATTTTGATATAAAAATCAAAAAAAAATTCCCCCCCATAAAATACGGTATACCACCCTTAAAAGACAGATGTACTGTTCCTATTTTTTATGGGTTAACGTATAACATAATTATGGTGAATACATACATAGCTACATACATAGATAAGTATAACAATGTGATCTAGGCTTGAGAATATGGCATCAGTGCTATGAATTAAAGTTTTGTTTTATTTGGAAACTAAAAGTAATTGTCTATCTCTCCATCACACCTTGGGTTCTCCTTCATGGGCTGCTGTACTTCTCCCATTCCTTTTTCTCTCACTTGCTCTCTTTCCCCCCCATCTCAGTTCTCTTTGTTCTGCTATTCGGTTCTCTCTTTCTGGCAGAGCTGTCTGTGTACTAGGTTCAGTTCTCTCTCTGGCCAGAGCTGTCTATGTGTAGCAATGGAAATTAACTTTCTGTGATATCCTCTCGGCCCAGAAACCAGGGCTGCACTAGAAAGGCTCAGGCTATGAAAGGCTAAGAGGTGACAGGCTCTGCGAAAAGGGGCCACTTCACGCAGATATTTTGTATTTAATTTTTATTATTTTTTTATTATAATTTTTTTAATTTTTATTATTATAATTTTTTTCACAAAAAAATCATTAATACGAACTATAACAGCAACAACAGAACCAACAACAACAGAAATAGTCCATATTCAGGCCTGCCCATACCCTAGGAGATAGGGTTAGAAGACGATGCAACCACATGACTGCGTTACCTCTCCATAGGCAGATGGCCAAACGTTGGAAGAGGTGGCGTGTAGACTCCGCTGGAGGTATTCCTCGGCGCTGCCCTTGGAGTCGTCCAATTGCCTGGATGGTATCCAGCCCCTCCTCACTCCAACCTTCCATTGCCTCTACTGTGACTGGGATGAAGTTGACCCCCACTGAGTGACAGGGCGCAGAATGAACAGCCATCTTTCTGGCTCTGGCAACAGATAGTGCATGACCTTGAGTGGTGGAGGCTGCAGCAATTGTCGCCTGTTGAAGTGGCGAGATGACTGTGACGTCAATGGCAGCTGGTTGGCCCCTTTTCCATATTGGTAGGAAAACATCAGAAAGAGGGCAGCCTCCTGCTATTGATGTTTCTGTAATTTAGATTATGCAACATCTGACTCAGGTTGGGGCCGCTTCCACTCGTGGACATGCACTCACTATCGGGGTGAACAGGAAAATAGCAGCTCATTCAGGAGCTTGCCGAGAAGTCGGTGTTCTCTTCATCTCTTTGGTGGCCGAGTCTTTAGACGGTTGGTGACCTGAAGCAGTTTCCACCATCAGAGCTATTGGTCGCTTGCAGGGTATCCGGCTTGGAATACCTTCAGCGGATTCCATCTGCCAATTCTTTCATCGCCTCTCCATATCAATCTCTGGCATGGTAATACAGGGCTTTGGCTAAGAAGATTGGCCATCTGTTGTCCAGAAATGGATGGTGTCGTTTGATTTTACTTTTATTGTTGTTGTTTATGGTTTTTGCAGTTTTTGTCTTGCTTTTGTTTTTTGTTTTCGCTAGTGTCTTTTTGTCGCCATTGTTTCGTTGGTGTGTTGGAACTTTTAGTAGCTTGTACATTATATGAAACTATGTAATACTGGGTAGCTAGGAGATCCTGGAATGAGAGCCGGCACTTCTCTCTTGGGCGCCAAAGCAGCAGACCGAGCTGCAGAATATAGTGCATCCCTAAGAGAGTCAAGCAGATATAGAAATTGAGATACAACCTAAAAGAGTGCTGAGGGCAAAATGTTATAAAATCCATTTATTAGCTTATAAGTATCTATTGTCTTTTAGCTAACTTTTTGTGAAGTTTGATGACCTAAAAGTGTCTGCTTCATGCCGAGTGTGGTCTCAGAAAACTCAGCCTGGGGACTTCTTGATGCGTAACCGACATTGAAGTTTAACTGGGAAGAATACTACACACATGCGGAATATGGGAGATATCTGTGCACTTTATTGACACGTTACCACAGGAACAGCAGCTCCAACTGCTGAATGACTTTTCAAACTAGTGCTGGGGAAGCTGCTAAAGCAGTGAATGCGTTGCTTTACTTTTGTGAGAAATACCAACAACCCTTGCTGGATGTCTTACAAGACTACTTCGACACTCCTTTTGAAGGAGAAATGGACAGTGTTGATGGCTGACACTCGAGCAGCAAATCATGGTAATTTTAGTGAAGACATAGGTGTGTCTATCACTGATGGAATGCTACAGCTTTATGATTAAAGCAAAGATTATTTGACCTCATATTCAGATGGAATGAATTAGGCTCATCACCCTCAGCTTATGCTCGAAGTGGACTGTTCAATTGACCATCTACAAAAATTATGGAGTACATTGAGACAATACTATCTATTTAAGTAGTGATTACGACATGTTTATATCACTATTTGGAGATAGTAAGATAGGGTTGGTTGTAGAACATACTTTTTTTCACCTGCAGGTCCTTTCTTAACCTCCTGGACCATGAACTCATGCATATTTGTGATAGAGCTATCTGGAATAGAAAAGAGGGGAGGTTTAGAAGGAATTAATAGTCCCAACAGGATATATACGGGAAAGTGAAAGAACCTTCTGGATTCACTTGACCCATCAGCCCGGCAGGACCCAGAGTGGCATCAGGACAAGCTGCATAATTCGCACCTACAGGACCACATGGAATGCCAAAACTTCAAATGTCATACTCTAGCATTATAGCCTATAAGAAACATTCTCATACATGTTCCCAACTGATAGTATTTGAACAACTTTCTAAAAGTAAAATTCTGACAAATGGCAAAAATAGTGAATACTGATTATTTAGCTGCATACCATTCTATAGAAGTTACAATCCCTCCCAGTTGTGGAATTAGTATTGATTGTCCAGAGTCCTGAAGGTCTTGCACTGAGATGTACAAAGCACCCTGGGGGAGTATATGAAGGAAAGTGGTCGAGCAGGATGAGATGGACAGCACTCTGGTCTATGATGGAGAGGAGGAAGACATGTTAATTTTATTGTTAAGACTATTTTAACCACAACACAAACATGTAGGGTTTTTTAAGGCTTTTTTTAATGTATTCTGAAGGGACATTGCTGTCTATGGTTCTTCATGTTGTTATGTTATGTGAAGCTTCCTGTTGCTCTTTGCTTGTTCTAATTAATGTATTGGAGATAATTAAAGGAGGTGGCGTGGAATCTCCAGAGATCTATCATTTGCGCTGCTGTTGCTGTGGAAAAGGGTCTGATTTTCTAAGACTATTATGTATATATGTGCATTCACTAAAGTGTTAGAAGGGGTGGGTTCTAACAAAGTAAGACCCATATCACCAAAGTGAAAATAATGTATATAGTAATTATAATACTCATATAAGCTGATTGTATATTCTTTGATTTTAAGATTTTTTTTTTCTACATAATAATTCTTTTCTACGAAATTAGAGATGGTCCATAAAACGTGTGAAGAATATTTCAAAATTGAGTAGAACAGGAATAACATGATAACCTTTGCCCAACTAGAGGAGGATGGGAATCAGAATGAATTTAACAGCTAGTAAGTCAAAACACTGACAAGCAAATGTACAGTCCCAATTAATTTTCCAGTTCTTTGGATCATATTTGGGTTGATATTGGTCCCCATGTACTTGATAACTATTTTGATTTGATCATTAAAAGACAGAGTTGTCTTGTGATAAGGCTTGATGCCGCACAACATATTTGTGATACCAAGACTACCTGATCTTAACAGGTTGAGTCTCTTGTGATCAAACTGGATGCTGCACAACATTCGTCTTCATGAACCTACAGAACTTCAACATGCCTAAAGATTAATACCAGCTGATCATTACCGGATGAATTCACACATTCATCCACCATAATGGTAAAGTATTCGACACCTTGAATGAATTTATTAAACTATCCCATGAAGAACAGTGAGAGACATGAGCCATAAGATTTCATTCTGGACATCTGGACTTGTGTATTTGTCACTCTTTCTTTCTACGTATTCAGTTACATCCTGAATATCCAATACATAATTTATGTTATATACATACAGCATAATGATTGACAGATTTGTTGATTGATCAGACTTCCCAGCAGCAGTAGCTGAATAAAATAACTCTGATTATGATCATGTCCCCTTAATGCTCTGCAAATAACCTAATATTTTTAAGAATGTTCACCAGTACTCTTTGATTGACCTTTTCTTCTTTGTGTGTTTCACCCAATATCATCCAACATTTTTGGCAATGTGATCTGGATATCAACAGCATCAGCATGGATACTTCGATAGTTGGCATCTCATGCATTGGTTGGGTAATCATGAAAAATAGTAAGTAACATTTTACACTAATTGTCTAGTTATAGAGCTAGTTATATAGCTAGCTATATATAGATTTAAGTAACCACTCTTGAAGAAGTATCTTTCCAATTGATATAGCCTTGACTGGTGTAGGGTTCCCCTCTTTTACCTTTTGGCATTAAATTATTTTTGTCCGCCTATGAAGAGTAGAAACAAAGGACAGTCTTGGGAATCTTACTACGATCACTCTGCAAACATGCAGGTTCAAGCTTCTTTTTTCTCCCTTGCCCCAAAATGGAAAAGATTGGTTGGTGAGAGACACAGATATTTTCTTGCCGCATGGTTATTTTCCACGCCTACTTCTTTTCCACTTGCTTTTTTTATTTGTTTGCGGCGAGGGCGGCGGAAAGTACGACCTACCACCGCAATGACGTTGTAGTTTGGCATGCGCGCCTGACTGTGGGGTCGATGACCTGGTGGTAAAAGGTCGTCGCGGCGCCCCTGCCATTCACAAAGTGTGGAAGTCTTGCGGATGGAGGTCAAGCCATGTTGTGCTGGACAAGTTTGTTAGACCTGAATGAATCCTAATCAGGTGAGCATTTACGGTATAATATGTAGTGTCTAGGTACTTTGCTATAGCCTTTATGTTAAACGTGGGTGGGATTGGGCTCACACAGCGCTCTCACAATGCGAATAGGAAGCCAGCTGTTCAAAGTGGTTGTTATCGTTGTTTCTTTTAATTTTACCTCGAGTGCAATCATGAAGGTGCAATCATGAAGGCAGTGTATCATGAAGGCAGTGTAATCGAAGTTTGTTAAATCAATCGTTTGAATTAACAGATTCCTCCAGTTGCCTCCCCTTGGACAATTTTCTAAATGAAACCCTGGCTTTTGTTTCACTAAATAGTCTACGAGATAACAAAAGTAATCTCCTTAGGATAGAGCTATAAAACCCAATGGGTAATTCTCAAGAATAGCTTTTGCTTCTCTAAATAAACTAGAACAACAAAACTTAGCTTATTATGACAGAGCTAACACAAAGGGGACCTCTCAAGTATAGCTTTTGTTTCTCTAAATAGTCTGAGATAGCAACAAAACTAAGCTTCTTAGGACAGAGCTAACCCAAAGGGGAGCTCTCAAGTATAGCTTTTGGGTCTCTAAATAGTCTACTAGATAACAACAAAACTTAGTTTCTTAGGACAGAGCTAACCCAAAGGGGAACTCTCAAGAATAGCTTTTGTTTCACTAAATAGTCTGAGATAAGAGCAAAACTAAGCTTCTTAACAAACTTGGTTGGTGAATCGTAATTACCACCCAACTAAATAAACTAGAATAATCCCTGAATATCAAATCCTACCTTCATTTCAGCAGACTTCACGCCGCTGTCTTGCTTTCATGAACATAGAGACTCCAAACAAATTTGCACGAGGGCTTCAATTGGAAATATCTTGAGTGATGAAAGGGGTATATATGACTAAACAGCGTAATCTAGCTCGAGTTTATAGCCAGAAATAACACTGCAGCACCGCTAAGGAGGCACAATGGTCTAGATTTACCTTTGCTATATTCTAGAAGTCAAAATCATTATACACTAAGTTAGTAGATATTGTCAAAACCTAATAGCTAACTAAAGCTAGCGTCGGTATTTTGTCAAACTGAACTCGTCAGATGTTTTCTATAGTAACAAGTTTTACTCAGCTGACTACAAACTTACCTTGAAGCCATAGAAATGCTCTACTGGGCCAGTACTCTAGGATGCATCGCCAGAGGTGTTCTTGCCTTTCCCCCCAATTATTTTGCCAGCCACATGTGCACATTCAATTTTTACACGTTAATCACGAAAGAGTTAAATAAAATGTATTTGTTCCTCCTGCTTGTTGTCAAGTGGTATATGGAAGCTAAGCTTCTTGTGGTTGTATATACTATTGTAACCTATAAAAGTGGTTATAGTCCCATGCCAAAAGTGGGAGGGGCTCCAATATAGAGTTTAGTGTGAGGGAAGAGGATGGGGACTAATCTCTCCAAAATACACCCTCCCCCCCCACCCACCCCAAAAATCAAAAAAAACAACAAAAAAATGACGCTAGAAGTCCATAGATTCTGTGCACTTCACTGTATATAAGTGAAAAGATAGATCTCCCTGTGTGCTCTCCTTTGATATAAAAAAAAAGTTGCATAGGTATAACTCGGCCAAAGTTACATGCAACCAAATTGAGCAAATTGGGGTACGTAAAAAATCTCGAGTGCCTAACTTGCAGACAGCTGTAATTAGTACCTGAGGCTAGAGGGAAGCCCTACTTTATGGGACGAGTTGTTTTTCTGCTTCCATTAGGCGCTCAACCTTGACTATGTAGTTAAGGGGGGGCTAGGGGTACTTTAAAAAAAAAGTTAACCTCAAATACAACTGATCATACCTTTTTTGTTTCTACTCCTATGAACATAATTTTGCTATCAAAAGATAGCCCAATTGTCATGCTTTCAAATGATATGCATAATCATATACTTTCTATTGGTCCTCCTTCAAGGTAACTCAAAGAAGCAAGCACCATTGAAGAAGATGCCGCCCACTCCCCACCCTTACTAGTATTTTGTATTGGCTTGTAATTGCTTCAGTGGCTAGAGTATGCATAGTGCTACAAATTGAATGGTTTAGAATCTTTTTTTTTTAAATCCACTAGTTATGGCGAGTACAAATGTAAAATTTTACCTTAGATCATCATTAGATCATCAATAACTTCACAAAAGAGGCAATGAATTTTTTTTGAAACCATTCAATTTGTAGAGTAAAGACAGAGCTACATAATGGTATAAAATGTTAGACATAAAAAAAAAATTCGAATGAGTTATTGTGGGCGGGAGGCAAGGAGTCAACATTTTTGACCAAAAAAAGTTATGGCAATGTAAACATTGAAGTTTGGGTTTGCACTGACAGGGGAGACAGCTGCATTCTCCCCCCCCCCCTTTTTAACTTGTGTTTACAACTTTAGAGCTCCGTAGATTCTGCAAACTTCATTGTATGGACTTGATATATAGCTCAAAAGATAGGTCTCTCTGTGTGCTCTCTTTTGATACTAAAATATGTTTCATAGGATAACTATAGGCAAGTTACTAGAGCCTAAAGAGGAGGGACCTCAAAAACCTGCATCCCAAAGTCCCCATCCAGAATAACTCCAGATTGCTAAGTGCAAAAAAAATTGAAATTGGTGCGAGTGGCTAGAGGAAGCCCGCCTCTATGCAAACACCTTTTTGATTAGGCGTTAAAAATTTATTACCTGGTCAAGCGTGTGGGTGGAAAATTGAAGGTGTTGCTTTTACAACGCCTTCAATTTTCTACCCGCACGCTTGACCAGGTAATACATTTTTAACGTCTAATCAAAAAGGTGATTGCATAGAGGCGGGCTTCCTCTAGCCACTCGTACCATTTTTATTTTTTTGGCACTTAGCAATCTGGAGTTATCTTGGCAGAGGTCGAGGCATTCTAGCTTTTGAGGTCGCTCCGCTTTAGAGTCTAGTAACTTGCCTATAGTTATACCTATGAAACATATTTTAGTATCAAAAGAGAGCACACAGAGAGACCTATCTTTTGAGCTATATATCAAGTCCATACCATGAAGTTTACAGAATCTATGGAGCTCTAAAGTGGTAACCATAAGAAAAAAAGGAAAAAAGGGGGGAAATGCCATTGTCCCCACTGAATTCAGGTAGGCTTCTTGATCGCCTTCCTGGGGGGATGGTGCGTGCAAAAGCCACTGTAAGTCCAGAATAGAACATCCAAATCTTCTGTAACTTGGAATCCACCTTTCCAGTATGTTGAAGCATAGTTGGGTGAGATAAAAAAATAGTAATAAATTAAAAAAATTAAATTTAAATCCAACCCCTAGCACCCCCTTAAGCATGGTCACCAAAAGTCGGTTCTCTTGCTAGCACATACTAATCCGGAGCCACAATTATGGTAAATTCAGGCATTCAGATGACGTTTCCCAATTTTAGATGTATGTAACTTTGGCATGGTTATTACCTGGGCAACATTTTAAATTCCATAAGAGAAATCTACCTTTTGACAAGTTCACACATTGAAGTGTTAAGAAACCATGGAGCAACAGAGTTGTAACCATAACTTTTGTGGGTATTTATGGGGGAGGGGATGTTAGTCAGCCATTAATTAATATTTTGGGTGCCTATGCACTGCCCATCAAACAAGGTCTAGGTGAGTCGTAATATATGCCTAATCTTCAGCTCACTTTCCCGCAAGATGGACCTGGGACTCGACAGCACAATTTTCCACAAAGTAGGATACTTTGGCTACCACTTGGCAACGTTAGTCCCAGGAGAAAGCTAGCTGCTAGAATCTGAGCTTGAGCCTGCCCAAGGGCTAGATGGAAACCCCATAAATTGGTGTTGACTGTACCATTTTTGTCCCTCCTTACTCCCTCCCAACCAGTGTTCTATCTAGAAAAAAGTGTTTGGGGGGGAAGCTTGTGTTACTGTAACCCAAGCTTCCCCCACCCCCAAACAATTTATAATTTTCTCCAGCGTGAAGAAAAATTATTGTAGGGTACACAAAATCATACCTATAGTTATTATATTCTTGAGAAAGTGTATAAATGAGAGGATGGTCAATGAGTTCACAAATTAATTTTAAGTGTTTTAACAGACTTGTAATGATTAATTATATCTTCTAAAATGTCATGAGACAGAGTATCAGGACCTTCAATGCAGATGCGCATAGTGTTTTCGAGTGTGTCCTCACCCATTCGGTTTCGAAGCCTCGTCTTGATGAATTTCATACTACTGAAACTACGTTCAACAGTTGCTGTTGTAACTGGTAGAACAGAAATAATTCCAGCTAGCTTAGACAAATTGGGGAAAGCATCTGCAATGTCACCATGGCTAATCAGCTTGGACAGGACTTGATGTATAGAACTGCTCCTGTACTGCATAAATATGAGCCGCCTGAATAATTTCCATTCAGAAAGTGTATCTCCAGCTTCAATGTCAGGCTGTGAAATACATTCCTCTCCATCATATTGCACTTTCTGCACAGCTCCATAGAAATTTGTCAGTTCCAAAACTTTATCCATGCCATAATTGGGAAGTTTGTCTTCAGTGTCAGGAAGATGTTGTGGATCAAACACAGACATTGCAGAGATGAGATCAGTTGACCCCATTCTGACATTGATGTGATCAACTACACTCTGTATGTATGGACGGTAAATTCTCTGTAAAAACTTGGTCTTATCTTCTTCAATTACAACAATATTTTTCTTTCCAAGCTGTGCAGGATCAGAAAAAACGTCCATATGATCTTTGAACCACGTGCTGGTGTTTGGATGTTCTTTCAGTTCCTGTAGCCTTTTTATTGTATTACTCACCATCGTTGGCACACTAGCAAGATCAATTAGTTTGCTTTGCAAACTACCCTGAAGTTTGGCCACGATGTGCATGACATCTGACAGCATGTAAATGCTAGCTACAGTCTTGTATTTTGTTAACAGAACTGCTATTCCATATGCTTCAGCATCCCCTGTATTATCATAGATTTCTTCAAATGTACCAACTAAAGCTGCTAAACTTCTACGCACTGCTCGTATTGCCCTTTCGCGAGCAAGCCATCTGGTGTCACTAGGTTTCTGCATTTTTATTTCTGGACAATCAAGTTGAGCTTGAATTTCAACCAGCTTTTCCGCCTTCTTTGGGGAATAGTGAAACGATTTCCAGATGGTCAACAGTGTACCCAATACCCTTTTCACTTCCTGGTGTTCATTAGCTGCATTAATGGAAGCGAGCTGTAGCTTATGACATCGGCAATGAATATAGAGAGCAGAAGGTGCCAACATCCTCAATCGTTTTTGCACACCAGTTTTATGGCCTGACATAGTGCTGGCACCATCAAAGCCAAGTCCACGCAACTTCTCACAGCTGATACCATGGGAGTTAAGAAAATCAGAAAGATATTTAGAAATGGCTTTAGCATTTGTTTCTTTAACATGGATGATTCCAAGGAAATGTTCAACTACCTTATTTTCGTGAAGCCATCGAGCACAAACAGACAATTCTTCCTGTGATGCAGAGTCTGTAGACTCGTCTGCCATCAATGAGTAATATGCACTAGATTTCTAGCTAACCAAGAGTTTTTCGTTGATAATCTCACTAATACTTGAGAGAAGCTCAACTATTGTCGTGTAAGACTCATATGTAGCACTTTGCGGGCATGTATTGCGGTGCATTTGCAACTTAACATTCCCATTATCAATTTGCAACGTTAGAAGAGAGTTGAAGGTAGTATGTGGAATATGGAATTTAACTAGGAAATACAGAGATCGAAGAAGTGTTTTCATTAATTCACGGTTTTCTTTCTTCTCTTCCTCACTAGCTGCCACTATTTGTTCAACTACAGTCCCTTGTTCAGAGAGAGAGAGAGAAATAGCCCTTTTTTCCATCGCTGCAACATGCCAGTCTGATTTGTCATGTTTAGATAAAAGAGATGTTGCCTTAACCCAGTTGCTCACAGACCTGCTCACCCATGCCCCTCTGGATTGCACTGGTACCTTCCCATGTACCTTACAAACTGAACACAGCATGCCCTTACTCTTCGGATCATACTCTATCCAAGGATAGTTCACCTTCCACTTAGGGTCATGATGACCTTTCATAAGGATGGGGTCACAGAGTGACCACTAACAACTTACGTAATGGCCTGCATGCTATAGGCAGGCTGCTACCTAATATCTACTATATAGCGCAGACCTACAATGTGAAGGCAAGCAAATATTGCAATGCCAACGATACTGCTATGCCTATCCCTGGGCAGTTGTGAAATGTTGATGTCCAAATATCCTTGAAAGATGGGACACACACTAAGTGATGTGATCAGGCAGTACTGTGAGCTCACTTCGCTCGCCAAATGATACTAATTTCCTCTAAAATATTTGGGGGGGGAAGCTGGGACTTTTTGGGGGGGGAGCTTCCCCCCCGCCCCCCCCAGTAGATAGAACCCTGCCAACAATGAGCTACAACTAGTTATTTGATGTTGGCATGCTCTTAACCCACTCACCGTCATAAGCGTATATATACGTCCAAACCTCGATGGGTGGGAGATACTTTTGGACAATTCTGGCGAGAGCGGTACCGCTCGATAGTCTGTTTGGGCGCAGGAGAGTCTAGCAGTGACGAAGAAGATTATGCCAGTGAGTTTTGTTTACTTGCTAGCTAAGTAGCTAGCAAGTAAAGCATGTTCTGGATAGAATGGTTTAGCTGTTCTTTCGTGGGACAATCCATATATAAATTCATTAGGTCGAGGAGGCTTTTTGTTTATGTTTACATTATTCTTTTTTTTAGGTATGGTGCAACCAACCCCTTCAAGGTCACCCTTCCTCATAGCCACTTCTTGTGGAGTTCATACTCCTTCGGTTCATACTCCTTCAAGGCCTGTTGGTCAGCGTAGTCGCAGAACTAGGGGCAGTAGTAGTACTAGGAGAGTCAACTTGCACGTCTGAGTACACGTAGTCAAGTAACTTCCAGTATTCATTTGGATACCTCAATGGCTTCTTGTACCAGTCATGTTTGATGCTACATACATTGTGTACCAAGTGTTATAAGAGTAAATGAAATGTGAAAATATATATTCCTAGATGGTGTCTATACATTACATTGTGGTAGTGTACATTGTGGTAGTGTGGCACAATGATGTCTTCTTGTATGTTGCTGGCCAGTATCTTATCAAGCCTCCATCACTGTCTGAGTGGCTCAAAAATCTTGATTATATACCATACTAGAGGGGGGAATGAAATATGGCCATATATGTGCATAGATCATATTACTACAATTGTTAATTATCTGTGAAACCAGAACACAAAACTTCTAATTAGATTCATGGCATTGTGGTTTGTTTCTATGGCAACTGTAAGTTACCACAATGTTGGTCATTATAAGGGCTTTCATGTGAACTATGGTTGCTAAGGACTTTAGTCAACCTTTGCTGAAATATTGCATATGTTTATGCAGGTCAATTTTTTATAATTTTTCAAAATAAAGTCAACGGTGGAAGGGTTAATAGATAATGATAAGTGAATGTGTCTGGTTGTAAGGAATCCAGGTCGAGCATTCTCAACCATGAGCTACCAACTAGATGGTTGAGGTTGGCATGCTGATGATAAGCGAGTGTGTCTGGTTGTAGGGAGTCCAGGTAGAGAGTTCCCAGCCATGAGCTACAACTAGTTGGTTGATGTTGGTATCATCTTAATGGGGGAGTAAACCTTTTATTATTATTATTATTATTATTATTATTATTATTATTATTATCATTATTATTATTATTATTATTATTATTATTTAAAAAAATTCCATCATTCTATAGCTTCACTATTAACCCACTCACCGTCATAAGCGTATATATACGTCCAAACCACATAATTATCGGTGAAAAATCATTAAAAAATCAATCGTTCGGTTGTAAATTAAGATATGAATATAAAAAAATAGCTCAATTCTTGCTCTACGTACGTGCCGAATATAAGAGCCGTACGGGTTCGGTAACTAAGGTAAAGTAAAATTGAAATCGCTGACCGTTCATAAGTTGGAAATGATGGTCAGACTAACTTTAGACCAAGTTCTTTCTAGGATTCAAGACGACGACTACGTCCTATCAGAGGACGAAAGTAGCAGCGAGGAAGGTGAAGTAATCTATTCCTAACTTGGGAAGAGTAGCATTGATCCTGAAATTGTGCTATCGATGGGTGGGAGATACTTTTTGGACAATTTTCTGGCGAGAGCGGTGCCGCTCGATAGTCTGTTTGGGCGGAGGAGAGTCTAGCAGTGACGAAGAAGACTATGCCAGTGAGTTTTGTTTACTTGCTAGCTAAGTAGCTAGCAAGTAAAGCATGTTCTGGATAGAATTGTTTAGCAGTTCTTTCGTCATATATAAATTCATTAGGTCGAGGAGGCAATACTTTTTGTTTATGTTGACATTATTCTTTTTAGGTATGGTGCAACCAACCCCTTCACGGTCACCCTTCCTCAAAGCCACTTCTTGTGGAGTTCTTATTCCTTCGGTTCATACTCATTCAAGGCCTGTTGGTCAGCGTAGTCGCAGAACTAGAGGCAGTAGTAGAGCTAGGAGTAGTCAACTTGGACGTCTGAGTACACGTAGTCAAGTAACTTCCAGTATATTCATTTGGATACCTCAATGGCTTCTTGTACCAGTCATGTTTGATGATACATACATTGTGTACCAAGTGTTATAAGAGTAAATGAAATGTGAAAATATATATTCCTAGATGGTGTCTATACATTACATTGTGGTAGTGTGTGGTAGTGTATATTGTGTGGTAGTGTGGCACAATGATGTCTTCTTGTATGCTGGCCAGTATCTTATCAAGCCTCCTTCACTGTCTGAGTGGCTGAAAACAACTTGATTATATACCATACTAGAGGGGGAAATGAAATAAGGCCATATACGTGTGTGCACGTACATAGATCATATTACTACAATTGTTAATTATCTGTGAAACCAGAACTCAAAACTTCTAATTAGATTCATGACATTGTGGTTTGTTTCTATGGCAACTGTAGGTTACCACAATGTTGGTCATTATAAGGGCTTTCATGTGAACTATGGTTGCTAAGGACTTTAGTCAACCTTTGCTGAAATAGCATTGCATATGTCTATGCAAGTCAATTTTTGGTAATTTTTCAAAATAAAGTCAACGGTGAAAGGGTTAAACTAACTTCTGGATTTCAAGTTTCAACATTTGATTGTCAACCATTTTTGAGTTATGAAACTTTTTATCCTCCCATTTCATCGGACACCTCTGCGCGATCAATAAGAAGAAGCCTTAATAACACAAGTAATTATTCATAATATAATAACCGTTCATGGCAAAGAGTTGAAACTTGGCTAAAATATCACTCGGTTATATTGCGTCACCTCCGTGCTGTCTGCGCAAAGGGGAGTATGAAAGTCGCACGCCAAGTTCTTTCTCGCTTCTCAACTTTGATTGCGCCTCTGTGTGATTCTACTGTAATTCTAAAGCTACTATCATGCAGCATACCAGTTGTCGTCGGAAGAAGAGATCCATCACATAAAATCGTCGAACTCATTCAATTTTTGTCCGTAGTAAATATTTATATATATAGATTATGAAAGCTCTTTCATAGGTCTGTCTTTTGAATAATGTCCCCCCTAATCCAGTCATTTTCTGATGAGATATAGTCAAGTCTGACAGCATAAAAATGATATTTGGATATAATTGGGATAGTGAGGGGATAAATTTTTTTTTAAATAAAAATCCACGAAAACTATTCAAAACATGCACTAAGGTCACTCTAATATAACCATAAATAGCAAGTGTTGAAGGCCTGTGGTTGGGGTACAGGAGTGTTTATAAACATTTTAAGGGCCTTTGTTGTTTTGCCTATATTTCAGCCTTGGTTTATTGCAACACCACTACTCTAATGTCATTGGAAATTACCTAGAATGGGCTACATTTTGAGACCATAATCTTTGAAAATGGATTAGGGATTAAATAGTTATGACGGGTTTTTAAAAATCATTTGTTTAAAAAAACACGAATTAGTTTACTCCCCCTTTTATAGACGATAAGCGAGTGTGCCTGGTTGTCGGGAGTCCAGGAGAGAGTTTCTACTCGTCTATACTAAATAATTCTACTTAGAAAGAAAATAGCTAGGAAATTTGAGGAGTGGCCAAGTGGCCATCCAAATGTGAACATTTTTCATGCACATGCAATATTTATAATGATTGCATCATCAATTACACAAGTGACTATGACTCGGGGATACTTTCAGCTCGAATAGAAAGTCACTAGAGTATCCTTCATGACTTTAGAAAGCGTGACAGTTTTCTTCCTCAGCGTGAAGAGGTTCCTTGACTGCATCTTCTACTGTACATGCAGCTAATCACTATGTTGAATAATCGCTGACCAACAAAGAAGCACGCACTGCCAGTGTAATCACTGCATCCACTGAAGTAAGTCAGGCATCGACAGATATCCATTCCTCTATGGAAAAATTCAGTATCTGTTATAAAGTAGAGCTGACAAACTAGAGCTTTAGAGCAGTGCCAGAATTTAAAAACAGTAAGTTACGGCTATGTTAGACGGCTGAACTTACCCAGATTAGCTGCAACAACATTTAGATTTTTATCGCAACAGTGCCTAAGAGAAGAAGGCATCCACCTTTCATGCCAGTGTCATTATTGTAAATGTGAAATGTGAACTGTTTTCCTGTTCTTGTGTCCGAATTTCATTAGGTACATGCTGGAATTGAATTAACACTAGACAAGTACATATAGCATGGTCTGCTATGATATATTTTCTTCACTTACATGGGTGTATTTGGGGTGGGGAAGGTGGCATTAGTTCCCCAGCCACCTTTATAATTATGATACTGGGTCAGGCCTACACCTGTTTTTTCCATTGCACACTCCTCTCCCCCTCCCCTCCCATGCAAGGTTTCTATATGCATCCCTGCTTGAACAAAATTTGTTGCAAGTAAACCAAAAATACTCTCCCTTGCCCCTTCCACCCTAGTTGTTGTTACCAGATGAGGAATGTACACTTTGTAGTCTGCCTCAATATTTAAAGGCCCATACAATCCTTTGCAATGATTGAGCATTTATACTATTGTAGCCGTTCCACCGCTAAGGATAAAATGTGATATTCGTCTCCAGACTCAGAACTGTTCAAGGTACTGTAAGTTCCAAATGTCTTATCTGCTCTCTCACTGGATCAATAGTAAGTGAGCTTGATTGAGTGTTGTTAACAAGCATGTGAAAAGTGGCGGGGCTTCAAGTCAATATTTTTGGCACAAGCGCATGGGTTGGGTCTTACAATCATCGTACGGTTGGAGTGGGAGGGGAGATACTTGCATTTTGTTATATTCTGTCTGCATGTGAGCTTTGCTGACTCAGCGATAATTCCATGTTGTTCTAGAACTGTCTGTCTGATAAAGCCTTCTGACCTGGTGCTCTAGCACTGCACAAACCAATGTGCATTAGTCACGTCTATGCTGAATTAGAATTATATAATGCCCATTAATGTGCTTTATTCTGGTCCAATTGATAAGTGGTTCAATGCAAAATCAGAGCAACAAATTAAAGCGTTCAAATAACATGAGTTTGCGTTCATTCACTCATGTCTTCGTGATGCTGCAATTCGGAACTTTGTAGCCAGCTCTATACTATCTGTGGCCAGCTAGCTAGACCAACTGCTATGTTTTTACGCCCTCGTGCAGCTTCAACTTCCATTCCTTCTGCCTTTCCCTCAGCTCTTTCCTTTTGTCTGCAGCAAATGTTTCCTATATACCCATCTGTAGGTTGCTGAGGAGCGAAAGGGATGGGGGGGAAATACATCTCAATTACAGCTACAGTTTATTGACTTTGGTACGCCATTTATTTTAGCTTAGTACGGTTCTTTTCGGTGCTAGTATGGACGCGTTGAATGCTCATCGATGCATTTTCCTCTGACCCAACATGCATTAACGCACATCTGTTTATTAAGTGCAGTGTGGACATGTCTTATGTTTGTGTTCACCTATGTAACAGGCTTGCTTGGCGTAACTTTATGTTCAGTTAGCATTCACTTGTGTTGCTCCTACCTGCGGATGTGACAAGCTTGCTTGGCGTGCCTTTATGTTCCTTTAGCGTTCACTTGTGTTGCTCCTACCTGACGATGTGACAGGCTTGCTTGGCATGTCTTTATGTTCCTTTAGCATTCACTTGTGTTGCTCCTAGCTATTATAGTTTTGATGTGTAGAATGACAGAATAGCAACTGTGGTGAAGTTCCAATTCAGTTCAGTAATTGAAGGACTTCCATTTAAAGTGGATATATCAGCAAACTTGGACATATGCATGTGCACACAAAGAAATTACCAAAATAGCACTATGGTCTATTTAGAATGGGTATTTTATTTTTTCTGTGCAATATTTGTTTCTGATTTAAAATACGTGTCTGCAAGGAAGGTTATTGAATTACAAAGACAACAGACAGTACCAAACACTACCTCTACATGTAAGCATTTCGATGCTTCACTGCACTGGCACAGGAGCTCTCCAAAATTGTGGGTACTAGATAAACATAACTCTTTTAGTTGTGTTAGTTCCTTTGAGGGAAGTCCTGCGAGGTGCCAGTTTCCTTTTGGTGTACAATGAAGGCGAATGTCGTTGTCTAGTATAGCCTCACATGAAAGTTTGCATGCAAGAGTCCGGGCTCTGGGCTCTACATGTTCCTTGCCGCTTAGGATATTTACCAATAACCTCTTCCACCTGTTGATGTCGCATGTCGCATGAGGGTAGGGCATCCATAATAGCACCAACTGGTAGTTTGGTGGAGGATGTGCAAGGGGAGATGAAGTCTGAGGAGCAGTAGGGATCAGGATATGAGGAGGAGCAAGGGTTAGCGTATAAGGAGCAGCAGGCAGGGGTCAGGCAGGGGTCAGGCAGGGCTGCATTTAGGGAGTGGGAGGTCATTAACCCCTAACTGATTCTTCGCCCCATAGAGATCTTGTGATATTGTATTATTTATTACTGCAACAAGCCATAAATGCATCATAAACTTCAATTTTGGTATTGCTTACATTAGTGACTAACTAGTTACTACAACAAAATTAGCCTTCCATTTTCAGGGAAAACATGAACAGTGTGTCTTAAATTGCGTGAGCTTCAATTTGGGTTGCTATGGCAACATCTCGTGGATCATTGTATAAAACAATATCATTGTTCAAGTCTGTATCATCATCAATGCCCATTATTATACATGCATTCGTTTAATATCGTTGAAGTGGAAAATTGAGGGCAAAATTGAGGGCGTTGATTGGAAAATTGAGGGCGTTGATTGCAACGCCCTCAATTTTCTACCCGCGCGCTTGACCAGGTAATACATTTTTAACGCCTAATGAAAAAGGTCATTGCATGCTCTAGGGCTTCCTCTAGCCACTCGTACCAATTTCAATTTTTTGGCACTTAGCAATCTGGAGTTATTCTGAATGGGATGCAGGTTTTTGAGGTCCCTCCACTTTAGGGTCTAGTAACTTGCCTATAGTTATACCTATGAAACATATTTTAGTATCAAAAGAGAGCACACAGAGTGACCTATCTTTTGAGCTATATATCAAGTCCATACCATGAATCTTTCAGAATCTACGGAGCTCTAAAGTTGTAACCACAAGTAATATTTAAAAAAGTAAAAAATACCCTCGGTCCCCCTTTAGAAGGCTGTAACAGCTTTTTGTCAAATTCTGATTTCCAATCGCCATTCACAGCATAACTAGGTTAAAAAAAAAAAATTTCTCAAACCTTGTATATCATTTTGAAGCTCTTTCTTTGCTCTTTGTGTTCTATGATCAATTTTTTTTAAATTCATAATAATAAAAAGTTATGTTGCTTAGTGGGCGTGGCATCTATATGAACCCAGCAAACAGTGGGAATATATATTTTTTTAATTCTGATCATTGCTTACAAAGAGTAATGCATTATCTAAACAAACAACAAATTTGAAGTCATTTGATCCAATATCCAAGATGGGAAGCTGTGAATGGTGATTTTGAGGAGGTCTGATGGCTGCAGGTATCTAGATAGAAAAACACCTGTATATATATTATTCATATCACTTGAAAGCACATAGAAAGGGCTATGTTTTGACACAAAAATTATATTTGTAGCCCTAGAAACCTAAAAGTTATGACGGTTTTTACTTCGTGGCATGTTTTTTGTGGTTTGACCTAAAGCCCCCCCTTAAAGGGTTAAGGAAAAAATACAATTAGCTCTATATACAGTCAAAACCGTCCAAAGAAGTTCCTTCTCCTCTCATTCCTATCGATAAATTCTTGTGCAATTTCAGATAGATTAAGGTCATCAGTTCTTTGACGGTGAATGTGTAGAAGCATGCAGTGGTTTAACCGATTAACGGCGATAGACGCCAATTGGCGTCACGCCCGTGCGTGCTCTGAACGGCGGTAGACGCCAATTGGCGTCATACCAAGCAGCCTTTTTATTCGCGCGATCGGCTAGCTGTCTTACTCTTTACGAAGGATCCATTGCTGCGATACTGCTCTATAACACTGTAAGTTCATGATAGTGCCTTTATTATATAGGACTTACTATAACATTTTTTTAGAAAACTTGAAAACAATTATGACTTATACATATTAAAAATAGGATAACTATAATGGCAAAAAGAGAATGTTTGTCTTTGGAGGAGGTCCTCAAGGCATTGGATGGAGATGGGGACTTGGATGAGCCATTTGCAGATGGAAGTGATGAGGAATTTGAAGGCCTGCAGGAAGGTAAGGAAATTTTAGTGAACAAATGTTGAATAATATAATGAAAAATATATATAAAATATATATATATATAATATATTTAGACATGGAAGAGGAAGATGCTCATTCCTTCGCGATACCTGCCGCATTACACAAGACACCTTACCCAACCCATCGACCCAAGTACATTTGAATGCCGCTTTTACCACACCCATCTCAGTAAAAGACTCCGTGGTTGCTTCCACATCAGACTCTGCAAACACTACTGCTACCTGCCACCTTTTACCACTATCGATATCGACAACATGCACTTCCATATCTACTTCAGTATCGACCACACCCCAGCCTCAAACCACATCGGTATTGACCACAATGACTTCCACACTCCTGCCTCGACCTACATCAGAATCAACCACACCCATGCCACAACCAACATCAGTATCAACCACACCTACTTACACACCCCAGCCCCAACTCAAAATTATACCAACTCGACAACAAATCCAACCATCACCCTCTTTCATTCCTTCCACTGCCACCTGCTCAGCCTTGCCATCCACTGTCTCTTCCACACAGACATTGCCTCCAGTTTGGTCACCAAACCTAGTGACACCTACAATTCATCCATTCACATATTCCGTAGGACCTACAGTTCCTATACCGGAATCACCACTGGAGGTATTTGAACTTTTTTTAACACCTAACATAGTGGAAGAGATAGTGGATCAAACAAATAAGTATGCTGAAGAAGTCATGGGTGCTGAAGCCTATGTTTCTTGGAAAGAAATTACAGAGGATGATCATAATTTTCACTGCCCCTTGGGGAAAGTGTACAATTGTCTACAAAATGTAGAAACCTTGTAATTGTCCTGTACCTATCCCTGGATATTCTTTGGGATATCGGTTTGTAATTGTGGATGGGGTCCCTCTTCCAATAGTCGTCTGTGGATGGCTGGTGATTAATTCCCATAAGGATGCTGAAGCCTATGAATGCTCGTATATACAGGCTGGGGAAAATCCGACCTCTTGTCAGCCATTTTCAACACAAATTTTCATCAATATACAGGCCTAACTGCGAGATTGCAATCGATGAGGCTATGATAAACTTTCAAGGTCATTCATCACTGAAGCAATACATGCCAATGAAACCCATCAAAAGAGGAATCAAGGTGTGGGTTCGGGCTGATAGCCGAAATGGTTTTTTCACACAGTTCGAGATTTACACAGGGAAAAAGAAAGGTGCAGTTGAGCACCACTTGGGGGCAAGAGTGGTCAAGGACCTAACTGAGGACCTACAGGGCAAGTGGCACCACGTGTACTTTGACAGCTTTTTTACCTCGCATAGTCTGTTGGTTGATTTGGAGAGGAGAGGGATTTATGGATGCGGGACAGCCAGGAAAGACAGGCGTGGTTTCCCCGAGGAGCTGAAGAAAGCCAAATTCAAGAAAAGGTAAAATTGCACTAGATAAACACAAGTTGGTGTTATGTCAAACATTTTGGGGTTGAATATCAGTTCATGCATGTTATTTACCACAACTATGAGATACACATTATATGAACTTCTAAACATTTTTAGGGGCCAGTCACTAACCACGCAATGTGGAAAAGTGTGTGCAAATGCATGGCAGGACCGAAAAATCGTCATGATTATGTACACCAACAGTGACCCCAAGAGCGTCACCTCAGTCATTCGGCATACAAACAATGGCTGCAGAGAGGAAATAAGCTGCCCCTTAGCTATACAGTCCTACAATAAATACATGGGAGGCGTGGACAGAGGGGATCAGATCAGAGGATATTATAGGTGCAGGGTGAAAAGCAGAAAGGTCTACAAATACATATTTTACTTTCTGATCGATGTGGCCATAACAAACGCCTTCATTTTACACAAAGGATGGTCAGGAAGCGGAGGTGAACTTACGATCAAGAAGTTCAGGATTCAGCTGGCCAAGGAGATAATAGGAAGTTATTGTAGCCGACGCAGAGCTGGGTGTGGCTCTATTATCAAGAGTCTTCCTTTCCTCCACTTCCCAATAAAGAACCGTGCAACATCTGGGAAGCGCAGTCGAGGACGTTGCACTTACTGCTACCAGCAACAAAAGCGATGTGACAGCCAGTGGTACTGCCAGGAATGTGGCATATGGCTATGCCACACTGGAATTGCGAGCACCGACTGCTACCTATTGTGGCACAAAAACAAATTATAGTCATGTTATTGGAATATAACCTTCTCTCTCCTATGTACCAATGTACTACATTGTATTCATATAAAATGATATGTAATACCTGTGAGAAAGTGGCAAATTCAAGTTGCTTCATAGTTCAGGGGGTTAGGGTTTCTTGCTTCAGCTCCACTGCTCTCTCCTTTTCATGCCCACCCATGGGGGTGATGGTAGGTTAGCAGGACATTGTATTGGGACTTGACAGGCAAAGAACCTATGGATGCACGTACAATATTCAGTATCATACCTAGAGTTCAACTTAGCTAAGCTAGCAGCTACGCGTTCCAAATATTAAAATTATTTATAGCTTACCTTTCTTTGTCAATTGCTAGCGCGTGGGGTCATCTTCTGTCCAGGAGCTTCCAAGGCATCGGGCAAGTGTAACTGGACACGCCATCGAAAGTTTCTGAAGAATCAAAGAACTCCGATCTTTAGCTGAACGCTCGATTATACTCTTTGGTCCTCGAAATTTGTTATCCACAGCGGGCACAAAAGCTGGCAAGACTAACTTCTTTTGTAATCAGGTAGCCAAGGACACGCTTTCTCTTCAGGCAATATACCGCTAAGGCTGAAAACCCCTCAAGACAAAGATCTAGCACGTTTTGTTTGGTACTCGCCACACCCTAAGGTCACATGAAAAAGGTTCCGCGTCACGCGGTACAATTGAATTAATTAATACCGCGTATAATCGGTTAAACGTTGTTGATTCATTGAGTTTCTCAAATACGTTTTTATGCGCTTGAGAGCAGAGAAGCTGCATTCAGCTGTAGCTGTTGTGACAGGTATTGTCAAGTAAATCTTCAAAAGCTTATGCACTTCTGTCAGCATACACTTGATGCTATATTGTGCATTGAAGACATCACAAATAGTTTGAACCCTTGTAACTTTCTGAATCTGAATGCCATCTAGAGCTGTAGATTTTATGGCATCAGTTAACATTTGTAAATGTAATTTGAGTTTCTCAAAATCAATATCAGTTTGGTAAAGTTTGCATAATTCTTGAGTCAGTAAAACAGCCTTCCCATTGGCACAATCAAGAAGCAAGTTTTCCAAATTTCTAACCAGCAAAAAGTTTCCTTGTGAAAAGCGATTCTCTAAATCTCCTATAACACTGTCAATTGCTTGGAAATATTCTTTTCTGTAGATATCTTCTACAGATGCATGCACATGCTGAGCTGTACCATCATCAATTCGCCTTGGAAGCTGTCTCTGTCGAGGAAGGACAGGTGGATCACACTTTCTTGATGCCTCTTCTTTGACTGAATCCAAAAATATTAGAAAACTATCATCACTCCTCAATTGCTGTAGTGATCTAATGCACATATTCACTGCAAAATACGCATCTTCCACTTTAGTATCCTTTCCTTGCAGGTGAATGGATAGTTGTTCAGTCATGCTGAATAATAAAATTGAAAATTTTAGACCAAAGTATATTGAAAAACGATCCATCAATGCAAGGATACCATTAGCACGCCTTGAACAGTCATCTGTGCCATGAGATGATATCTCCATACATTCCCGCAAAGCTTCATAATTACTTATGATTGCCTGCATTGCATTAGTGCGAACAGTCCACCTGGTAGGACATAGGCTCCTAATCCCAGAAGTGGATGGGGAGGAGTCTTGTTGCTTCTGGACAGCTTCAAAAATAATTTGCCGTTTAGGAGAATACTTGATTAGCTGAATTATGTCCATTGCAAAATTCAAACCTTCTTTGATAGACTTGCTGCTACTTCTTGTAGGCAGAGATTGACACAATGAGCTAGACAATGCACAGAAATTGCAGCAGCATTATCATCAGTAAACCTTTTAGCTACACCAGTTACATGTCCCTGAAAATTGCGGGCACCATCATATGCCTGACCCCTGCTATTTTGAAATGGTATGCCTAAACGTACAAGACAATCCTTCAAGGATGAATAGATGGTTTCAGCTCTGGTATTATCGACTTGAATAAGGCCAACCTGATCTTCAAATACTTCATAGTTTTCTGAGACCCATCTCAAACATAAAACCAATTGCTCACGATTTGCAACATCTCTTGTCTCATCAGCCATAAGTGAGAACCAGTGTTGAAAATTCACCTCTGACAGTAAGGAACGTAAATACTTGATGGGCCATTATTTCAATCATTTCATTTATGATTTCGGGTGACTGGTACTTGTTCTCACATACCCATGAACTTTCATTTAGTACACTTTTAAGCATTACTCTCAGATTGGAACCACCAGCATGGTCATTTCGAATAGATATGCCCTGTCGCAACAAGAAACGTAGTGCTGCAAGTTGTTGAAGTAGGCTACATCCTTGGTTTTGATCTAAACTTTTCAGCAACAGCTCATTAACAGAAGAACTTCTTGAAGCAATGAAAGCTGCAAACGAATCTCTATGAGCAAGAGAGGATTCATGATCTTTGAACCTATCAATTGCCTTTTTCCAATTGGAAAATCCTACAGTAGAAAATGCTGGATCAGCTTTTATACTTACTACGCTCACATTTAACTTAATAGCAAGCTTATAATAAAAGCAATATACCTTAAATTCAGAACAGCACAAGTGAAGCCATGGATATTGCTTATACCATGAAGCCCCAAAAGATCTCTTACGGGCGTTTCCACCAGAACCAAAATACCTTTCAGTTTTCTTCAATATTGTAGGATTTGTTGGTTGTGATATTTCAGAACCAGTACAACAAGAACCATTACATGTACTGATACCTGGAACCAAAGCTGAAGGATCTTGAGAACTACCACTACATGGAACTTCCATTTGAGAGATGCCACTACTACCTGAAGATGGATGCGTATGGCTTTCAAAATGTTTGTCAGAGCTTTCTTCATTGTCACTGTCAGTGTCAGATTCATCTCCTGGAACATGAAGTGTAAGTGAGTACCTAGGTAGCTAAACATTATGATCTCACCTTGTTCAGGTTGTACTCTTGATTTGAAGAATGAAGTCAAATTAGATTGCCCACTCTCAAAGCACCTTTTCCTATCAATGCACCTTTTCCTCTTGGCCATGGCTATCCAGCTACTGCATGCTAGCTATCAGTATGTCATGTGATTTTGACTAATTACTAATGATTAACACTTTCATACATGGGTGGTTTATGGTTTGGGATAGCAGCTACTTAAGATTAACACTTTCATACATGGGTAGTTTATGGTTTGGGATAGTACTACAGTATGTAGAGACTGATTAATTTTCTTGGGGAGAGGGGGTGGAGTGGCTCCCCAATATCTATTGTAGTAGGGCCTACCCACCCCACATTCATATCCACTGATTTATGGTGCTTTGCAGCCATTACTAAAATAATATTTTACTACCACTTAGTATGTATTAATATTATAGTAACAGATTCATTGATTTTTTTTTTAATGTTAGTTTCATGTTAGTTTTATTGGGGGTGCCAGGCCCCCCCTCCACTGCTTCTATGCCAGCAGTGAGTGTGTCGAACAATTCTTTGTATTGCCCTGGGATATTATTTTGACTTGAGGTGGATCTTCTTCTGTGCAGTTTGTTACAAACCATTCAAATGCTGCATTTCTTCCTTGAAACCATTTTTGCCGTTTTTTCGAATCTGATTTGGAGATAGTTGATGCTAGATGTTTCAGTGATATTTTTTTCCCCCCCTTCTTTCCAATCAATGTGTTTTTGGTATATTTTACCTTTTTTATAGAGGACAAATTCTTGGTGACAAATGTTTCTCGCTTGTTATCTAATTGATTGTAAGTCTAATTTCTAATTGATTCAAAGGCTATAAAAATGCCTTGCGTGTGATTATTCAGTTTTATTTCACCATGGATTATATATATTCAAAAGAAATGGCACACGAGAAAAAATATTATGAAGCGTTTATTGTTTTTCTGCATTGGTTAGATGGATGCAGACTACTCTGGTCGGAATCTTGTTGTCTTCTATGTATCACTGTATATCTAAATCACTTTTGAGGGTCACGGAATCGTTTGAATGTACCACTTCCTATGAAGAAGGTAATGCCGGTTCAACTCTGCACCTAAACGTTGTACCTTCCTGCCAGCCTTGTTTCATTTTAAGAAGTCTACATTAACTCTTGAACAACAGTTTATGCGTACCTGGGGATCGTCTGAAAACCAAAGTTTTTGAAGTTTTTGATTACCAAAAATTGATTGACTACATTCTAAAAGAAAATCTGAATGGCGTGAGTGACAGAGCAAGTAAACCAGATGGCCCCACATCGACTGATCATCTTGATCTTAAATTGCGAACACAGAAAAATAATGATCCCGTTGCAAAAATTACACTTGTCGGGTGAAAAGCAAAAGTTAAAAAAATTGATTTCTAGTTCCTTTTGGAGCGAAGATTCTTAAAGCAAAAAAACTTCTTATTTATTTTTGACACGTAGAATTTCAGCTCTCTGAATATACTATGACAAACCCTATGTTCTGTTTCAGTGAAGCAGTTTTCCATCTTTGATACTATTTGTTTGAGGTTAGACAAGGCTGCATAATCTTTTTGTGCTCTTTGATGGTATTTGTTTGAGCATGTTGAAGGATGAGACCCTAGAGGATAGAAGAAAGAATTGTATTTCTTACTGATGAAATTGCTGAACTGTTAGAGATTTGTCTGAAATCCATCTACTTTAGCTTCAAGGTGAACTTATACAAACAGAGTAAAGAAGCTGCTATGGGTTCTCCTCTCTCGGCTCTAGTGGCCAACTTATGCATGGAATTCTTTGAGGAGCTGGCCTTGGAGTCACCACAACAAAACTCGTCCCATGAAGAAAATAACGATACTTTCTGCATAGTAATGAGAGCGACAGTAAAATGACTCCTAAACCACCTGAACAGCCTCAAGTCTACAATCAAGTTCACCTGTAGTTGGAGAGAGTGGATGACCAGTTTCCATTCTTTGACTTCTCACTGCATAGGATAGGAGAGGATGACATTCTAGACTCGACAATATATGGTAATAAAATTAAAAAAAGACACATGGATAGATACTTTCACAATGGCCACCCACGTCACATGAGAAGAGGGTTTGTCAAGAGCCTCTATGACACAGCCAGAAGAGTGACCACCATGCTTTGCCTAGTGTTTTCTAACAATGTCTAAACTTAGAAGAAGTTTTCTTTATGTCGGCTGAAATCATCGAACAAGATTGAGCATCTTTTGTTGCCTGTACACTCTATGAACTTAGCTATGCAGTTGAGGTCTGTCCACTTTGTAGGCTTGGTTGTTGTCGTATGGAGGCTTCTACATAACCCGCTGTGCACTTGACGGCAAGACATCCATTGGCAGTAAACTCAACAACCAAAGGTAAGCCATGTATTGGTAGTAACCTCAACACCCAAAGGCATAATATCATGCGATGGCCCAATGTTCCTTTCTTTTCCATTGTAGATTAAACTGCAGAGTGTTTGGTTTGCTCACCTATTATGAGTATAGCGCACTAAGTGATTATGGTAGCAATTTCCACGATGATTGTTTGTATTTGGAGTTCCATTGAACGTGATGAAGAAAAGTGTAATTGTATAAAGTGCTTACCGGCATGGACCATGCTTCCAATCTCGCAATTTCTGAAGATAAAGCTCTGTAATTGACGAGCTGCACATATAGTCCTCTGGTACCTTTGATATGTGCTTGTGTGCTATCTGTAGCCCAGTCACATTCTACCACTTTTTCCAACTATACACCCACTAGGTAGATGCAAGGAATGGATGCTAATGTTCTTACTAAAGTGCAAGGACTACATGCGATCATAGCTGAACGCAACCCTTCTTTTAGAGTATTTAATCATCGATTGCAGTGGCAGCAGTGCAGTGTCAGCAGTGCTACAGGCATCATTGCCACTCATTGCTAGGTGCTCATATTGAGTTGTGGTCCCATTGAATTCAATGTCGTAAGAAGATGTATTTTTCACGATTCTTTATGCCTTTTTGGCTTTAGTTAATGGTCACCCAAAGGACAATTATCCTACGCTTAGTGGGCATCTCAAAGGATGTGCATTGCATCTAATGCTATGTAATTGTAAGGCTTATGGGAATTGACTTGACCAGCATCCAGAATTCTCCCCAATATGTTGTGTGCACAGCATCCAGATGTTTGTGTGAGTTACATGACATAATTGCATGAACATTATTGAGCTGTGCAATGATGATTGTGTGAATGCAATAGTTAGTGTATGGAGTGCTATAGAAAATACAATGAGCCCAAACGAATCATTCCATCAATTCATTTCATTCATACCCTCCCTCCCCCTCCTGAAATTTATTTGTTTGTTATTATTGTACACTTCTACATCTTGCCCCAATTTATTATACACTGCTACATCTTGCCCCAAGTTATTATACACTGCTACATCTTGCCCCAAGCTATCTATGTCAAGATAGAACAATTGTGCCTGGCTTTTATCAAGCAGCATTACTTGTAACTGTAGCCGTGTTTCTCAAATTTCTGGAAGTCAGGGATAAGGAGTTATGCAAATGCCAACTGAATATAACATTGGAGTGATAAAAAAAACAATAAAAATATATACATATGCAAAGAAAGAATGTCTAACAACATAGCTTGCTGCTGTAGCGGTCTTCTCTTTTTATTGCTGTTCTATCTCTTTGTCGGGGAAAAAAAGATTTTTTTTAAATCCGTCTATTTTCATTTTGGTTTGTTTTTTCTTGTGTCTATATTTTTTCAGTATATTTCTCATGATGTATGTGAGCACTGTTATTGTATTTTATATTTTGTTATGCGTTTTTATGCGTGTAAGTATATTATACATTTTTTAGTTGTAATATTTCTACATTATTTTCACCTCTCACAATGTCATTGTTACGTTCCGTCAAGAAAAAAGAAAAGAAGATTAAATGTTTATTTACCAGGAACTATGGAATGTTTGGTATTAGAAAAATTTAGGAAAGTTGAAGTTCACTGGAATGATGCACAAGTCATCTTACATCAAGATGAGACGGTTTGCTTAAAAGCAATTCATCAGCTTGTACTGAGACCAGGTGTCCAAGGACATTAAATGAATGTATAATAGCCTTCTCTCTGTGAAGCTCTACCTGGTGACATAACAACGCCTTGAAGATACGTATCACTAGTCAATGAAGCAACTTGAACTATGAAGGATGAAAGATGAAAAGTACAGATAATATGTGATACGATCTGAGAAAAGGGCCCACTTCGCCAAAAAATTGATTTTGCACTAGGACCTGAAATAGCTACCAAGGTTATGATTCATGATATTTTCATAAATTACCTCAGAGGCATCTTGGGTCATTGCTTTATCTTTGTGCAAAGTTTTAAGGCCAAGAAGCGCTTCCTTCCATTCAAGCGAGCAGTTAGAAAAAGTTTAAAAAATAAAGAAGCCACGCGAAGCTACCGCGTGCACGGAATGAAAATACGGGCATGTGGGAATTTCCCTTCAGTTTTCTGTGGGTACACGGGAATTTCCCTAGCTCTTCTGAAGCAGTAAACTCTCTTTTGCACTTCAGCCATGAAGACCAGCAACCCCTCTTGGAAGTATTGGAAGAGTATTTCTATACACCTGATGACCATGCAGATGATAGTGACATAGAAGATGACAGTGAGCTAAATGCATGTGTATACAAATAAAACATCATGCTTACAAAAAAATGGTAATTTCATTTCAATCAGATATTGTGTGTGTGTTTGATGTCAAATAGGAGTTGAAGCAGAAGTGATGTGAATTGATCACCATCATTCCTTGCTTCAATTGGACAGACTTCTTTGCTTCGCATTTGAAGAAGTTTTCAGGAATAAAGCGTTTCCACCAATTCATATTCAGTTCATCCGATCCAGGCACAGTGACAGCAAAGGAGCGTTCAGACACTGTACAACACCGGTTTGTGCTTGCCAAACATTGCTGGACACCAACAGTCACAGATATGCCACGCATCATCATCACTCCCGCCAAAGGCTTGTCTCCAGAACGACAGTGGTACTTATTTGACAGCATCCGACAGTTCTGTCCCGAGAAGGACAAAGACATAACATGCCCCAAACCATCATCTTTTCTAAAGCCATCCAGTCGAGCTGCTCACCAGTGGTTAACGAGGAAGTGGAGAACTCGACCACATCAGCACCACCGACAAAAAGGGTCCGCACGTGCACGACCTGCAAGAAAGTAGGACACAATAGCAGGTCATGCCCAGAACCATGACGTCAGCATTCTTTCACTTAGCTACTCACTACCTTCTCCTTGCTAATTTTATCCTTGCTAATTTTATTTTTATGTCCTTGCTATAACCATTATCAAAGATAACCAGGATTAGCTACTGCTGTCAGCACTAGCCACTCAATCAAACTACACTTTTAGCTTAGCTACTAATCCAAAACCAAAGGTAAAATTAGTAGTGAAGGTGCACAAACTCACTTGGACCCCTATAACTTGAAGATACTAGCTCTCAAAACAAACAAAAAATCTGACTTATGTAGCTAGGGTGTAATTTAGTTTAAACAAAGTAGTAAAGGTGCAAAAACTCAGTTGGACCCTATGGACCCTATAGAGATGACGATAAAACTATAGATGGCTAAGCCTATAACTTGAAGATACTAGCCCTCAAAACAATAAACAAAATTCTAAACTGTTAACTTGTAGCTAGCCAGGGTGTAGCTAATAACAAACTAAGACTACACCATACCTTTCACAAGATGCCAAGAAGTTCTTCTCCCTTTGTCCCAGCTATTTAACAGGGTAGCGCCATGGCCTAGCGTTACCTAGATCACAAAAGATACTCTTGCCAAAACTACTTCGGTACGGGTCGTCATGATTAAAAACCTGACGTCATCAATACGTGACGGGAGTTTCGCGTTTAACAACACAAGGGAAATTTCTAGACGCGTTTTCTCGTTTGACAGTGTAGTGAAGAATGGAAGCAAAACTGTGTATAACTTTGGAATGGCATTAGATCAAGGCACAATTCCAGTACCATTCTACTTAGCTATCCTTGAACTTTAACCTCATCACAATAACGCAGATTATTTTTTGGGCCGAAGTGGGCCCTTTTCTCAGATCGCATCACATATATCTTCCATCTACTATCCAGTGCAAGTTGTTTATACTTTGCACCTCTAACACCACCCATCATGTTGAAGAAGGAGGAGGATATGATTCTTGACAACTCCAACAATCATTATGTCTGCATTAATGTCCACAATTATTTCTACCTGTCCAAACTGAAGCTGTGCTGGATATATTTTCCCTGGGTTTTGTTTGTCCTTTTCTTATTTCAATAAATTTCACTCAAAATTAAGTTCTTTTTAAAGATAATAATAAATACTAACTCGTCATGTTAACATGATACACTTAACTTTCAGTTAACTTATTTGCTTAATCCTTCATGCCTTGTTTAATTATTATAGGGTGATGTTACTTTTTTGGGTTATCTTCTACCTGTCACTATTTGGAATCCTGTCACTGTTTATCTGTTTGTGTGCATGAAAAAAAATAACAAGAAAAAAATATGATTGTTCTCCATTTTTTGTCATAGCAGTCACCCAGTTAATTGGAATTGTCAGTTTCATATGTACCCTGCATTTTAGTATTTTCTCTTTTTTGGTGATATTTTTTGGTACGTAGCAGTCACCCAGTCATTACTTTGAAATTGTGAGTTTCATATATACTCTACACTTTAGAATTTTAATAATTTGTGTTATCTTTTTTATTGTTATTTTTGTATGTAGCAGTCTCCCAAATTGTCAGTTTCATATGTATTCTGTACTTGATAATTTTAATACTTTGTGTTCTCTTATTGATGTTATTTTTGTGCAGAGGTATAATTTTTTTTTTAATTACTGCATAATTATGTTCCTGAAGAATAATTTTGGGCACATTTTATGGAATAAATATATTTTCTGGTGTTTGAGTTTAGCAGGAATTGATGAAGATGAAGAACAGCCTCTGTTTGCCTGTTTTACACATGGCAATAGTTTGAGCCAATGTAGTTTTTTCTGCGATCATAAGCTGAAGAAGTAAATTATGTTTGGACAAACTATTCCTTTTCCAATGGATCACTACATCAGACATATGGATCAAGTCAAACTTTAACAGAAAAGGAGTTCTAAGAAAATATGGGTATTGCTTGTCATAATGGGCATTTTTTTAAATAGCAGTTTTAATAAATAGTTCTTGTAATTTATTATTGATTCATCCTCTATATCACTCTAAGTCTTCATTACTCATTGTATTGGAAATAGTTTCTCTGTAGCTACTAGTCATTTTCATAATTACCTTGACCAGTGAGATAACTTTATTGTGTTCTTCAACCTCTGTTTTACAAAACCCCAATGTGAGAGAGATTGGTGTTAGGACTTCAATTTCATACAAGCATCTTGAAAGTGGTTACTTCTGAGATGTCTTACTTATATGCATGGAATTATTGGCATATCGGGTTCTACTCTGCTCCATGATTGATACTATTTGTGAAAGAAGCACTGGTGCATCGGATCCTTGAAACCTGGACACATGTGGGAGATGCCAGCCATAAAACCCATGAGGTGTATTGCAGTCTGAAAGCTAACGTTGATGCAAGCTACGCGCACAACTGTCAGCAAGTTTTCTGCCCCAATATGTCGCGGGGCTGTTTGTGGACGGGAAGGCTGGGTCTGCAGCAGATACACAAGGCAAGTTGCGACGTCGAGTCGGTGACTTGCCCTATCTGCACCTCAAACATTTTGCGAGGAGAAGTAGGTTGGTAGGTTGGCACGTCCGTCTCTCGCGTCGCAATTGTGTCATCAACCTTTGCAGAGACACTCTGTTCGATTACAATGCACTCCATCGTGAAAAACATGTCGTTGGCGACTGCGAAAATGCAAATCAGACCCACAACAAACTCGTCCAAGTTTTCTGCCAAACTGCGCTTTATGGTTAACGTAGCACCAGAATACATATCGTGTCCTTGGCAGTTTTTCTAGAGTCGATGACCGAAGAAGAGACAGAGAGCAGCAGTGACGTTCGCCTGTTGAGTAAATCGGCAATTTTCGACACGTTAGCATTGCGCTGCATGACAGGAAACATGAGTAAATTGAGGAACTTAAACCTGCAGCATGCGAGAGAACATCCCATTATGATGTGAGGGAAACTTTCCATAAGATGCAGGGCCCTCAAAAAAAATTCCGCTAATGGTAATAAAGCTAAATAAATATCCCACTGCTCTATGAATACAGAATCGGATGAAACAGCGACTCGGTAGGCTCAAGATTCCGTGTCAGTGCTTAAGTCTGAGCTTCCGACCGTATCCCGTAGAAGAAATGTTCCTACGACCCTGAATATGTTGGAATAACATGCAGATGCCAAACAGGTACTACGGTACAAGCTGGACAACGTCGACAGGCAAAGTCCAATATCCAAATCAAGTGGCGCGGACTTACCTCCCAAGACACGCCGTGCCAGCGACTCTCTTGCGAAATCAGAGCCGGTGTTATGCAAGCGGGCAAATCCAAGGAACCCAAGAATCTGTCGACAGACAGACTCCAACAACCAAAGTTGAAAATGAATGCGACCTTACATCCCCCACAAAGGCCTTGAAATCACTACGAAAATCAGCAGAAGCTGCAAGAAAAACAGGCACTGTCAGTACAACACTGACAGAATCGTGAAGAGAACACAGTGGGAAGCAAAGGAATCAGGACAATATGTGTCCGAGTTTGCCGTGCCAGGCGACTAAGATGACCAGCCCATGGACAATTTGCCACCCTCGGAAGAAGACGCAACTGACGAGTTGCCTCAGGATGAGGAGTCAGAAGATTACATGGAAAGATTCTATACTCCTAAAGGGGGCTGCACTGAAGGTTTGCTGGCAGACTATCTGAAGGTAAAAGACAACTCTGGATCGCCTGAAAAGCGATTTCGACCTGCTGGACTCAAAGGGACAAGATGACTTTGAGAGAAAAGGAAGACAGTAAATGTCTGATGTTGCGTGTCAGGTCTTGACCCCCATCAATGCAGCCATCGGTACTGCTAGCGAGGAATTGAAGTGCAGCAAGCATCAAACTGGGAACGTCGGAAAGGTTTGCATACCCCCAGGAGCGGCTCTGGGCACCACCACTTCCATTGTTTGCCAGGAAGCAAAGCAACCTGATGCATTGGATCTTGAAAAGGTCAAGGAGAGATTTAAAGTCAGAAAATACCACATGATACCAGGCGATAATTATTACGTTGCCTCGATTATAAGCAGGAGACTACCAGCACGAATGGGTAAAGGAATAATTCGGATTGCATGCAAACGATTAAAATTGAATTCATAAATTCATAGTGTAGAAAGCATAATGTAGAATAATGTAGAAAGGGGGAAAAACATGACCAAATTCATTCGTGAGGGGTTACCTTTTTTTATACTGTCTCTGCAATGACCTTCAGTATTATATCACAGATACGATCATGAACGAACAGTGATTACAAGTTTTTGTTGAACAGTTCCGTTTTCAGTGCACTCAATTGAATGGGAGGACCAACGAAAAAATCGGCATCGCTAAAGAACCCCTTGGGCTTCACGCGATGTCGTCCAACGTTTGATACTTGACATTTCGAGCTGCCAAGATGCATATCGTTGCCTTGAATGACTTTGGAGCAGTGCAAACTTGCTCCCAATTGTACCTGCATCCAAATGTCTAAGTGCAGTGCATTCTAGACCTGAACCCGGATCTTGCCAAAAATTTCAACTTGAATCTTCTGGCATCGTACTCGTGGGATTAACTCTACTGCTAGTGACACCTGCAGAGCCACAAACCTACTCTGTTTATTCTCTATGGCACTCTCTGCCTCTGCATTAACTTCTTTCACATGCATATTCATTGCAATTTTTAATAGCGACAACTCCAAATGTTTGCATGGCAGTTGATCTTCTTCATTCTTTAGTTGAGTCTCTGCTGCCTCAAAGGAAATGATGCATTCTTCTTGACCTTCTTCATTCTTTAGTTGAGTCTCTGCTGCCTCAAAGGAAACAATGCATTCTTCTTTGTCCAATTCCATTTTTTCATTGGCCTTCTCTATTGCCTGGATGATCAAGGGTCCTCAACCATTTTTTAAAGTCGCTAAACAAACCCTGGTGTTTCTCTCTGAGCTATGGCCAACTTTTCCTCCAGGTTTTCAAGCTAACTCATCATTTCCACTAACTGATTATCAGACAAGTCTTTGTACTGCTCCAGCTCGACTTTCTTGGAATCTCACTGTTTAACATCCAGTCAGTGATCTCTACTTCAGCCTTCTTCTGTTTCATCTCCAGAGACTGATATTTCTTTTGCTCCTTTTCCAGTGAAGCTTTAGATCTTCCAGCTCAGCTGTGATGCAGTTATTGACCTTGTTCATGTAGGAATACTTCACCTGCCATGGGTGGATCTAGAAATTTTAAAAGGGGGGGTTCCTTTTTTAGAGTTAGCATTGATAGTAAATATAAATTTTAATATATATTATATCGGCTTATAAAATGTATTTATTATATGATTTAGGAATTGTAATAAATGACTAATGTACTGGAAGAAGGCTGACAGAGTCATTCTCAACATCGTGAGAAAATCTGGGATGAACAAATTTTACTTTGTCCTGCGTGCACTTGTTATGATGTCCGGTAATCCCCAACAACAAAGTGGATTGTAGACACCGTTACTCAAGGTGTAAAAACGTATTATATAGACACAAAGACTGACAGTCTGTACATATAATTAATGTGGATTAGAAAGGATGGAAGGCTATAGAACTGTAAGCACAGGGAGAAAAGGTGATGGATAGGGATCCATGGCGCTATTGCACTGTGTTTCAATATTTGTCATGGGCGATTGAACCGCAGCGGCCGCAGCGGCCAAGGCCGTCCCACTTTTTTACCAAAAAATTCGTTTGGTAATTAAACTTGGGTAAGGGTCGTCACCTATCTTAGTCGGTATAGTACTAGACTACCTTGTGCACATTGCTATGGATGATAGTCGTGCTTCTTCGTCAAGTAATTCTTCTGTGCAACCTCACGGACACCAGCCAAGGAGATTTAACTTCCCCAAGAGAGAGTTTGGAAAAAAAGGCAAGAGCTGAGAGAGTAACTATATAGCAGGTTGAAGTAGTTGACAATAGCTCAGCCTCAATGGCGACACACACTGAAGTTAGCCTGGGTATTTCCCATTATTACCTAGAGAGCTATCTAGCCATAGCTAACTTTGTAGTGATTCTAGCTGAAGCAGCTAGCCATACACAGATCTACATTGTGTAACTATTAGGTTAATAAATATAGGTTCATTATGCTTTTTTATTACTTTGTTTAGGTTGTAGTGAAAAGATGTTTCCAACCCTCTTGGTTTGATCTGTGGCCATGGCTTCACTACAATGAAGAAAATGACTCAGTTTTGTGTTCCACATGCATGAGGGTGAGGTCTGAGAAAAGCTTCAGTGGTCGTCAAATTCTGATGCAGCCTTTATAACTACTAATTGGAAAGATGTTTCGGTTAAGTTTTCTAGCCATCGAGTTACAAAATGCCACCAAGAAGCAGTATTAAAAATTGTAACCTTACCAGCCACCTCTGGATGTTGCTGAAATGTTATTGCAGCAGCATAAACATGAGAAGCTTGATCGCCGTCAGTGCTTTTTGAAGACACTACCAAATATTCGATTCTTGTCAAGACAAGGACTAGCTCTTAGAGGTCATGGAGATCAGTCAGAGTCAAATTTTTGCCAACTTATGAAGCTTCGTGCAGAAGACGATCCCAGGATCAATGAATGGATGCAGAAGAAGACTGATAAATATATATCATCTGACTATCAAAATGAAATCCTTAAGATCATGTCTTTACAAGTGTTGTGTAGAGTAATTGCTTCTATATATTCCGCACCTTTCTTTGAAATAATGGTGGATGAGAACAACGGATATATCAAACACGAAACAGTGCTTTGCTGTCGATGGGTCGATAACTTTTTGGAAGCTCATTAAGAGTTTATTGGATTATATTCAGTTGCTTCTACTGAGGCTGCGATATTGCTGAACATCATACTTGACACCTTCAAATGGATGAACGTAAGCATTACAAAACTAGGAGGGCAATGTTATGATGGTGCAGCAGCCGTGGCTGGATCCAGGAGTGGTGTACACACCGTTATGGGCATTCACTCAACCTAGCATGCTCTGATACCATCAAGCAGTCCAAAGTAATGAGAAATGCCCTTGATACAGTTTATGAAATTACAAAGTTGGTTAAGAAGTCACCACGTCGTGATGATGCTTTGGAAAAAATTAAGCAGCAACTCCATCTTGAAACGGCAGGTATTGCCCAACAAGATGGACAGTGCGTGCAGATGTGTTGAAGAGCATTTTGTCAAATTACACAGTACTTCAGTTATTATGGGAAAAGTCCTTGGACCATGTTAGAGAAACAGAAATGAGATCCAGAATAATTGGAGTTGATACACAAATGAAGACTTTTGACTTCTTTATGGAGTTCTGTTAGGGGTGTTGGTGCTTAGGCATAGTGACAACCTTAGCAATACCCTTCAATCACCACGTTTTTTCTGCTGCTGAGGGTCAGGATATAGCAAGAATGACCTGGACTACTCTAGAGTTGCTTCGGTCGGATGAAAATTTCACTTTGTTTTGGGCAAAGGCTCAGAAAATGGCCAGTGAATTTTAGAAGGGAAAAGTCTAAAATTTTATTAAATGAACCCCACCTAGTAATCACTTATCTAGAGTTTTATTGCATAGACCTCTAGATAAACAAGATATCACCCACAAACGTTTGTAGTTCATAACAGTGTGGTATGGTCAGGTATGGTTAGGTATGGTCAGAGATTCTCGCCACAAGCAAAATGTAGGACCTCCACTATTTCGCATGCCCCGACCCAAAACTGCATATACCCCCCCCTCATATTTTAAGCATATATTAACTCTTTCACCGCTAGACGCGTGACATACACGCAAAAATGATACTACCTTTCAAAAAGAATTGTCTAAAATCAATTGTTTGCACTGCGTGTTTAAAAACTTGTGAGTGGGTGTTTAGATAGTTGCTCTACTAGTAATAAAAGTATTACTGGCCAATTATATAGGTAGCCATGACGCCAACCCTACCTTACCGTTCGCGTTATGGCGTCTCGAAAGTTTACTGTTGATGATGTGCTTGGGATGTGCTACGATAGCGATTTCGGCTTCTCAGAGGATGATTCTAGCTGCAGTGAAGGAGAAGAGGTCCATGCCTACAAGGGTCAGCGAGTTATACAGCCTGAGGAGGTGACAGGTCTTTTCAGAGCTGTCATTTCTGACCAGACATGTAGCTCAGCCAAGGACAATGAATCAAGTGATGATAAAGAGAAGGTATCTTTAAGTTTGATGTTTGGAAAATGTGTATAGAAAAAGTTAGAAACTTTCTCGTAAGAAAAGCTGGGTGTGGCATTTTTCCTGGTTAGTTGGCGGGTGTTCGAATGTATATGTATCTTAGCCTTCTTCTATTTCAGAGTTAGACTAGCTCTCTTCTCTATATTTATCATTTCCTCCAGCCCCTTCACTTGTGAGTGTGCTCCCTCCAGGCCATGCCTCTTCTGTCTCACGGGCACTGTGATTACATTTGTAATGTCGTGGTTTAGTT
The DNA here is from genome assembly GCA_028752905.1 of Cladorhizidae sp. MBARI D1340-BT2. Taxonomy (NCBI): domain Eukaryota; kingdom Metazoa; phylum Porifera; class Demospongiae; order Poecilosclerida; family Cladorhizidae; species Cladorhizidae sp. MBARI D1340-BT2. The sequence continues at coordinate 36,004,939 of JAQNBH010000007.1, read as the reverse complement.
GCCAAGCTACTGTGGTTAACCACAATGTGTTTGTCAATGTTTTACTTCAAAGGTTGCTATGGATTTGTTACTTTTACTTTCCTGGGACGGTATAAAATTTATAGTAAAAGTAGTAAACGTTGTACAATATTTTTTTTTTTTATCCTGAAATAATCTAGCGGTGAAAGAGTTTAAGCAAAGATAGAGCTATTTTTTGACATAAAATTCATGCATGAGGGGGGGGGGGAATAAGAAAGTTATGGTGCTTTAAAAATGATTTTATATATAGCCTTTGACCACTATATAGTCACCCTTAATTAATTTTTTTTTTAAATAATTAAAAAACAGGTCTACTAACCAAATGGATTTCTGGTCACCTGTTACAGGTGGCAACCCACTTCCACCACATCTTCTGGACATAGGCCCATGTGGCCACAAAAATCCATGGCCATTCAGTTTCAAGAACTTGTGGCATTTAAAGCATCTGCAAGTATAGAGGTGCATGTATAGAGGTAAACTTCTATACAACATAATAACTGAAACACATCAAGACTCCCAAGAGAGCAGACAATACATACTTTCCCTTTTTCGTCTGGCCCTTCGTTCTGACTTTCCCTTTCAGCATTGCTTCATAAACTATAGTGTGAGCCTTAAATCTACAACAGACCGACCCATACCAAACCGCTAGCGCATGCCACTCAAAAGCGCCCAAGACCCTGGCGTGCGTTAGTGATTTGGTAAATATCTGCTCCTCTATACAACCTTAGGAGTGTGACTGGTGTGCGTTTGGAACAAAATCAGATTCTCTCTCTTAATTTGGAGGAACTGGCGTCACCAGTTCTAATATTGTACACCTTGCCCCCAGTACCAATATAGGGCACCTACACCCCAGTTCCAATAGTAGGCACCTCGATTTTACTTCCAATTTTACTTCCAATATTGGGTACATCGACCTCAGTTACAATATTGTACCTTTTACCCTAGTTCCATTATTGAGCACCTTGACACCAGTTCCAATATTGTGCACCTCGATCCCAGTTGCAATATAGGGACCTATGTCCCAGTTTCAATAGTAGGCACCTCGATTCCAGCTTACTCATTTGGGGGAGAGGTGGGACTGGAGCCATTTACAGAACTCAAAGGGGTTAACGCACAAAAAAAATCCACCGTGTGTCGAAGGTGAAGCTTGTCAACCATACCAATTTTTTTTAACCGGCACATTAAATTTAAAGGACTTGAGCCAACCATCCTTTTTTTTGGGCCCCAAAGATTAGTACAACTATTCACTTTCAACTCATTTTTTGGGCAAACCTGTGCGTCAAAAAGGATGTGGCTGGCTCTAAGTCCTTTTATATCGAGTGTGCCGGTTTAAAATGATATGGTTGACAGGCTTCACCTTCGACATATGCTGGAAGAAATTTGTGTGTTAACCCCTTAGAGTTCTGGACTAGGGCTAGGGATAGGGATAGGGAGAATCGAGGTGCCTATTATTGAATCTGGGACATTGTTCCCCATATTGCAACTGGGGTCAAGGTGCAGAATACTGGAACTCGGGTCAAGGTGCACAATATTGGAACTGGGGTTGTGATATTCAATAATGGAACGGGAATTTAGGTGCCAGGAACTGGGATATAGGTGCCTTCTATTGGAACTGGGGTATAGGTGCCCTATATTGGAACTTAGGTCAAGATGCACAATATTGGAACTGGGGTCAAGGTGCACAACTTTGGAACTGGAGTAAAGTTGTACAATAAAGGAACTGGGGTCGATGTATTCAATATTGGAACTAGAACACAGGTGCTTTCTATTGGAACTGGGGTGTAGGTGCCCTATATTGGAACTGGGGTCAAGATGCAAAATATTGGTACTGGGGTCACCAGTTCCAATATTGCACACCTACATGCAAGAGATTTGCCCTGGACATCGGTTCATGCAGGACAATGACCCAAAACATACTTCCCGGTTGGCAAGACAATTCTTTGAGTCGAACTCGTCAACTGGTGGAGAACTCCGCCAGAATCTCCTGACGCAAATCCAATTGAAAACTTGTGGCACGAGCTTAAGGAATATATGAGGAGAGAAGTTAAGCCGAGAAATATGAAGAGTTGGTGGCAGGGATAAAAAGGTCAGAGGTATATCCGACATTTGAGAAAAGTAATTCCTCGGATTATCGAACTAAATGGTGCTGCAACTGGATATTAATAAGAGCATTTGCATGTTGATTTACATTTTTTTGGTTCTTATATTTTAATAGAATCTTTTAGAAATCAGTATGTACTTAAAAATAATACATGTATTTAATATATGAATCTTAATTGTTTAGAAATCAGTATGTATGTAGACACAATTATAATGAAGTGAAGCATTAACAAAATAAATGTATGTCCAGCAACTTGTAGTCTCAAAGCCTCTTGGATCGCATAAAAGCAAAAATTTATTTTTTGTTTTACCCGATGTATCCATCATTGTGAATTCAAGCCTGAAGGCATCTTTGCCATACAGGCTTCGATTCCATCAGGCAAATGCTGGATACATATTTCTTTTACTGATAGACCAGGAAGCGCCCTTTATTAAGTTTGATGTAGCATGCATCAGTATACATGGAAAACTGGAATATATATCTATGTAGAAAAGATTCATTTCATGAAGCAAAGCAACAAGACTAATTAACAACACACTAATTAACAAAAACTATAGACACTAAGAACACAACATGGTGCACCTTGCACTCACCCCTGAACAACACGAGCGAGAGAGAGAGAGATCCTGTGTACAGCACAAGGGCGGCAGATCAAACTGGGAAAGCAGATGTTGTTGATTCAACAACCCAACCGCCTAATAGATTTGAAGACCGCACATCTGATGAGAGCCCGCAAGACTCTACGTCAGAGCAGCTCTCAAACAGGACCAAATAGGGTCATTTTAGGACATAGAATATTTTAGTGATGTGATGTATTTTAGTAGTATAAAAGGAATGGTGTAAAACTATATGACTTAGATAACTGCGAACCTGAACACCATTGAAACACTTCTACCTTAAGATAAGAATACCCAGAAACACTGGTATTCTTATTGTTTATTGGATGTTTTGTTATCTCATGTATGAATATCTGAAAGACTGTTATTCATTTAAGTAACTAGATTTTGTTACTTGGGTATCCAGTCGCTCCAGAAGGGAGGGCTGAGTTCGGTTTGTGTTGTGTGGCTCAGTAGGTTGACTGGGGGCAAACACTTACATCAGCGTACGTGACAAGGATCGCTTGGCACAGTTAGAACCTCTGTGTCAAGGAAGGTTGTTTGCGGCGACAAGGAATAACACACGACGTGGTTATGAAGCTAGTGGAAGGGTTGGAGAATAAAGGACACCATTTGTACTGTGACAACTATTACACCAGTCCAGACTTTTTCCTCAACCTAAAAAGTAATGGCTTTGGTGCATGTGGTACAGTTTCGGGTGAACAGGAGGGGGGTACCTGCATGTATCAAGGCCAAAGACAAAATGAAAAAGGGTGAGATCAAGTCTGTAAGTACAAATGGTGTCCTTGCCTTGAAATGGATGGACAAGATAGCTGTAACCATTCTAAGCACTATCCACGATGATAGCACTATATCAAAGAGGAGGAGGACAAGGCTGTCAGCAACTGGCAAGGAGGAGGTTATAAAGCCAACAACCATTGTCGAGTACAACAGTCACATGGGTGGGGTTGATAAATCCAATCAGCTGATTAGTTACTATACCTTCCAACATAGGACACAGAAATGGTGGAAACGGGCAGCCTTTTATCTCCTCAACCTGGCATTGGTAAATGCATACATAATATATAAAGGGACACCTTTGACTGGCCGAAGAATAACACACCAGTCCTTCTTAGTGAAGGTTGCTGTTGGATTTCTTCTGGAGGCAGGCCTGACAGAAGCACAGCTTGATGAAGTGTCAATCCTTCAAAATCATCCAGTGGCTGGCTGAGCTGAAATATATACTAGCACTGGCTATAGAATACCTTAGTTTTCTTGGAGGTCTACTAGCTACCTCCAGTACTAGCTAGCTGGCTATATATCAGCTACAACTGCCAGCTTCAAGCGCTAGCTAATTTTCTAGCTATAATGATCTTCCAAAAGAGCCAACTTCAAGCGCTAGCTATTTGGCTAGTTATAAAGATGAGCTAAAACTGCCTATACACTTCAAGCGCTAGCTATTGATCTTCCAAAAGAGCCAACTTCAAGCGCTAGCTAATTGGCTAGTTATAAAGATGAGCTAAAACTGCCTATACACTTCAAGCGCTAGCTAGTTATAAAGATCAGCTAAAACTGCCTATACACTTGAAGCGCTTGCTACTTGGCTACGTATAAAGATGGTCTAAACTACTATACCTGGAGAGCTAGATACCTTGCTAGCCAAAGATGACCGACAATTATTCACTTTACTAATAATAATTATTAGCTAAGCTATTATAAATATGATCTACAACTGCCTACTTCGAGCGCTAGCTATAAGATGACCTACAGCTAGCTACCTACAGCTAGCTACCTCGAGTGCTACCTAAAAAGATGACCTATATACAACTAGCTAGTGACCTAGCTAAAACTATCAACTTCGAGCACCCATGTAACAAACTGGTTAGCTTATCCACATAATAATACTTACTTGGATTCTAACTTCACTTGTCTTGCCATCTCAAAAGGTTCTTCTAGCCTTGTGTTGGGTAGAAAGTTAGGAGATAGTCTCAATATCACTCGTACGCGCACCTAAACAAGCCTCCAAAATACAAAAAAAATCCAATTGAAAATCAGGTGATTTCAAAAACGGGTGATTCCAATAAACAGCCTCCGCGTGCAGGGGAAATTACATGGGTAAATCCCTTCGCGTTCTAAGGGTTAAAGAAAAGGAGAAGATTTTTTGGAGAGAAAACAAGTAGCGACATCGTTGTTGTGATTGTTTGTACTTTCTTTGCAATTTTAGTGTCGATTTTTATACGGAGGTTTTATCAAAATAAAGTTATTTCACACTACTCACATTGTGCTTTTTTTGTACATCAGCATCTGAGATAGCTGTTATTTTCCTGTTTTTCTGTTCTGACCAACCAGAGGTACTTCTCAAAGCAGTTTTTCTATTCTGACCAACTAGAGGGACGCCTCAAAATAAAAACAGAAATGATCTTGGCACCAAATCGCAGTTTTCTGTTCTGAACAACCAGAGGGACTTCTCAAAACAGTTTTTCTGTTCTGACCAACAAGAAGCACGCTTCAAAAAACAACAGAAATGATCTTGACACAATGATATCATATTCGTACCTTTTTGACTTTAAAATGGGTTGAGTAAAACTAATTTAAATTGCTGTAACCGCTACCGATAACGTTTCGACCAGTACACCGGCCACCAATACCGTTCCCAGTACGACTACCACCCATAATGTTTGATTAGTGCAACTACCATCATCAACATCACTCCTGATACTATACCCCCAATCAATGATGCTGCGATTCATGACTGTTCTACTGCAATGTTGTCTCCCGATTGACACGAAAAGAAGAGAACGAATTTCCATGGACCACTAACGATATCGAAAACTATTTAAATGAATGCATGCTTCAATATAATAATGGGCATTGATGATGATACAGACTTGAACAATGATAATACAATATTCTTTAATACAATGAGCCACGAGATGTTGCCATAGCAACCCAAATTTAAGCTCACGCAATTTAAGACACATTGTTCTTGTTTTCCCTGAAAATGGAAGGTTAATTTTGTTGTAACTAGTTAGTCACTAATGTAAGCAATACCAAAATTGAAGTTTATGGTGCATTTATGGCTTGTTGCAGTAATAAATAATACAATATCACAAGATCTCTATAGGGCGAAGAATCAGCTGGGGGTTAATTACCTCCCACTCCCTAAATGCAGCCCTGCCTGACCCCTGCCTGCTGACCTCATACGCTTACCCCTGCTCCTCCTCATATCCTGATCCCTACTGCTCCTCAGACTTCATCTCCCCTTGCACATCCTCCACCAAACTACCAGTTGGTGCTATTATGAATGCCCTACGCTCATGTGACATCAACAGGTGGAAGAGGTTATTGGTAAATATCCTACAGTAGACGTCAAATTTTTTTTTACGTACCGTTGCGTTGGGCTTCCGTTCAACGCAGAAACATTTGATCAGGAACGCACAAGCAACGGTCAGGCAACGCACAGGCAACGCTCAACCAACGATCAAGCAACGCTCAAGCAAAACCCAACGCACGAACCGTTCTTTAATTATCCGAAACGCGCAATCACATTTCCGGTAGCCTTCACCACGTGTACGAAAGGGCGCATTCGATTACTTGCTAACTTCGAGGTTGAACAGTCTGCTGCTTCTCGTTGATATCTATTGTTTGCTCTATGGCTCTCAGAAGAACTCTAGCTGCTACCTAGGCTCATCGTAGTAAGTATGCTTGCCTGAAGGGGGAAAAACAGCTAAAAGCTAGCGCAGAGACCCAGTAACCAACCAAGATTTTAGCTACTTCTAGTAAAGATCTGTACATTAACCATAGCGTGTTCATCTTGAGAGCATTTAGATCAGAATTAATTTATCTTTGAACTCTTGATCCTTTACAGATTATTCTTTGGTCTTCTGGCCCGAAGAAAATTCGGTCTCGGCTGTACCAAGCAGCAAAGTTTTAGGGGGCACCTTGGTTGGAGAGGACTGTGAGGTCAAAGCTGGGAGGCTGACTTTCAATGGGAGGATTTCAGCTGTTGGTAAGTTTGAAAAGTTTTTTTTAAATTGAAATGAGATTATTATGCTGAAATATAGGTACCCAAGCAGCCATGGAGGAGCTTGAGGAGGAGTTTGAGCCAGTCTTTGAAGACGAGGAAAATGTAGCTCCTTGCCCTCAACCAATGGCACAGCCTGGTGTAAGTTGTTTATTTAGATGATTTAATTTTCATATTGCTGAGCCTGTTAAGGCCTTCACATATATATTACAGCACAGTGTGGAACTATTTAGTAACTAACCTACTAAATGAATCCAATAGATTATAATATGAGTTAAATGTTGAATTAAATTCAGAATTCCAAGCGGAAGAGGGGGAATCAAGGTGAAGAACCTCGAGGAAAGAAACCTGATGGTGTGTTACAGTTCAATAATCAATTTATAATGTACTCTCAATGGTTCTACTAGATGCTCAAGCCTTCATCTGGAATGATGAATTTTTGTTAGTATGGTCATATGATGCTTCCCTCCTGCACAGCTCGGGCACGTTCTCCAGTCCCAACTCGACGCTCTTCTGATCCAATTGAATCTATTCCTGTAAGCTTTGTATGCATTTATTTTTGGAGGTAATTAATTATAAAAATCTTCTAATTCAGGTGTCTAACAAAGTTCCGAAAAGAGGGAAAGTCCAGAAACCTGCTGAAGGTGAAGTAACTAAAATTCATAGGGTGTTTATCATAATTTGATTTCACCAAATAGGTTCCATAATACTGGTGACCTCGCCTAGTTCTGCTGAAATTGAAGTGCCAGGGAACGTTCACCAAGAGGATATTGGTGAGAGTGTATTGGGTGATGCCAGGGCAACAACTCCTACTCCAGAGTTTGGTAAGTGCAACCAAATTTATAATTGTTAGTCAAATGTTCATGTAAATTTATTATTGGTCAAATGTTCATGTTCATGTAAATTTATTATTGGTCAAATCTTCATGGTCAAATGTTCATGTAAATTTATTATTGGTCAATGTTCATCATGTAAATTTATTATTGGTCAAGGTTCATCATGTAAATTTATTATTGGTCAAATGTCCATAATGCCACAGCTCTGAACATGGAGATGGCAGTGTTAGAGCAATCAGAGAGGCTAGACATAATGGAGAAAGGCCAGAAAGAACTGGCGAGATCCATCCAAAAAATAGAGAAAACTTTGGAGGATATTCTGAAGAGGCTGGTTCCCCCGACCTCTCCTCCTTCGTTCCCTGCCGTCTCCAACCCACACCTCACTTCCACCTCGTTCCCCTTCCCCGCCGCCTCCAAACCACACCTCACTTCCACCTCCATCACCTGTCACTTCTCCTGCTGCCATAGCCACAACCTGTGATCGCCCTGCATACAGGCCAATTGGTGTCGTGAAGCGGGCACTGCCATCCCATATGATAGAAGAGGACCTTGAGGATATTACAACAGTATATTGGCAAGATATCCGAAGTTGCTACCTCTGTGCAAAGTCGGAGCCTTGGCATGCAAGCTAGCCAGAGGGCAATATTTGGACAGAATGTTATGAAAAGGTGCACTCCCATGGGGAACCGAGATCTGCCTGGGCTTCCTATCAAAGAGCTGAAACTCTTGAAGAAAACTATTTATGAACAATACCCCCAATTTTGGAAGGCCCAGGCAGAATTCGAACCAGTATGGGTAAAATATCTGGAAGCCATCCAGCAAGTTACGTTTATATAGTAAATAAACACTTCCCTTGTATTTAATATATTATTGACATTTCTTCCCCGCACCCCCCTCCCCCAAAATAAATTGTGTATATAGTGTAACTTTGTATATAGTGTAACTTTACTACCTAATAAATCTTGCTACAGTCGGTACCTAATAAATATTCTATGATCGTTTCTGCCGATTATGAACAAAGCTGGCAAAGTCGGTTATAAGTGCTAACCAGATCACACACCTTTGTGGCTTGCATGTGTAAAATAACCAGAAGTAATTAGCATCTGGCTAGTAGCCACTCGCCACATCACACCTTTGTGGCTTGCATGTGTAAAACCAGAAGTAATTAGCATCTGGCAACCTTTAGTAGCTACTCCCAACCAAAAATTTCCAACTGACAATGACACGACAAAAAAATGTTTTATAAGATTTTATGTACAACATTATAACAAATGAATATGTTATGTGCAACACGAGTAACTAGAATGCATGAATGACAAGAATTACATATTAAATATTCAGTACCCTGTAGCTGCACCCTCCAGTTCTATTATTTTAGGAATTACTTTTCTAAGGTGTCTAATGTATTTCTGACATTTAGTAATATCTACAGTTAACCAAAATCGTCTTATTCCATCCACCAATTCAGCCTTTGTCCTGGGCTTTACTTCCCTCCTGATGTACTCCTTTAACTCGTGCCACAGGTTTTCAATTGGGTTGGCATCTGGAGACTCAGGAGGTGTCCTCCACCAATTGACATTGTTTGCTTTCAAGAATTCCTGAGCCAGCCTAGATGTATGCTTGGGTTCATTGTCCTGCATGTAGCGATGCCGGGGACAAATATCCTTCACAAAGGGTAAGAGGGTCTTCTTCAGAATTTCCACAAAAAGTGGTGCTCGCATGATGCCATCAAATATGCATATTCCTGTTCTCCCTTTCATGCTGATTCCTGCCCACACATGCACCTTCACTGGATGTTTCGCCCTATGATCAAATAAACAGATTGTATATCATAAATATTACACGCCCATAATACAGCATGTAACATACCTTGGCTTGTTCTTTGGTGCCCTTCCTACCTTTCGGCAACAAAACCGCCTGTGCATTTCCAACTGAACCGTGCACTCATCTGTCCAAATAACATTTAAAAATCCATCAGCTGCTTCGTCAATGTTCTGCCTGGCCCACTCCAATCTTTTGACCTAGGATAGGGTTAAATAATACTGCCATTGATCTTACCTAGTCCTAAAGCATACCTAGTCCTAAAGCATAACAACAAGGTACCCAATTTTTTAAATCAAATGGCTCATCCCGATCGTCATTGACTCTAGCCAAACTGCCCCCAAAACCAAGGCCTAGATTATCATTAACCACTAGCTTCAGCATAAGAGAAAGCTTCTACACTAGCATTAACTTTCACTAGCTTAGCTTGAACTATGTACGCAACACAACAAACCTTGTTGACATCTCTTATAAGTTGGCAGTACGCACTGCCTCGAAAAGTCCACCCAAGCAATGTCCGGCACCGCAACACTGTGCGCAGGGATAGTGGATATCCTTTGCTGTGAAGGAGGAGGTGTAATTGATATGCAGTTGTCTCGTCATCTTCCTCCATCTTTTCCTCTACAACTTTCTTGACAGCAGCTGTCACCAACGAAGGTCTCCCGCTCCCTGGCTGTCTGGCGATTGTACCAGTCTCACGGTACCGCTTAATAAAACTGTAGACGCCTTGCCTCGTTGCTGTCATGCCCTCCTCGTTCAAAATGCGGACTATAGCTATAGCCTTGAATCCTCTTGATTCCAGAGTGAGAATCCTCTGTTTCTTAAATGTAGAATAAGGCATTTCCTCGGAGTACTGGGTGAGCGATAAACAGTCGAGTAGAAGTGAGCTATAAGCAGTTGAGTAGAAGTGAGCGATAAACAGTCGAGTAGAAGTGAGCGATAAGCAGTCGAGTAGAAGTGAGCGATAAACAGTCGAGTAGAAGTGAGCGATAAACAGCCGAGTTGAAGTGAGCGATAAAACATGTGTAACTAGCATTAGCCTTTCTCCCGCCTTCGTCGATCGCGGGAGAGCATGCGCAAGTGAATTCAATATTAGAACGCTTAACGATTCGTGGCTAACGTACCGTTCGTACATACTTACGTTGTTGGCAAACGTATGGGAAACGTTTGTCGAACGTTTGGCGAACGTATGGCGAACGGTAGAGGAACGCTGTGACTCAAGCGTCCCGCAAACGTACAACGCAAATGGTACGTAAATTTTGTTTTGGCGTGTACTGTAAGTGGCAAGGAGCATGTAGAGCCCGGACTCTTGCATACAAACTTTCATGTGAGGCTATACTAGACAACGACATTCTCCTTCAGTGTACAAGAAAAGGAAACTGGCACCTCCCAGGACTTCCCCTCAAAGGAACTAACACAACTAAAAAGAGTTATGTTTATCTAGTACACACAATTTTGGAGAGCTCCTGTGAAGTTTGAGCCAGTGCAGTGAAGCATCGAAATGCTTACCTGTAGAGGTAGTGTTTGGTACTGTCTGTTGTCTTTGTAATTCAATAACCTTCCTTGCAGACAGGTATTTTAAGTCAGAAACAAATATTGCACAGAAAAAATAAAATACCCACTCTAATTATACCACAGTGCTATTTTGGTAATTTCTTTGTGTGCACATGCATATGTCCAAGTTTGCTGATATATCCACTTTAAATGGAAGTCCTTCAACCACTGAACTGAATTGGAATTTCACCACAGTTGCTATTCTGTCATTCTACACATCAAAACTACAATAGCTAGGAGCAACACAAGTGAATGTTAAAGGAACATAAAGGCATGCCAAGCAAGCCTGTCACATCGGTAGGTACGAGCAACACAAGTGAACGCTAAAGGAACATAAAGGCACGCCAAGCAAGCCTGTCACATCAGCAGCACAAGTGAATGCTAACCGAACATAAAGGTATGCCAAGCAAGCCCGTCACATAGGTGAACACAAACATAAGACATGTCCACACTGCACTTAATAAACAGATGTGCATTAATGCATGTTGGGTCAGAGGAAAATGTTGATGCGCATCGATGAGCATTCATCGTCTCTACTAGCACCGAAAAGAATCGTACTAAGCTAAAATAAACAGCGTACCACCAAAGTCAATAAACTGTAGCTGTAATTGAGATGTATTTTCCCCCCATCCCTTTCTTGCAGATCAGCAACCTACAGATGGGTAGGCCGAACATAAAGGTACGCCAAGCAAGCCTGTCACATAGGTGAACACAAACATAAGACATGTCCACACTGCACTTAATAAACAGATGTGCATTAATGCATGTTGGGTCAGAGGAAAATGTTGATGCGCATCGATGAGCATTCATCGTGTCTACTAGCACCGAAAAGAACCGTACTAAGCTAAAATAAACAGCGTACCAAAGTCGATCAACTGTAGCTGTAATAGAGATGTATTTTCGCCCCATCCCTTTCTTGCTGATCAGCAACCTACAGATGGGTATGAAACATTTGCTGCAGAGAAGAGGAGAGAGGTGAGGGAAAGGCAGAACGAATGGAAGTTGAAACTGCACGAGGGCATAAAAACATAGCAACAGTTCTCTAGCTATGTAGTTGGTCTAGCTTGCTAGTTTGGTGACTGGCCACAGATAGTATACAGCTGGCTACAAAGTTCCAAATTGCAGCATCACGAAGACATGAGTGAATGAACGCAAACTCACATAGTTATTTGAACGCTTGAATTTGTTGCTCTGATTTTGCATCGAACCACTTATCAATTGGACCAAAATAATGCACATTAACCGATTAAGCGCCATATGGCGCATAGGGCAATCGGACTCGCGAAAAAAAATAATATAAAAAAAATATTTGAACTAAGCGCCAAATTCTTGGTGCTGCACATGCCCAAAACAATGCTGAATCATTGTAAATATGTCATTTACACGTGCTGCTATATGTGCCGGCCGCGCCCCGCTTTTTGCTCATAACTTCGGTTTTCAAGATGGCGAGGATGCTTTGTTTTGTACGAAGTAACTTTTCTTCTTTTTGACGACGACACTAGCGGCTCTGGCTCGGATTCTGGTGGGAAAGAAGGCCAGAGATATATGCCTACCATGGTTGTGCCTTGGATCCCCTGGCTCTAAGTCGAAATGCTTGGGTGGAAGGATTTCTCGACGGTAAGTTTGTTTCTACCTTAGCGCTTGGTTGCCATTGTATTCCACAATCTTCTGAGATAATTCGCTAACCAAACTGTAGCCTATTCTTGTGTTTTTTGAGGATATAAATATTTCTAACGTAGCAGTTGAAGAAGATTAGTTATAGCCATAAATGTAGGTTGAGCTTTTTTATTACTTATCAAATTTGAATTTGATTATTTTCAAAAAAAACGTTTGTAAGGTTTATGTTATCAATTTTTCTTTCTTGGCAGTCCGTTGGAGATGAAGGTGATCCATTGTTACCATCTACTTGTGGGAGCTCTGGACTTAGTGTAGGTTGGTACAAGGAAATTTTGTAGAGGTACTATTATATATTTCCTTTCAGCTTCTGAAGAAGAGTGACCATTTGAACACTCCTTCCTTACCATCTACTGACCCTCCATCCTTATTACCATCTACTGACCCTCCATCCTTATTACTATCTACTGACCCTCCATCCTTACCATCTACTGACCCTCCATCCTTACTATCTACTGACCCTCCGTCCTTACAATCTGCTACAGGGGACTCTTCTGGAATAAGTAAGTTATCAAAATTGATATTTGAATATTTGTTTGTATACATATTTATGTGTTACAGGGAATGTGAGGTGTGGTGCTAGAGTAGAGGTTCATGTAGTACTAGTAGTCCACCACCACAAGGTACTGATAATAGGCAGGCCAAGTCCCGAGCGTGTAGTAGTAAGGCTTGCCTCATCATCTAGCACCAGTTATCGGATAATACCAGTCGAAGGTCGCTGGGGAAAAAAAGAGAGAATTCTGCCCCAAACTCGGTTTTGCTCGGTGTAACAAGTTCGTTACTAGGTGCATTTTATCTTTTTTTTAACTGTTGACGTGTGGGACCTCCTTGTGAGAGAGACTAATATGTATGTTTCTAGGGTGGGGCTCCCCCATAATTGGCATGATACATGTGAAGAAGAAAAGAAGGCTTTTGTAGAACTTTTGATTGTTATGGGCATTTCAAAACTTCCCCATATAGACATGTACTGGTCTTGTTAATATCCTGATTTGTCATGTAGTTTGGTGAGTAGAATGCCCCTTTGGAGGTTTAGGCAGTTGATGCGCTACATGCATGTGAACTCCATTGCTAGCTCACAGGTAACATCTGGTAATCCTAATTATAATAGGCTGTATAAGCTTTGAAAGCGAGTATTGTTTGCATCAGGAGCTTAGCATTGATGAAGCCATGATTCCCTATCAAGGGAGGCTTGGCTTCAAGCAATATATGAAGGATAAGCCTACGAATTGGGGCAAAAAAGTATTTGTGCTTTTGGATGCAAGGAATGGTTATATTTATCGATCAGGGTTGTATACAGAAATTTTGCCAAGGGGGGACGAACTTGAGATATGGAAAAATAAGGGGGGGCAGAGAGCCTGGATGGTGCGGAAAGGGGACGTGCACCCTGGGCTTCCGCGTGGAGTACGAAAGTGTTTTACCCACAGGTATTTTTGCAGTACTAACTGTATATATAGCTGCTACTTATGATGGCATGCACTTTTTCTAAAATCTTTAGTACAACATTCCATCTTAAATATTTGCTGAAGTTGCATGCTACGGCAATCAGCATATATAGATTAGATATAGTCACTTGTCACTCGTATAATGGAGGTGGGCTTTTGTGAAATCGAATTATGTTGCATTCCATGCATTTTCTTACAAAATCATGGACAACAGGTTTCATACACAATTTTTCTCTAGTTCTCTAGGGGGGGGGGGTGGAAATGTTGGTCACTTGGTGCCCTAATTTTTGTTAATATTTTCTTAACATGTTCATAAGTCGTAAAAGGGGGGTCTGGGGGGAAGATCCCCCCATATTTTTTTTTGCTTTTACAATGTCTGAGGATAGCTATTTTGACTGACTACCAATGGCATTATGCTATACCGAACTATGGCTAGACTGTATATATTTCTCATGATATTGTAGCTGCTTGGAAAAAGGAGAGCATGTGTCATGACACGATGACATCACACACCACCACGTGCTCTCCTTTGTAGGTTTGTCACTTCTTTTGTTTCTCCTTCTTTCCCACTCCCTCTCTCTCAGTATTTTTAACTCAGTCCATTATGTCATGGTCTTCAAGTCTAATCTTAGACATGATGTCATCACACACCACCACGTGTTCTCCTTTGTAGGTTTGTCACTTCTTCAGTTCCCTCCTTCTTTCCCACTCTCTCTCAGTATTTTTAACTCAGTCCATTATGTCATGGTCTTAAAGTCTCTATAAAAGAAACCTTACTAGCTGATTTCTCTTCATATTAATATGGATATTCGCTCATACTTTGCAAGTACTTCTCAAGCCTCTTCTCATGCTAATAGCAGCGATAGCGAAGATAGCAGAACAGATAGCTCTGAGCATGTCGAGGCATCTAGTCCTAGCCTTAGTCCTCCACCTTCAAAGAAAAGCAAGCAAAACAAACACCGCTCTTCTGTATCCACGAAGAGAAAATACTCTAAGAGCTGGGAGAAAGATTTCAGTTGGCTCTATTATGACGAGGATAGCGATGGTGCCTTTTGCAAGGTTTGCAAGCAATCTGGTCTGCAGCGTACTGGAGGAGTGTGGGTCACACAACCTTGCAGAAATTGGAAGAAAGCTGTTGAAAAAATGAAAGCTCATGCGAGAAGTGACTTCCATATCCATGCAACTCAAGTTCTTTTTGCAGCTAAAGGAGCAGCCAAAGGTGGAACAGTTGTACAGCAACTCCAGAATGTTTTAGCTCGCAAAAGAGCTCAGAACAGAGCTGCAGTGAAGTGCCTGATCCTACTCACTCATTTTCTTACGAAAGAACAAGTTGCACATTCGACAAAATTTGAGAAGCTGGTTGACGTGGTGGTTCGATGTGGCAGCCAACATTTGAAGCAATTCTTAGAAACTGCACCAAGAAATGCTGTGTACACATCAAGAGTGGCTGTGGTTGAATTCATCGAATCATTGGGGACATGGGTGGAGGAGTCGATCCTGAAGCGACTTCAAAAGGCACCTATGTACAGCCTCATGGCAGACGAGTGCACAGATGTCACCAACGTAGAAGAATTGTCTGTGTTTTGCCGCTGGGAGGAAGATGGTGTACCAGTAGAGTGCTTTCTGGAGCTTATTCCATTGAAGAAGGCTGATGCAGAGACCATCTATTCTAATCTCATCGATTGTTTAAAGAAGAAAGGTCTACAAGTCGGAAGAATAGTTGGATTGGGATTTGATGGAGCTGCAACTTTTTCTGGACGAAAGACCGGGGTTCAGGCACATATCAAGAAACATACTCCTCATGTTTATACACTGCCACTGTCACTTACTGCAGTTGGCTTGTGTGCAAGCTGCCAATAAAACTCCTGGAATTGCTCATGTTTACAGAACATTGACTACTCTTTGGAAGCATTTTCGCAATTCCCCCAAGCGAGCAGAGTGTCTGAAGGAGGTACAGCACGTTCTTGAACTTCCAGAAATGAAAGTGATCAAGCCATCTGACACACGCTGGCTGGCACATGAAAGGTGTGTCAAAGCTGTCAAAGCAAGTTATTCTGCAATTGTAATCACCATTGGGAACATCTACGAGACGTCCCACGAGCCAGAAGCTCTTGGAATCCATGGTGCACTCTGCAAATTGTCTACGATTGCAGCTATATATTTGCTTGATTTCACTCTACCACAAGTAGCCAAGCTCAGCAAAGCACTTCAGGCAGAGCAGCTTGACCTCTCGTTGATATCATTCCTTGTTGATGCTACTGTTAAATCCTTGGATGATGCAGTTTTGCCTAGAGCGAACTGGGTGTTGGAGCTTCTTGAAAACGTTGAAGACTTGAAGTCATCTACAAAGGTGTCTATTGACGCTGATAAAATACTTTCGTTCCAGAATGTTGTTGGTAAGCCTTTTGTTGCTGATTTAAAGGCCAACATAACAAGCCGATTTTCTTCATCCAACGCTGTTGTATCAGCATTGTCTATATTCGATCCACGGAAAGTTCCAAAACCAGATTCAGTATCTTTTCCCACTTATGGAGACACGTCTGTTGAGAAACTGATTGCTCACTACGGAGAAGATAGAGATGCAGAAACATTGGATGGAGAAGAAACAGTGAAGACAGCCATGATTTCCACTGAAATACTTACAGAGTGGAAAACATTCCGCCAGCTGTTAGTCAAGCAACCACGGGATACTACTGCATCACAGCTGAAAGAACTTGTTTCAAACGACATGCTCAAGGCCATGTTTCCCAATTTGCACAAGATTGCCTCCATCTGCTTATCGATTCCAGTTTCTACTGCTTCTGTGGAGAGAAGCTTCTCACAGATGAAGATGATCAAGACTCGTTTGCGTAATTCTCTAAGTGACTGCAGCCTTTCTCACCTTGTGAGGATTGCTATAGAGGCACCAGAAGTACTCTCTGAGAGCGACCTTGAAGAGATTGTGGACGTATGGCAGAGAAAACCAAGAAGAACCTCAGTTTGACATTCCTATCATTTGAACCTGATATCATAAGCTTATTACACCTTTCTTGTATTACACCTTTCTTGACATTATTTAAAAAAATATCTCTAATTTCAAGGGGGGGGCGAGAATGATACAAGGGGGGGGGGCGAATGCCCCCCCCGCCCCCCCCCTAAATACACCCCTGTCGATTACAAATTTATACTGGGAAGAATGTGGAAACAGGAGATAGTACAGGTTTGTGTAGTCGGGTAGTGTTAGATTTGTTGGAGGGATTTGAGCACAAGAACTTTCAGGTATACATGGATAACCTTGATACAAGTCCTAATTTATTTCACACGCTGACTATTAGAGGGGTTGGTGCATGTGGCACAGCTAGGCCTAATAGGAAAAACTTTCCTAAGGAGTTACTTACAACGTCCAGTAGGAAGAATATGATTACAGATCAAATAGTTCACTCCTGGCTTTAGTGGGTAGACAAGGGTGTGATTGACATGATGACTAATATGCATGCAGCTTTGTGGCAAGGACAACAACCAACTGTGAAACATCATCAGCTTGATGGTTCTCGACTGTATGTGTCTTGTCCCCCTCCCTGTTTACCTGATTATCAATCATTCATGAGGGGTGTCTACCAAGCATGCAAACACCCCCTTCCGCCATCTCTTACCCAAATTGTAGTAGCCCATTCTTTGGTCTGCTCCATGGTAGAATTTTTTTTTTAACGCCTTTATTGAATGCCTTTATCCGTTTTCTTTTTCAAACACTTCTCTACATAAGAGGCAGGATAGTTATTTAGATCTTCGGATTAGCTTAGTAAAAACATTGATTGGTTCCTATTCTTCTCGCTGGCGTATAGGCCTTGTACGTTTCCTACATCTCAGCTAGAGTGTCTCAATTTGCAACGTATCATTTTCCCCATTCTACTTACCTCGTACATTGCCTACATCTCAGCTAGAACGTCTCAATTTGCAACTAGGTCATTTCCCCCTTCTACTTCTGTTTGGTGTGCATAAAAATGGTTCGAGGCATGAAAGCCTAAATGAGTGTGGTTACTGTAAGTTCATTTGTGCATTGGATCTGCATTGGATCTGACCGTATCATACCTTGGTGGAATATTAGTGTTGCATGTATTCTCTTGCTTCTCGTGACCATGAAATATAAGTTGTGTATGTGCGTGCCTCTTGGTAAAGTGTGGATACTTGTGTCTAATAATGCATTTTTCTCTGTTGTTGTGTCTTTGCGTTCTAGTTGCCTGGGAAGTGTTCATAGAGCCTGGTCTTGCCCTTCTACACACACACACACACAACATGTATTACAATGCTACTCTCTCACTCTCCTTCATTCTTCATCAAATTACCCACCCACATTCTACCCACACACACATACTTTTTCTATTCAAATATTCGATTCATATATTGTCTATTCAAAATGTTTTGTCTTAGGATGTTTTAGGATTGTTATTGTCTTGATTCTGTGTCAAATTATATGAATATGCCAAAATATATGGTATATAAATGTTGGTTCAATTTTGAAAAGCTTGCCAAATGCTGGATATTTGGTCCTTGGGTTTCATTCAAAAATCAGGATGTAGAGCAATCACTGGGCTTCCATATGAACGAGGTTTCCTGTGCTGACGTCCTATAAGAAGCTCGAGGGAAAAATTAGTAATTAAATCGTTAATTATTTTACCGCAGGTGTACTAGGAAAGTCGGCGCTTAATCGGTTAATGGGCATTATTTACTTCTAATTCAGTATAGACGTGACCAATGCACATTGGTTTGTGCAGTGTAAGAGCACCAGGACAGAAAGCTTTATCGGACAGACAGTTCTAGAACAACATGGAATGATCGCTGAGTCAGCAAAGCTCACATGCAGACAGAATATAACAAAATGCAAGTATCTCCCCTCCCCCTCTAACCGTACGACGATTGTAAGACTAAACCCCTGCGCTTGTGCCAAGAAATATTGCCTTCAAGTCCCGCCACTTTTCAGATGCTTGTAACAACACTCAATCAAGCTCACTTACTATTGATCCAGTGAGAGAGCAGATAAGACATTTGGAACTTACAGTACCTTGAACAGTTCTGAGTCTGGAGACGAATATCACATTTTATCCTTAGCGGTGGAATGGCTACAAAAGTATAAATGCTCAATTATAAATGGTCATTGCATAGATTGTATGGGCCTTTAAATATTGAGGCAGACTACAAAGTGTACATTCCTCATCTGGTAACAACAACTAGGGTGGAAGGGGGAAGGGAGAGTCTTTTTGGTTTACTTGCAACAAATTTAGTTCAAGCAGGGATGCATATAGAAACCTTGCATGGGAGGGGGGGAGGAGTGTGCAATGGAAAAAACAGGTGTAGGGCCTGACCCAGTATCATAATTTTAAAGGGGGGGGTTTAACTAATGCCACCTTCCCCGCCCCAAATACACCCATGTAAGTGAAGAAAATATATCATAGCAGACCATGCTATATATACTTGTCTAGTGTTAATTCAATTCCAGCATGTACCTAATGAAATTCGGACACAAGAACAGGAAAACAGTTCACATTTACAATAATGACAATGGCATGGCAGGTGGATGCCTTCTTCTCTTAGGCACTGTTGCGATAAAAATCTAAATGTTGTTGCAGCTAATCTGGAATAAGTTCAGCCGTCTAACATAGCTGTAACTTACTGTTTTTAAATTCTGGCACTGTCTCAAGCTCTAGTTTGTCAGCTCTACTTTCTAACAGCTACTGAATTTTTCCATAGAGGAATGGATATCTGTCGATGCCTGACTTACTTCAGTGGATGCAGTGATTACACTGGCAGTGTGTGCTTCTTTGTTGGTCAGCGATTCTTCAACATAGCGATTAGCTGCATGTACAGTAGAAGATGCAGTCCAGGAAGCTCTTCACGTTGAGGAAGAAAACTGTCACGCTTTCTAAAGTCTCTAAAGTCTTGAAGGATAGACTAGTGACTTTCTATTTGAGCTGCAAGTATCCCCGAGTCATAGTCACTTGTGTAATTGATGATGCAATCATTATAAATATTGCATGTGCATGAAAAATGTCACATTTGGATGGCCACATTTGGATGGCCACTCATGAAATTTCACAGCTATTTTCTTTCTAAGTAGAATAGACGAGTGGAAACTCTCTACCTGGACTCCCGACAACCAGGCACACTCGTTTATTGTCTATAAAAGGGGGAGTAAACTAATTCGTGTTTTTTTTAAGAAACGGGGGGAAAAGTCATAACTATTTAATCCCTAATCCGTTTTCAAAGATTATGGTCTCAAAATGTAGCCCATTCTAGGTAATTTACAATTACATTAGAATAGTGGTGTTACAATAAACTAAGGCTGAAATATAGGCAAAACAACAAAGGCCCTTAAAATGTTAACCACAGGTCTTCAACACTTGCTATTTATGGTTATATTAGAGTGACCTTAGATGCATGTTTTGAATAGTTTTCTTGGATTTTAATTTTTTTAAATTTTTTTATCCCCTCACTATCCCAATTATATCCGAATTTAATTTTTATGCTGTCAGACTTGACTATATCTCATCAGAAAATGACTGGATTAGGGGGGACATTAATCAAAAGACAGACCTATGAAAGAGCTTTCATAATCTAAAATTATATATAAATATATCCTACGGACCAAAATTGAATGAGTTAGACGATTTTATGTGATGGTTCTCTCCTTCCGACGTCAACTGGTATGCTGCATGATAGTAGCTTTAGAATTACACTAGAATCACACAGAGGCACGATCAAAGTTGAGAAGTGAGAAAGAACTTGGAGCAGACTTTCATACTCCCCTTTGCGCAGACAACACGGAAGTGACGCAATAGCACTGAGCGATATTTTAGCCAAGTTTCAACTCTTAGCCATGAATTACTTGCTGGTTATTAAGGCTTCTTCTTATTGATCGCGCAGAGGTGTCCGATGAAATGGGAGGATAAAAAGTTTCATAACTCAAGAATGGTTGACAATCAAATGTTGAAACTTGAAACGCAGTTAGTTTAATAGTGAAGCTATAGAATGATAATAAAAGGTTTACTCCCCCATTAAGACGATACCAACATCAACCAACTAGTTGTAGCTCATGGCTGGGAACGCTCTACCTGGACTCCCTACAACAATACTCACTCGCTTATCATCATCTATTAAGAGCATGCCAACCTCAACCATCTAGTTGGTAGCTCATGGTTGAGAATGCTCGACCTGGATTCTTTACAACCAGACACATTCGCTTATCATTATCTATTAAGAGCATGCCAACATCAAATAACTAGTTGTAGCTCATTGTTGGGAGGGAGTAAGGAGGGACAAAAATGGTCCAGTTCACACCAATTTATGGGGGTTCCATCTAGCCCTTGGGCAGGCTCAAGCTCGGATTCTAGCAGCTAGGGACTAACGTTGCCAAGTGATAGCCAAAGTATCCCACATTGTGGAAAATTGTGCTGTCGAGTCCCAGGTCCATCTTGCGGGAAAGTGAGCTGAAGATTAGGCATATATTACGACTCACCTAGACCTTGTTTGATGGGCAGTGCATAGGCACCCAAAAGATTAATTAATGGCTGACTAACATCCCCTCCCCCATAAATACCATGGTTACAACTCTGTTGCTCCATGGTTTCTTAACACTTCAATGTGTGAACTTCTCTTATGGAATAAAAAAAATTGCCCAGGTAATAACCATGCCAAAGTTACATACATCTAAAATTGGGAAACGTCATCCGAATGCCTAATTGTGGCTCCGGATTAGAATGTGCTATATAGCAAGAGAACCGACTTTTGGTGAACATGCTTAACTACATAGTCAAGGTTGAGTGCCTAATGCAAGCAGAAAAACAACTCGTCACATAAAATAGGGCTTCCCTCTAGCCTCAGGTAATAATTGCAGCTGTCTGCAAGTTAGGCACTCAAGACTTTTTTTTACGTACCCCAATTTGGTTGCATGTAACTTTGGCCGAGTTATACCTATGCAACAATTTTTTTTTTATCAAAAGAGAGCACATAGGGAGATCTATCTTTTCACTTATATACAGTGAAGTGCACAGAATCTATGGACTTCTAGTATCAATTTTTTGTTTTTTTTGGTTGTTGATCTTTTTTTTTGGGGGGTGGGGTAATATTTCAATATTTTGGAGGGATTAGTCCCCATCCTCCTCCATCACACTAAACTCTATATTGGAGCCCCTCCCACTTTTGGCATGGGACTATAACCACTTTTGTAGGTTACAAGAGTACAACCACAAGAAGCTTAGCTTCCATATACCACTTGACAACAAGCAGGAGGAACAAATACATTTTATTTAACTCTTTCGTGATTAGCATGTAAAAATTGAATGTGCACATGTGGCAGGCAAAATAATTGGGTGGAAAGGCAAGAACACCTCTGGCGATGCGTTGTAGAGCAACGACCCAGCAGAGCGTTTCTATGGCTTCAAGGTAAGTTTGTAGTCAGCTGAGTAAAACTTGTTACTATAGAAATATCTCACGAGTTCAGTTTGACAAAATACCGACGCTATAGCTAGCTTTAGTTAGCTATTAGGTTTTTACAACATCTACTAACTTATAACTGTATAACGATTTTGACTTCTAGAATGTAGCGAAGTTAAATCTAGACCATTGTGCCTCCTTAGCGGTGTTGCGGTGTTATTTCTGGCTATTAAACTCAAGCTAGATCACGCTGTTTAGTCATATATACCCCGTTCATCACCCAAGATATTTCCAATTGAAGCCCTCATGCAAATTGGTTTGGAGTATCTATGTTTGGAGTCTCTATGTTTAAGAAAGCAAGACAGTGGCATGAAGTTTGCTGAAATGAAGGTAGGATTTGATATTCAGGGCTTATTCTAGCTTATTTACTTAGGTGGTAATGTACGATTCACCAACCAAGTTTGTTTAGAAGCTTAGTTTGGCATAGACTATTTAGTGAAACAAAAGCTATTCTTGAGAGTTCCTGTTTGGGTTAGCTCTGTCCTAAGAAACTAAGTTTTGTTGTTATCTAGTAGACTACTTAGTAAAATAAAAGCTATTCTTGAAAGGTCCCATTTGGTTTAGCTCTGTCCTAAGGAGCTTAGTTTTGTTATCTCGTAGACTATTCAGTAAAACAAAAGCTATTCTTAAGAGCCCCCCTTTGGGTTAGCTCTGTCTAAGAAGCTTCTATCTCAGACTATTTAGAGAAACAAAAGCTATACTTGAGAGGTCCCCTTTGGGTTAGCTCTGTCATAAGAAGCTAAGTTTTGTTGTTATCTAGTTGGCTATTTAGAGAAGCAAAAGCTATTCTCGAGAATTCCCCTTTGGGTTATATAGCTCTATCCTAAGGAGCTTACTTTTGTTATCTCGTAGACTATTTAGTGGGGAAAAAAGCCAGGGTTTCATTTAGAAAATTGTCCAAGGGGAGGCAACTGGAGGAATCTGGATATTAAGGGGGGGTGGGGGGGGGCATGATGTCAAGCACTTCTCAACATAAATAAGAATTTTAATAATACAATTTCCAAGGGGGGGGGGGGGGGGGGGGGGGGGGCAGGCCCCCTAAATGAAACCCTGAAAGCTATTCTTGAGAGTTCCACTTGGTTAGCTCTGTCCTAAGAAGCTAAGTTATGTTGTTATCTAGTAGATTATTTAGCGAAACAAAAGCTATTCTTGAGATTTCCCCTTTGGGTTAGCTCTGTCCAAAGAAGCTTAGTTTTCTTATTTAGTAGAATATTTAGTGAAACAAAAGCTATTCTTGACAGCTTCCTTTGGGTTATCTCTGTAAGAAGCTTAGTTTTGTTATCTAGTAGACTACTTACTGAAACACAGTTCCCCTTTGGGTTAGCTCTGTCCTAGTAAGAAGCTAAGTTTTGTTATATAGTAAACTATTTAGTGAAACAAAAGCTATTCTTGAGAGTTCCCCTTTGTGTTAGCTCTGTCCTAAGAAGTTTAGTTTTCTTGTTATCTAGTAGAATATTTAGTGAAACAAAAGCTATTCTTGAGAGCTTCAGTTGGGTTAGCTCTGTCCTAAGAAGCTTAGTTTTGTTATCTCGTAGACTATTTAGTGGGGAAAAAGCTATTCTTGAGAGTTCCCCTTTGGGTTAGCTATGTCCTAAGAAGCTAAGTTTTGTTATCTAAAGCTATTCTTGAGAGGTCCCATTTGTGTAAGCTCTGTTCTAAGGAGATTAGCTTTGTTGTTACCTAGTACATATTTAGTGAAACAAAAGCTATACTTGAGAGCTCCCCTTTGGGTTACTTCTGTCCTAAGAAGCTTAGTTTTGTTATCTAGTAGACTATATATTTAGTGAAACTAAAGCTATTCTTGAGAGGTCCCATTTTGGTTACCTCTGTCCTAAGGAGCTTAGTTTTGTTGTTTTCTAGTACACTATTTAGTTAAACAAAGGCTATTTTTGAGTGTTCCCCTTGTGTTAGCTCTGTCTTGAGTATTAAAAATCTAACAGTGTTGTTGCACCACCCTTTGAGCATTTCTAACTAGGTAGCAATAAATGACAAAGCTAAATCATAGTTTTGTTATAGGTTATGAATATATGATAATGGTTATTCAGTTGTATACGTTATACATACTGATATAGCTAACAATCTTAGTAGTGATGTTTGGTATGATAGTCTTCAAAACATGGCAGTAGGTGCAGTGGTGTTTTGCAGCATTTGTATCTTGTCTGCTGAGATCCTTTTTTTTTGGCTCTGCATACTTCACAGAGTGGTCTCCCTCCTTCACAGAGTGGTCTCCCTCCAAATGGCATATCTCTTGGAATTTCTAGAGGAAATACCCTTTCTGTTAGCTAGAGTGGCATATCTGTTTGTGGGGAAATTCGCTGCCATTCAGTTATTGGGTGATGACCTTCAAGGAGCCAACGTGCAGCCTCCAGCCGAAACTCAAGTAGCATAAGTGGCTTATCGCTCATATTATATAATATATGAGCATTTACCACAGACAGGTCAAGTAAATGAAAAAATATTCTCTTCCACCATTTATTTGATCTGTGGGCATAGCCATAATAGAGAACCAGCTGGTCAGCTTTGTCAACTCCACCCATGTGCTATGATTATAATCTTCAACCACTTGTGGTTTTCTGATCACTTCTGATCCTCCCTGTTCGTGTCCTTCGCCTCTTCTCCACAGTGTCATCTGAGTAGAAAGTCGAGACATTTTGACCACTCGCTTGTCCCGCCACATGAAGCTCATCATGCTGTCATCCTGGATGAGCTCGGAGTACACTTCACCTGTCAAAAGGTAAATACATACTTTTATTACCATTTGGTTCACAATTTTGTTATTACCCTTATCAAGATTCATATCCTGGAAGGAACGGGACAGCCCCTTTGAGTTGGCAGCTTGAAAGCCGTTCTTTATCAGGTCAGCAAAGAGTGATGGTGATGATGTCAGTGTAAGTGTGGGGTAGCCCATACCACATATATCTTTCACAAGCTCTATCAACACCCTGTGAGCCAAGACTTTATGCGGTTTATTTTGCTGCTCCTTGCCTGCAATTAGTGGAGATGATTATTTTTACAATGTAAGCATTATTATTGTATTTACCTGTGTACAGCTGGATATTGCACACATATTCAGTTTTAGATTCACATGCTCTTATGCGCCATTTTGTTGGGTTTTTTGGCATGTACTGTATCCAAGAGAGTCTTCCTTTGAAACCAATCATGCTTTCATCAATTAACAATTTCTGAGCTGGTGTGTATATTGACTGGAATGCTTCTGTTATTTTGTCCAGAAATGGCCGAATTTTATACAACTTGTCATAGTTGTTACTGGAGAGGTGGTGTGGCTGCTTTTTGCTGTCATTGAGATGTATGTGCTTGAGCAGCAACTCGAATCTTCTCCCAGTCATTATTCTGCTGAAATTTGTGGAGCTAAATGGCCGTCTTGTACTCCAGCAGCAACTGCATAAGTTTGTTATTTCATATTTCATAATTATATTGCTTTATGTAATGTAGTTTTATAACCTCAATGTAGGGTATCCAACAAGACCAATCGCAATGATGGTGGCTATTAGAGGTTCCATTTCCTCTCTTTTCATAGGGCAGCATAGCCAGTCATGGCTTCTTGCATATGGATGTTCATTCAGGTATTCCCTAGATGCATCCATTTGTAGCTGTGCATACCTGGAGTTGTGAACATATTATAGTTGATATATGTATATATATTATATACCTCATCGTTTCATTGAAAATTATGACCAACACTGCATGAGTGAAGAACATCCTGAAGAAATCTACAGGCCCTTTTCCAGTGACGTCCACATTTATTCCCGCATTTCCTGTAAAGGATTGCTCTGAAGTCAATAAAATAATGATCTATAATATCAGTTATTATTTATGGCATATATAATTTTTTTAGAATGCATTCAAGCATATACCTGGACACAAGATTACCAATAACACTACAAAACTTTATGGGATTAGGCTAGCATATAATTATAACAAAACAAACAAAACAAACTCAAGAGTCATGGGGAATATCTAGGGGTCTTCATTTTCTACCTGAGAAGGAAGTAGTTTCAGGAATGGAAGTAGGTGAAATTGACAGAGGTAGTAAGGGTGGGTGGGGCTGTGGAGGTTGCTGTCATTGTCAAGCCAGTGGATTCTGAAAGAGGGCTGGCTGGCCTGTCTTCCTCCAAAAGAGAGCTAGTAGGTACTCTAGGTGCTTCGTCCTGGAGACCTATATCTTCGTCCTCGTTCACATAGCGGTCGAAGTCGCTGTCTGAGTGGTCGCTGGGTAGGCCTGACATATAATCCAATAAAAATTCGGGATCCGGTGGTAAATAGGTCCAAAGCCGTTTGCTCATTTTATAGCGCTGTTCAGTGGTAAAAAAACAAAAGAGAAGAGAGAAAAGAGTAACAGCGAACTGCATAAAAAAGAAGACTATAAAAATTTTCATTGTCACCCAACAGCAACGGTTCAGCGCAAGCGCACGAATGCACCCGCATCCGCGAAAGAGTAAATAATGACTCAATTGGATTAACTTGGCATAATGGGGAATAAACAAGACTGCATCCACATAGAGGAACACAAGTTCAACAACACTTTTATTATACCCATCAAAATGTCAATGGGTCCCAATTAGTGCCCACCCCCCTTTCCCCTCCCCCTCATAAACGAGGTTCACTGTAACCAGGAATTGGCCAAGCATGGGTACAACCTTAGGATTACATGTGTATGTGTATTGCAAGGATATTTGCTAGGATATACAGAACAGAATTTGATAATACAACCAATTATGTCCAACCAATTATGTAATGAATAGCTGTTGCAGCTATGGAAAGATAAAATGTGACAACCAATTACATTCACAGGCAAAGCAAAGCAATATTTAACCATGAAGTCACGGCTGCAACTCGGCATGCTCAATCTGCCAGAAATTATCAAAATAAAAATAAAAATGTTTAAAAATCTTTATAACACAACAATTCTTTTTCTTTTGGAAGGGAAATTTGTTTCTTTTAAAACGAACATGTTTATTATTGCTCATGCCACATGATAAACTTCTCACACATTTCAAAATATATTGAAAGGGTTAATGATGATTTCAAAATGTGTTAATGATTATTTCAAAATATATCATAGGGTTACACGATTAATTTAACAAACGATAAATTTAACAAACGTGATTACATCGCCTTCATGATTGCACTCGAGGTAAAATAAGGTAAAATAAAAAGAAACAACGATAACAACCACTTTGAACAGCTGGCTTACTATTCACATTGTGAGAGCGTGATGTGTGAGAAATTCACCCAACCCCACACACGTTTAACATAACGGCTGTAGCAAAGTACCTAGGCACTACATATTATACCGTAAATGCTCACCTGATTTGGATTCATTCAGGTCTAACAAACTTGTCCAGCACTTGACCACCTACCGCAAGACTTCCAAGTATTGCGCACTTTGTGAATGGCAGGGGCGCCGCGACGACCTTTTACCGCCTGTTCATCGACCCCACAAACCCAAACGTCATTG